>JASUUH010000244.1:0-551567 GCA_030449925.1 Citropsis articulata | reverse complement strand
TATTTCAAAGTATATATATATTGGGAAATGTTAAAAAAGAAAACATTATGCCACCAAAAATTTTAGAATTTATTAATTTTACATATGTTTTATGAAGAATTATAATTTTTTTTCACATTTATAATAAAATAAATTAACGTAAAAGTTTTAAAATTTAAAACTTATATATTCAGTAAATTTCTAAATATTAATAAATATTATTTTTTAAATATATAATTTAAATTAATTATAAAAAAATTAATATAATACAATGTAGTAACCAAATTAATTATAATCAAAATTTAATACAGTACAATATAACACCAAACGTGGTATAGTATTATTATAATCCAGTGCTAATACAATACAGGATAATACAATACACCAACATAAAAATAATGCAATACAACATAATACAATACAGTGTGCCAAACGCACCCTTAATGTAATATAGTGTATTAAAAACATATCTTTAGGACACGTTTGGTACCCCTTATTATGAGACATCAAAACAGTTCATAATATTAGGGTAGTACCATACCATCTTTCATAAATACACAATCAAGGATGGTAATAGACACTACCTACAGCGAATTTTGTCATTACTAAACTCACATCAGCACCAAATTTAAATTATCAAACCCATCACCAACCCCATCAAAAGTTTTTCTCACCAATCTTCATTTCTCAATCAACCCCATCAAAAGTTTTAAAATAATCATTCTCTTAGTTTACCCCATACACTACCTTATTTACCCTCATTGTCAAAACTTAGGCGTGTTTGATCCTCCAGAACCAGATAGCAGTGCAATTGCTGTTGCAGCTCTTGGCGAAGATGCCGGGCAACTACAACCATTACAGTTTTGGCAAGAATTTGGTGTCAAATGCAGAATCCGTGAAGAGTTTTGGTTGCATATTGTGAAATACTTGTTTCTTTTCCTCAACAGAAGATCAGAGGGTGCGGAGATTCTAATTAGCAGAGGGAAATTGAATAATTCTTCTATAATTAATAGCCCATGCTTGCTTTTTCGCCAGCATTGAGTACAAACTAAAACCTTGAAATATCTACCGGTTTTTATAATTCAAGAAAGCAAGAAGTTACTTTATAATTTTTTTTAAGTCCTTAGGCCTTATTTGGCATTAAGGTTAACTTTTAAGATATAATTGTTGTAAAAATAAATTACAACTATAAAATAAAAATTTTAAATTTTAAATTATAATTTTAACAAAATTAGTAAATATATAATAAATATCTTATCATACAAGTATAAATTTTGATTCGTTTAAAAATTTTAAAAACCGATTTGGGTATTTCTACTTGGTTCAGTTTCAGTATTAATCAATTTGGTTTTTTGCTTATAAAATACCAAACCAAAACTGAAAAACTAAACCAAACTGAATTTTTTACAGATCTAATATGTTTTAATCAATCCTTAAACGTCACGTGCCATTTCTTTAATTTAGAAATTTTTTTTTTATTTTTCTGTTCAGTTTTCGAATTTTAAATTTTATATCAAAAATCGAACTGGAGTATTCAGCTTTATACCAAATCAAAATATTTTTTTTTAAAAAAAATGTTGAATGGAACCACCAAAAGAATTGAACTGGACCAGTAATTTTTCGAATCCAGTTTGGTTCTGCCCACCCCTATGTAAAATCAAATTAATTTAGCTTATAAGCTAAAACAACTAGTGTTTTGCAAATGGGGTCTCAGTATGCATAAAAATGACTGCAATACGTGCGTGCATTCCCATAATATCTCAAATGAGAAGAAAAAGGGCATCCAAAAAAAAAAGTCAATTTTTATTTTTATTCAATTTCATTTTAAAACTAAGGGTTTATTTGTTAAACATTTGAATTCTGAATTTTATTAATTTCTTTTTTTTTATTTTCTCTTGTTTGATTTTTGTAACTCACATTTGATTTTGCAAACTGTTACATCTGAATAAAAAAAAACTTTATTACTTTTATCTAAATAGAAAAAAATTTAAATAGAAAGTAAATATTATATCTAAAAAATAATTGTATTATATATACTTATTTCTTAAACTATAAAACATAATATTTTTATTCGTTGACTTACAAATATAAATGTCAAATATCCATGGTTAAAGTGTTTTTTGTTAAAAACAAACAGGATTATGCTTACATTTATATATTTAAAAAAAACAGTTATTGCATTCAAACATTTGTATTTACACTCATTCACATTTCAGACAAATTCAAATCTATTCAGATTTTAAAAAAATAAAAAAATAAACGCTGCCTAAAATTTTTCTTTACAAATTTTTATTTTGTTTCTTTCCAAATACTATATAAAGGATGAAGCCCGTGGATTGTTGGTAGGTCAAGAAAGAACCTTTGGATCTAATATACCATCATAGGCGTCATAAATTAAAATTATTAGAATTGTTTTAGGTAGTTTTTGAGCCCTACTATTTTTATCGAATCATATCTCCCATCTTTACTCGTTTTTGGACACTAATCGATTCCTTGAAAAGAGAGAGAGGGAGAGGGGAATTACAATAAAAAATTCTACACCTAAGAAAAAGGAGATT
The DNA here is from genome assembly GCA_030449925.1 of Citropsis articulata. Lineage (NCBI taxonomy): Eukaryota > Viridiplantae > Streptophyta > Magnoliopsida > Sapindales > Rutaceae > Citropsis > Citropsis articulata. Next base: position 549,030 of record JASUUH010000244.1, on the reverse strand, counting down.
TATAGGTTTAATACGGAATTGAAATTAAGACTTATTATATACCCTAAAAAAAGAGCATAGGTGACTTAAAGAAATTAGAGAATTAGGATTGATAAAAATACAATTTTATTTATCCTTTTTAGTAATTTTATATAAGGAGAAAAGAGAAGATACCAAAATAGTAATTAATGAGGGTAGATGAGATAAAAACGAGAAGTTAAATATCACTACTCCTTTAAAATACTAAAATCACCCTTAGTTAATTTTATTAAAATATATATTTTAATTTTCCTCTTACATCTACATAAGTGTTTATCACATCTTCTTTGTCTCAGAAAAATAATATTTATTTAATCGTTAAGTTTTTTAAAATTTTAAATCTGTTTATTTATATTTTAAATAAAATTTTAATAATTAAATAAGTTATTTTATTTTTATTAGTATAAACTGAAATTTAAGATTTTAAAGAATAGAGATTATAGGACTTTTTTAAATACTTAAATTATCTAAAATATCTTTAATTTATTTCAAAATTTTATTTTATTTCTTTTATAATATAATTTAAAAAATTTATCTATTAAAATAATTTTATAATTTTTAATAAAAAGTTAAAAACTCTACCGAACAACTAATATATATATATATATTTTTTATAAGAACTCGTGTTATATTTAAAAACCGTTCGGCTCGGAGCCTTTAATCTAATTCTCTGTCATAAAGAAGAGAAATTAATCTACAGAAACATAAATTAATGTGTTAATTCTCTAATTTTTTAATTTATCTTAGAAATTTCTCTTTAATGAGAATATCTATTCCCTTTAAATAATTTGAAGTTTTCAATATGCCCACGGAGATGAGTACTTAACCTTAGGCCGCCATCTATCTTCCTTGGTGCCGTGTGTCACTTCTTCTTCAAGTCGACGGCTGTGATTGATTCATTTTTGAGGCTGCGGCTTTGTACGGTCAGTTTCTGGAAATAGCGCCATGATTTTAGGTCTTCTTAGGTTTGTTTTCAAAATTGATTGTTTGTAATATGTTATGAATAAATGATTCAATTGGTTTGTGAGCACCTTGATATATTTTTTTTTTCAACTTTCCAATTTAAACCTCATCTTATGTTGTAACCCAGGCGAAACGAATTGGAATTTTCCAGTTTGTTGTGGTTCCATCTGTTACGAAGCTTGCCCGGATTGGTTTCGTAGTACAACCTATCAACCGGTCTGGATCGGATTGAGCAAACGCTTCCTACGCCCAATTGGCTCAATAACGCGTTTATGATTTTTATTTATTTGTAAGGCATTAAAGAGTGGAGGGTTGTTCTTTAATGGACTAGAACTGTTAAAGATTAGAGGGTTTTACTCTGTTATATAAAGTTTCTATTCAATAAACTTTTTCCTGAGTAACAGATAGGCAAATACCTAGTTAATTGTATGAGATTATGTATTTGTGTTTGAGTTTTATGTATTTCTCTTTGAGTTTGTGAGCCAGTAATGATCAATAATAATTGTTGTTAGAAATTAGATTTTATTTTATTACTTATTATTGTATTCGCTTTTGGTTCTGTAGATGGAGGGGAGTATTGCTAAAAATCTTTACTCTGAGAGTTTGCAGCTATCAGAATTAGAATTGGATCCTCCTTCGACTACCAATCGTAAGAATTATTATTTGATATAAATGAATTTTCTTTTTGGTTGGGTTTTACCAGTATTAAAGTTGTATGTAAAATGCTTTTCAATAAGTTTATCAGCTGAGTTACAGCTCCTGAATTGGGATGTGAACTAAGAGAAAACGGTTTAATTCTCCAGAAAATTGCAATGCATCCAATTTTCTTATGTTTAAGCATAGAAAGGTTAGGCGTAAAGCAAATTGCAGGCTAATGTTGAAAGAGACATCTTTATGCGTGCATGTTGTGATGGAAAATTCCTTTAAACGCAAGACATGCATTGCATTGTTTAGTTTCAGGTTGTGATGGAGGTGATTTGCTGGATGGTGATGATGGATCTGTATGGGTGGTCTATGAGGAGTTTGACATAGAGACTGATTTAGACAGAGAGTGGCAGAGGAGACGTGATCAATTCCACACTGTATGTTAAATTTGTTTTCATATTTTCCCTGTGTGCAAATGCATGATACTTTTCAAACCTACATAAATATCATGCTTGATAAATTCTAGATTGGATATCGTGATGGACTTCTAGCAGGGAAAGAAGCCTCTGCACAAGAGGGATTTAATATGGGCTTTAAGGAGTCATTTCACTCTGGATACAATTGGGGTCTGGTTAGAGGTGTTACCAGGTATGCTAATAAGAAAATGAAAAAATTATATATACAAGTGGCATGTACCTTTGCATAAAAATTTGAATTTCTTGAGTTCATGAGAGATATGTGTACATATTTTGTTTAATTAGATTTTGGTTTTTCCTTCTTGAAGTGCCCTGGTTTGCCTTCCCAATGAGCTGAAAGAGATGTTGATTGAAACACAAGAGAAAAGGAACAAATTCCAGAGCTTGTATGAATCTGCACTCTCTTTCAACAACAGATGCCCTTAAGTTGTTTCATGATGATATATTGACGAAGAAAGCAGTGGAACAGAGTGAGGGTGCGGTGGCTCCAATGTAACAGGTTTGCAAAATCAAAGTTCAGACTGCAGTCGCCTAGAGCATCACTTTGGAGAGCTTGAATCAATTATTCTTGAAATGCCTGCATCCAAGTACATTTAGAAGTTCAAAAGTAGTTGGTGTCATTGTGTAATAAGATTGGGAAATGATAGTCCACACTGCCATGGAATGTGCTGATCTGCCTACAGTAAGGCAGTAAATTTTGTAGGATCTCATTATTTGAAGAAAATATTGTTCCGTTCCATAATCTGTAATTATGATATTGTTGAAAAACTGGAACTGATATTATATTTATGCGAAGAGTATTGAATAGACGGTAAGATACGTGCATTTACAAATCAACTCAGTAAATGTGGTAAGATATAGGAATAATTGATAAAGACGAAGAGAGCATGAACAGAATGATTGATTTTAGCTTTTGAGAGCATTGACGGTGAATTGACTGTAGCCAAGAATCATTTTATTCTGAATTCAATTTGCCTCTTGGTCTCGAGTGCCCGATCTGCATCTTGAAACTGATTGTTGATATACTTATTGGTTACACTTAAAAGAGTTGCAGTCGGCAACTTAAGTCACTTATGGGATTCATCGATTTCTCAGTAGAGAAGTGCAAATGGTTATAGTCAGACATAAACTGAGTTAATTTATAACCATTAGTACGCAATAACAGACATTTATTAATAAAATTATCACGGTCCTCTAAAACAGCAACAAAGGATAGATTTAGAGTGTCTTGTTGAAGAAACTAGACACCGTATTTTCTACTATTATTACGCATTATTAAACAGACACAACAGACACACTTCACTTTAACCACTTCGAAGAACCAGTAACTGTATTTGTAGTTCTATCTTCTTCTTCACCTTTGCTCCATCTAGTTGATTTTCCTGTATGTTTGAGAAGCAGCTTACTCTTAGAACATAAGTCTGGCCAACTTGCATGGCCCTCACCTGCATTCAGAATAACATATTGAGTCATAAAAGTGTTCAGCATATTTGTTAAATATAGGAGAATGGTCCTAGTATTGATTTTTCTTGTTTACCTAAGCTATCAACGTCAGCTACAAGCTTGAATTGGTCTTCCAGGAGCAAAAGTTGCTGAGGAATGCCTGAGGTGTATGTCAAATTTAGGAACCGGGATGACCGTTTCGAAGGCTTCAACTAGTAGTGCCACCTTCCTTTTTCTAGCGGGTGCAAGTTTGGTAACTGCCTGTCTGAGTGCATAATCAACCATCCATTCCTCAGAATTTTTCCTCTCATCCGTCATCTGATGCTTGAGATCAACTTTTTCTGCATCTGGATCAGGAACCACCGGCAGGAAATTTGGTTCTCGTGGGTTGAAGTTCCTCATTTCCTCCTCATTAGTGGCTGGTCTCTTGGATCTTATTGTCCATTTTTGATTGCCATCAATGACTGACAATTTATGGTTGGACTTACTCTTTAAGGGAAGTGATGTGCTCTTCAATTTTGAGATGGTCTCAGCACCAGTCAGATGCAATGTTTCTGTTGTTTCTGACTGACTGCCGTCATCGACTTCCATTTTCTCAACTTGTCCAACCGCACTCTCAGCCAGGCTGGTTTTATTCATGCTCGAATCACTCTCCTCCTCAGAATCCAAAATGTTTTGGTTCTCAGCAACATTACTGCCCTCATTCTTGGATTCTGTTTGTTGCTCTTGATTTTCAGCTGGAATGATTTCATCAACTAGAAATGGGCTGCTATTACTGTCTTCAGCAGAGTTTTCAAGCAGGCCAGGGTCAATGATGTTGAGGTTTTGGTTGTCATCTATGTTTACACCATCTTGATATGCTTCAAACAAATCATTAGGAACTTGGACTCCAATTGATCTTTTGGTGACGGTAACTTGTTCTTTCTCTTCCATGTGATCTCCAGCTTCGCAATTAGGTTTTTCCTGCTCCAAAGCATATTCACCTGTGGCAACATTTTGATCAGTTATTGAATCCACATTCTCCTGGCTTTCATTGGAATCTTCATCTGTTATAACTTGATCTGTTTCATCTGAATTCAGGGAAGAATCAGACATTTGTTTCTGAAGCCACACGGCCAAGTCATCATTTTGAAGAGATTTATCCTTCTGTTGATCCTCAGGAGTATAGTAGTTTTCAACATCTCCAACTTGAGGACCAATTCCAGGGATATCATTCACTGCTCCAGGTATTCTGCTTCTCTCCTCGATAGAAGTTTTTGGCTCCACAATTGGATCCTCTGTCCAAGCAGAAGCGATCATAACCCTGAGCAAATGAGTCTCAGCATCCTCGGTGGTAGATTCTCGATCACTTTCAGACACTTGGCCAGACTCAATGATCTCCAAATTCTGGTGTGTGCCATCCACTTCACAATCACTGTCCCCTTGTCGTGTCTCAGAGCATGCTCTTTCTTCTTCAAAGATTTCATCAGCCTGAATCTTCTCGGTGCCATAAACAACAATGTTGTCTGTTTTGGTGATGGCCTCACCATGCAAATCTTGATTCTCGATGCCCGATGAATAACCGTGATCAAAATTCGATTCATTCTCATTTTTCATTGAATCCTCAGCTTCCATATCAATGTCTAGGGTAGGAAACTGACCCTCCTCCCACTCCATATTGCTAGCTTCAGAAATGCTACCATTCTTTTCACTGCTGTCATTGCTTTCATTTTTAAAGTCACTTGCAACATGAAGTACTCCTTCAGTTTGAGCTGCAATTGCTGAGTAGTCTTTACCTAGATCCTCGACTTTCTCTTCTTCAGGAATCCCCTCCATGTTATTAGCTCCCATAGAAGCAATTTCACTGCATTGTTCAAGATTTTCATCGAAATCAATCTCAGACCGCGGCGATCCAGCAGAAAGATCCTCAGAAATTTGTTCTTTATTGCTCTGTTCCACTTGTGCTTCATGAATATCTCCAGACTCGTTATTCTCTACTTTACTCTTTGCATAGATTTTAATGAAAAAATCTATGCCCCCTTCTTGCATAGGAGGAGACGGAGGTGAGCTGTCCAAATCTCCCTCTGAGTACGCAGGTTTGTCATAAAAAACCGCCTGCCCTGCATCAACTCCTTCCATTTTTTCACCAGCTGGTTTCAATTCACGTGGAGGTAGAGCTTCCAACTTGAAACTTTTCTGTGTCTTCAACATTCGCCTTCTTGCCGATAAGAAGCACTTCAATGGTGGCAAAGGCTTATGATGATGACCATTAAGAGAACAATAAGTATACGGACACACCTTTGTAACTGAAGTTCCTTCGACTTCAGTTCCCCCAAAATTAAGCACAAGATAATCCGGGAACTTTGAGTCCTTCAGAGTTGAAGAACAAGTAGCTCTCTGTGCATTCACATCAGCACAGAGAACAACTCTAGAACATTTTTTAGAACCAGCTCTCACATGCTTGAAACTGGGGGTCTTTGTTAAAGTCCTCACCAGCTTCAGAGTAGATGACTTTGTTAGAGTTCTAGCTGGCTTATTACTAGGACCTGAGCCAAGTTTTGATTTTGAGTTAGTGGAGCTTCTCTTGGCACTCACCTGGGAACTTTCTTTTCTTGCCTCTGAACTGCTGGTACCCTTCATGTAATTTGGTGATCCATAAGTTGTTCTTGCAGGAATCTGTTTTTGTGGAGCTGCTATTGCTGCTGTTGTTTTGACATTCAAAGGAGGTGGCTTTCCAGGCTGTGAGATGCTTTGTTTCAAGGTTGATGATGATGATGATCTCAAGCTCTCAATATCTGATAGCTTGATTGATCTTGACCTTTTCATTTTCTTTTTCATGTCAGGGCCTCTGCTCTTGCCATCCTGGTACTGATAAGATGATGGTTTTCGGTTTGCCAAGCGTTTTTCTGATTTAACATGATCAGCTTGGATTCCAAACTTGTTGGATGCCTTTCTTTGCACCATCTTCAAACAAAAACCTGAACCTGAAGTATCAGCTAAAAGGACATCGGGTTAGTTTTCAGGTTTCTTGATGCCTGCGGACTGTTTTAGCATGAAAACTACATAACAAGGAAAAGGAAAATGCATTGAAAGTTGGAAGGGACAAAACAATATGAGATTCTTTTTGGTTTTCTAGTTGATCAATTTTAAACTTAGCATGATAGATAACAGGTGTGGTTTGGTTTGGTTGTGTTGCAGAAATGGGTCCCTTTTGCTTTTAGCATTTTCCGAAATGAATTATTACGTCTGAAAATGGTATTCGTTTAGTTTACATACGGCACTGATTTGTTTCATAATTCTGAAGGGGTTTTAAATTAATGCGTGATTAGAGGTCCTAACCTAACCTATGTTTGTGCAATGACATAACTACCCTTCATCATGAGGATAATCCCTATCCCCTTGTGAATTTGATGCCTAACATATAACCTCTACCGATGCGGCCTTTATCCAAAATTTGGCTGCATTGAAACATACCCCCCATGTCACCTTGTCCTGTTAAAATAACATTTGATTATGAAAATGAAAGCGCTGCATTTGCATAAAAAAACATCTCATCAACTGTAACTTTGTAATTGTGAGGAAAATACATATGGAAAGTGTCAGACCAAAGATAAAATAGGTAGGTCTAAATAAATTTAATCATAATAAGGCCTATCTAATAAATTTACTTTCAATGCCTACAAAGTGATGGACAAATAATCTAAAATGATTTTCCTAAGTAACAAAGTTTCAAAGGGAGGAGTAGTAGGTTCCTAGCCTAAGACAAATCACTTAGAATAAATCAACTAGGTGGCAAGAATTAAAAGCTCAAAAGGTGTTGAGGTTCTAGGTTCTTATCTTAGGACAAACCTCCTAAGTTTAGAAGCTCCTATGATCCCAAAGTATGAGTAAAAATAACCTAAAGATAAAACGTTTATTCCTTTAATTCGTTAACAAGTGTGCATATCTATGTGTTAATCAACATGGGCACTAAAAGACAAGTGTCACCAAATGTCACAAGAATAATGACACTTGTCATCAACATAATTAGGACTTAAGTCAAATCAGTTTGATCGATAAATATGTCTTTCATTTTTACTGGAAGATAAGACAAAAAAAGAGATTCAAAAGAAAAATGACTATCTCTCTCTCTAATCTTTCTCTTTCTAAATTTATAAAAGTCCGGTAACTAACTTGACCGTCGGAGGATTAATGCTGGTAAAATCGACCCTCTGATATTTTTCTTGTGCTTGTAGAGTATCACTAAACGAGGACATTCTGATTATCTAAGGAAATGAACTTAGAAGATGATATATAAAGGCCCACTAAGATAAGCCCAAAGGAGAAACTCACCACCGTCAGATCCAACAAAGAGTAACTCGAGTTCTAAGGGAGCTGCCTTCAATTGAAATTTTCATATCATAAGACGAAATTTACACTAACAGAAAGTACTTTTAATTATTTGGAAAATGTTCTTGTCGATGCCCAAAACACACTCAGTTTCAAATACATTATGCTAATTGCAGAAAGGCTGTGTTAGGGTATTAATGTAATTGTGCTCGACCAATTTTTGGCTTGTTAAATTGAGTTGAAACTGTGGGCTGGAGGACCCACGAAGAGAGGTAAATGGCCGGCAGCATACAGAGGCACTTTTAGAAAAGACGCAGCTAAGTTTTCAGTGGTCGGCGAAAATGAGCCGCTTTTGTGGGCCCAGAAAGGTCCAATTAAGCACACGCTCCTCTTCTTTATCCCCAGTGAGAAGCATATGGCCCACCTCCCACTGTTAAAGAATAAAAAAAGTAAAAATGAAGAAAAGAAGTTTGATAAATAATGAAAGAGAATAATAACCCAAATTTCCATAATCTTTCTTCGTATTATGCCACCGGCATTTTGCTATTTAAAATGGGAATTAAAAGGTCATTATCGTTGTGATGGAACCCAAAACCTAATTTAAAATATCGGTTTAGCTGAGGTTATTGTTTTGATTTAGACAGATTTTGGATCAAATTGATTAATTACATTGTGCACCATCTGATTTCTCGTTTTTCATCATGTTGGGACTAAATTCTGAACTGTATTTTATCAATTTAGCCGACAAATGATTTGAAATGGAAAACTATCTGCCGCCCAACGATTAGTTCGTTGGACTTTGGGTTTGAGGCATTAGACAGTTCAAAACTTCAAATTATTACAATAATCTAAGCATATTATAATGAACATGTATAATATATCTCATATATATATATATGCTAGTAAACGCTGGCAACTTTATTCTATCCATACCAAATTGCTTTCAAAATTTTGGATCAAGCTTACGCGTGTTCTTACTTTTCATGAATTTAGGGATGTCAATTTCCGGGTCCGGGTCCGGGTTTGGCCTTCCCGGTTCCGGACCCAGACACTAAAATATCAAACCAGACTCGGATTTAAACCCGCTTTTATGAAAGACGGGTTAACCGAAACCCGGTTTTGATCATGGTTTTAAACCCGATCACATAAAAACTAAAAATCATCCTAAACCTAGATCTACAAAAATCAAATACAACCCAAATTCTTAAAAATCAAATACAAATTGTAAAATTTTCAATGTTTCAAAGCAACAACTATTCATAAATACAAATCTATAATACAACATTCACGAAATACAAAATTCATGTCTACATTCAAACTCATGATTCACGGCTTTAGCTTCAAGGATCGGCGTCCGGCGAAGTAGCGAATGTCAGCTATTGATGACGACGATGGGTATGATGACGATGACGATGACGACCACAACTTCACAGCCGCGAATTTACGATTGGCAAATTGTTGATGCCGCAAAATGACAGCCAAATGGACGCTGATGGTGCTGATAAACATGAACACAGTGAAGGTTTGACGAGTGATGGTGATGATTTGATGAAGAGAAGTGTTGAAGAGAAAGGAAATGGACGATTTGATGAAGAGAAGAGAAGAAGAAGAGAAGAGAAAAGAAGAAGAAGAGAACAGAAGAGAAGAAATTGAAGAGAAGAGGCGGCTGGGTTGAAAAATTAGGGCATCCTTTACTTTTCTATTTATATAAAAAATAATATTAATCAGGGTCCGGGTTCCGGATATCCGGATATACCTAAACCGGGAACCGGATACGTCCGGGTTATTAAAATCTATTCCGGATCCGGATTTTTTTATGTTCCGGTACGGGTTCAATCCGCCCCGAATTATCCGGGTTAGTCCGGATCCGGGCCGGGTCCGGGTTATTTTGCCATCCCTATTCATGATGGCCAAGAAACTCCTCTTATTCTCTTCCAGTTCTTGCCCATAAAGTCCCAGTTACTTAATTAGAATGACCAGCTCTTTTTGAGATTTGAGAATTTGGTATGCCTATTTTTGACCAATCAAGCTCGCCCTTTGCACATTACTAATTTCACCATCTAAGAATATACTATTAAGAACTTAAAAATGCTTAAATAAATAAGTTTTATGCCCTTAATTTTGTATTTTTAAGTAAACACATGCATTTATCAAATTTCAAGATTTACCTTAATTTGTCATGAATCTGAGCTTATAAGCTGTTGTGGAGCTTCTACTGAGTTGCTACAGTCTTGATCTAGCTTCTAAATTCTTGCTTCCTTTACTTCAGCTCAAGATTCGGGATTCTCTCAAAACTCAATGCACACACATATACGGGAGAGAAGAGAGAAGGAAAAGAGAATGTGCATTATACTATTGCCTCAGTTTGTTCAACAGTAATCTTCAATGACCACATACATAAATATTATGTAAGACATCTCGTGTATTAGTGCAAATTTACCGATCCCATTATGAGCTAAAATGACACAATTAAATGTTATATTTGTCTACAATATATTACTGTATAGGGTATATCAGAATCAGACTCATTAACATAATATTTGATCACTTAATAAATGAGTCTGTCAAAATTACTCCTTAATATTTGACATTAGTCACGTATTAATTCGATAAAATATAAAAAATAATTAGAATGATTTATATCCGTCCACAAAATGTGAGAAATAAATATAACAAAAAACACATTCAATTTCTCTGCTTGTTACAATCTTGACAATGTTAGTTATTGCACGAAGGAGCGTTGTGCGGACAATGCATTGGGATCAAAGTGCAGAAACAAACAGAAACACTACATGTTTTACCATCAAAATGTGAATGAGTTTCTGCTTCTTCTGCAGTCATTTGCCATTGAAAAGGGCTACAAGGTATCACGGCGCCACATGCTGTGCATCAGAAAGCCAGCTTAGCTAGCTCTCTCATCGTGTACTAAAATATTCACATGAAATATAATATCCCATGTTATCTTGTTTCCTGCTAAATGGTTCTAGAAAATTTATCAAGTTTCAGTTCCAAGCACAGTTTTGTTTTCGCAACAATCCAAATGATTTGTACCCATATGGGGTAGCATACCAGCCAGGACTCTTGTCCAATTTTCCTGAATGGTGAAACTTTCTGGGATTTTTTGGGGTGGGGGGGAGATTGTTGGTCATCGGTGACTTATCAGATTTCATGCTATCCATAGCCTTTAACATGACATGTTTGTGCTATATATGCATGGAGTGCCTGATTATATGTGATTATTGAGAACCTAATCATTGACAAATGAAAAATATAATTAAGACGAGCACATTCGAGATGATATTAGTGGAAATCAAAGCAACTTTATCAAAAAGAGATAGTTGTGTGGACCTTTCAAAGATTTAGACGTTTCAGTACCACCTTTAAGCTACAGTTGATATCTTTTGATAAGTAATCAATTTTCTTTTTTTTTTTGGGTTATTTTTGGAGGAAGATAAGTAATCAATTTCAGTTGCTTTAAATTGCAAAATTGCTTACTATAACACATGTGGGTATAGGTCTAGAAACCAATTTAGTTCACTCTATAAAGCACTTGGAGAAAATTAATGATTTTAATTTCAATATATCTCTAGACTAATTATTCTATTTGTTAGTATCAATTTCTTATATGCCATTTGAGCTTAACTGCTCAAGGCCCATCTATGAAAGTCATTGGAAAATAAATAAATTGGATTTGTTTTGGGGGAAGTAGGTGGCATCAAATAGATGTAGGATTAACTGCATGCAACGTAGCCATATTGGAATTATTTATGAATTATTTGCAGCGGCTGAACACGTCAACAAGGTCACATACTCACATGGATATCTTGGATATGCTTAATTATGAAAAGATGTTTAACCACTAATGACAAATCCTTTTTCATAACAATTAGAGCTAATTAAACTTTATGAATGAAACATGAAAGTAGCCAGAAGAACAAACATTTCACTGATTTTCAGGAGGCGGTGAATCACTGGGTTTGAAAGAAAGCAAAATAAGTAACTTAATTTAGAGCATATCATCTACCTGTAGCATAAACTTGGTGGATAACTATTCTTGTTTCTCACTTTCTTGCAACCCAGATAAGCAGATCTCAAGGTTGCTTAATTTGGTTAAAGTATGATTTGAACTTTACAATAATTCAATCTTTTACAACACAGCTTTTACATAAATAATGCCAACATCTATAAAAGATGTTAAAATCATTGAAAAACTATGTTCTAGAGAGTGAAGTCAAGCATATAAAACAGGTAGTATGAAACATCAAACTGATAACATGAAACATAAAGTTCGTAACATTAAGTTAAAACTAGTAACATGCGTTTGGGGCAGCTGCGCTGTGCCATATTCTAGGAAATATTCCCCAGAATATAGGGTGGAAAGCAGCTGCCCTGCCCCCAAACGCACCCATAATAAGATTAGAAGCTTCTGAGCACTGTACTTGATTGAGTGTATGTTGGTTGAAAATTGTTAGTTCTATGTTTATTAACTTAATGAGGGTTAAGGATGGAGCAGGTAAACAACAAATCTGGCACTGAGTGCTCCATGAAATTACGCATCAATTAGGTAGAAGCTTTTGAGTATTTCGAATTCTGTCCACTTGAACACCAGCTCTTTGTGTACAAATGAATAACTTGTATACTACACATTTTGAGGGGAAAATTGGTTAATTGCATCCCTGTTGCAAGTTAAGTTTAGAAATTTATACTTCCTCTCTGTACAGCAATGAGTAGAATGACAAAAATAGGAGAAGCAAGAAAAATCATGTATGGGAGGGCTTGAGTTAGTGCACCTTCTTCAATTACAGCCTCTTGGAGAGGATAGTTGGTTTTATCTTCAACAAAAGCTTCAAAAAAGTTACGGTAATCTGTGTTCTTAGCACTAGAGCTTCTAACCTTCATCATTTCCATAGCTGCGATGAATGAATTAGTATTTATTAAGGGAAGTGTTACATAAGTGTTGAAGAAACAATGCATCAGCAGTTGAGTTTGGCTCCAACACATACGATGAGGCAAGAGCTGAATAATCATTATTCATCACATCACTTCACACATACCTGAAAGCTGAACATAAATTGCCGAGCTCTCTTGCTCACCAAGGCATTTGGGTGAGATTGAAGCTTCTCATACATATTTCGAGCCTCCTTTGTTCTGCAAGCATGGCAACTGATTAAAATATACCCAGTTCATAAGGTGAATAGATATCTTGAGTACTGGCAGACTGAGACACTAAACTAAGAAAATGTCTCACAATCCTAACAAAATTTCATATCCTTATCTCAGCAAGCTGGTTGTTCTGGTACATTTGTTTAGCAAGCAGAGCCAACAAAAGGTTTCAATGTCATTTTCACATTATTTATACTAATTTCAATAATTATAATCCAATGCCATACCTACGAAGAGAATCCTGACAGATAGACCACTGCAAGGCTGCTAATCCATGAAGTTCGCTCTGCAAAAGCAGAATACTTGAAGTTAAATTAATAGTACAAGCTACAAAGATTACAATATCTTTTTGCTAGAAGCTGAAAAAGGCAGTTTAAAGAGATAATGAATTTGTCCTCTCAACAGAGTACCTAGTAGAAGAAGCTACAAAGACCGTGATATAAAAAAATCCAGTTCCTCAAATGGGAGTCATTTCAGATGAATGCAACAGCTGCAATTTTTTTAACATAACTAAGGTTCATAGCTTCAGTAAACTAACCTTGAACACCATTTTATTCATAACTTTTTCATAAAAGGGCAAAGCTTCCTTTAGCTTCCCTGAATCCATCAAGGAGTCACCATCCTTCAATGCCTATATTTACGAGAACCAAATTAGCAAAGAACTTATTTAGACACTAATGCTACAGAACTGCATAATTTAAAGCCAAAAATGAAGTCATAATAAGTGAATGGTTACAATTCTTAATAATGATACTAAATGTGAAACTAAAAACTTAAGTTTTCTTTTTCTTCATAAATTACAAAGAAGAATTTTGTTAGAAGAGTACCTTCTCACATTCAGATTTCAGCTTTGGATCAACATTTAAGCCAACACTCTTCTTGTAGGCAGCAAGTAGTTGTCTAGTTCGCTCTTCTTTAGCAGCTCTAGCTTCAGCTGTTTCCAGAACATCACCAGGGCGAATTGTTCTTCCACCTCCAAACTTAATGCAGAGGAAGAAAAGCATGTTAAATATGACTTATCATCAGAAAACATCCCTAAATATTGCCCAGATTCAGAGGTAATGTCAACAATTAGGCAACTACGGGTATAAAAGGTTGTTGCTTTATTCAACTACCAAGGATGGCATATTCGTTCATCAAATAGGTGCATCTTATGCTCAACTGTCTTCAGTTTTAAAGAATTTCAATCTACTTTATACCTTAATGCATAAAGATTAAATGACAAATTCTAATTGTGTCCTCGTTGAACATTGCATATTAAAGGATGCTAAACCGCAAAATAGAGATTATATCACATTTGTTACTAATGCAAGCACACATATTTGTCAGAACAAGTCCATGAAAAATAAATACCGATTTTGAAATATTGCCCGGTCTTGGAAAAACTCCCCAAGTAGACACCTTCGGCTTGTAAAATTCCAAATTTTCTTCTTGTTTTGGCTCAGGCTTCAACACAGCTGACTCCCCAAACTTGCTGGTGTCCCCAACAATAATCTCCACTTCAGGAGTGTCACCTTCTGCAAAAGGATCAGTAACTGGAACCAACCCAGCTGGCAGTCCCTTGCCCTCCTTCTTATCGGCAAAATTAAGACCCATGAAATCAATGCTTGAGATCTTCAACCCTTCTTTCTTACCACCAACCTCGTTTGGCGCATTGCCCCTACCTTCCCCTTTGAAGCCTAGAAATCAATGCAAAAAATTCAGTTAAAAGCTATATTGCACCTCAAAATGTGAGACTTCTCGTAATCCATGGAATTGTCATAATAACAAAATTAAGTCCGAGACAACAACTTTGGATTAAGAAATAAAACCAAACATTCGTTCATTGAAAATTTGTAATATGAGAAGTAATAACAAAAAATAAAAATAAAAATAAAAAACATTAATTCCGTCACTGCACAAGTGCCACTAGTCACAATGGTACCTGAATTTGTGCCGTTCTGAAAACTGACAGTGTCTTTGTTCTTCTTGTACTCTTTGGCTTTCTCTACTGCAGCCCTTGCAGCATCCTTCTCTGGGTTCTGCTTATATTTAGAATCTGAGTTGGATTCTTTCAACTTCCTATAAGCCTTAGCTTTTTCAAAAGCGAGCTTTACAGGGTCTAGTGAAGCTTCTGGTTCGGGTGAATTTTCAGAAGTGGGCTGCTCAGATGCTTCATCATTGTTGGATGTGGCGTTCAGAAAGAACGAAAGCTTCAATGAGCTGAGCTTCGGTTTTTGTTTTGCGGAGTAGTCGTTTTTGTTTTTGATGGTGCTGACGGATGAGAGCCATGATGGTTGCAGAGATGCCATGGTTGTGCAATCGTGCTAAGGTGTGTGTGTCAAGAAGTGAGTGGCCATAAAACGTTGCGTTTCAAAAACCTTTTCCAATACGTGTCAAAATTATATAACTTTTAAAATTACCGTGGAAGTCCCTATCATTATGGTAAAATTACATATCCAAAAGAGAATGTAACCGTACCCTCGTATTTTCAGTGAGAGTGTTCGTCCCTCCGTTTGTTCCCTCATTAGTGATTTACCGGTTCAGAACCAAATTAAAACCCTAACTTTTATTTACAGAAAAATAAAACCTCTCTTCTACTAGAATAATAGTGATGACAAAGGTTTACGGCACGGGTGCCTACGATTTCAAACGGCATCGGGTTGCCGAGTACCCGGTGGAGTTGCCAAGCCAACAGGACGACAAACCGGTGGAGTCAAAGGCGGGATCAACGCTTCCAAGCTCTATAACTCTCTCCGAAATCCAACGCGATAGGTTGACGAAAATCGCGTCGGAGAATTGGCTCAAAACTGAGAAGCCGTTTGATGCCGAGCTTGTGAAGGAGATATATAGGACAGAGTTGACGGTTAAGGAAGGAAGAAAAACGGTGCCGTTGCATAGAGTGATGATTTTGGAGGTTAGTCAGTACTTGGAGAATTATCTTTGGCCGAACTTTGACGCTGAGACGGCCTTGTTTGAGCATGTCATGTCTATGATACTCATGGTTAATGAGAAGGTAATAATTTTTTTTTTTTAATTTTAAAGCTGGATATATAGTTGTTTCTTGTTCTGATGTTTCTTTTCGTGAATTTGTCTTTTGAAAAATATTTAGTTTCGAGAGAATGTGGCAGCTTGGATATGCTTCTATGATCGAAAGGACGTATTTAGGGGATTTCTTGAGCGGGTTCTTCGTCTAAAGGAGGTTTGGTGAACTATTCCCACAATTTTTATGTTTAGAATCAGTGTAATTCATATTATTTTGTCTTGCGGTTCATTTCAACTCCAAGGAGTTTAGGCACGCTTACGAAATTTCTTACATCTAAAATGCGGTTGCAGGGAAGAGAGTTAAGTATAGCTGAGAAGACAAATTATCTAGTTTTCATGATTAATACATTTCAGGTATGTTAGCATCTTGATTATGCTTTTCTTGCATCCTAGCTTTGTGTTTGTTTGTATGTGTTACGTATCAAGTAGAATCAAAACTCCACTGGAATTTACAAATAGATCAACTCATGTTAAGCTCTTTTTGTTTTGAATTTACTATTTTTGAATAAACTATGTTGTGCAACAGAGTTTGGAAGATGAAATTGTGAGCAAAACTGTCCTGAGATTAGCTAATTTGCAATCGTGGCACAGTCTGTCATATGGCCGTTTTCAGGTAGCATATTCTTAATGTTACTTTTATTTCACGCTAGATGGAAAGTATCAGACTCCAATCTGATGAATAATTTGTGAATTGCTCTGTAGATGGAGCTTTGTCTTAATCCAGATTTAATTAAGAAATGGAAAAGGGTGGTAAAGAGAGAATTTAAGGAGGCTATGAAGCGAGGAGAGCCTTTTGACCCCTCAGCAATGCTTGAAGTGAAATTCTTGAGAAATCTTATTGAAGAGTTTCTTGAGGTACTGATATGCTAAAATATTAGATTGGATTCTTTTTTATTTTTTTATTTTTAAAAAATCCAGATGCTCAAGGATTTTAGAACTAATATGTTTAACCTCATTTTAACGTTTACTAGGTACTTGAAAACGAGGTTTTGTTCAAAAGCACCATGTCAATAATGAGGATGACCACGCTGATGCTAATAGTTTTTTGCAACCTAATGATGCTTGTGTCCTGTACTGTGAAAGGTTTATGGAGTTTCTTATTGATCTGTTGAGCCAGCTGCCAACTAGAAGGTATATTCCAGCTGAAGTCATGGTTTTTGCTTTTTACAGTTATTTGTTTACAGTTATTTTGTGAGGGAGTCTTTTCTGATCAGTTATAAATTTGATTCATGTCTTCAAATTCAATTAGTTTGGTGTTAAGACTTAGTTAGATTGTGTTTGAGTTTTGGCCATATACTTAGGATGTCTTCAATTGGTTTTGTTTGATGGATTTCATGCCAAGATGAGCTTGACCAGAAGAAGAATATTGTGTTTGTTCCAATTTTGATTGCTTAATTTACTTTCTAACATCTTGTTGCCAACTGTTTCCTATATGCTTTTATTACTTGTCAAAGGTGAAACTTCTTATACATCTGTCATCTCCTGCTGTTTTTGTAATTCCCTGATTTGATTTTACTCTCTCTGTTTTCTTTTCATTCCTGGGATGCAGGTACCTTAGGCCTCTTGTGGCTGATTTAGCCGTTGTCGCCAAATGCCATTTAAGTACTCTATACAGACATGAAAAAGGAAAACTTTTTGCACAATTGGTTGACTTGCTACAGTTTTATGAAAAGTTTGAGATTAATGATCATGTTGGCAAGCAATTGACTGATGATGAGGTGCTCCAATCTCATTATGACCGTTTCCAATCTTTTCAGCTTCTGGCATTTAAGAAAATCCCAAAGGTTTGTTATAGTTACTTATGTTTAATCTGTAGGCTGCCTCACTTGTAAAAAGATGGATCTATGGATCTTTAGACCAGTTTCTTCTTGTTCTGTTTATTATTTGCAGTGTCTAAAACTTATTTTGTATTGTTGTAGTTGCAAGAACTAGCTCTGGCTAATATTGGTTCAATTCACAAGCGAGCTGATCTATCAAAGAGATTATCAGTACTCTCCCTCAAAGAGCTACAGGACCTGGTTTGTTGTAAGGTTAGTTGATAGCCGATTTTTATGTGTGTTTCAGTTTATGCTATCTGTTTCTAGATCTTTCTCATGCTCCATGTCTTTAAAATTTCTCCTTTTAGAGACCAATGTTGGGCTGGAATCGGTCATTTTATGGGTTAAAGTTGTTCGGTGAAAATTTTGCCTTGCTGAGAAGTTGTCTGATGTTTTATCCATTGATACTTGTGTTAAAATCATTTTTTGTTTTGGGGGGGGAGGGGGGGGGGGAAGGTTTTTTGGGTCAGCAATTGTATTAACTGTACTCCTTTTTGCATTTTTTTTTTTCTGTATGAAATGAGCCCTTTGAATGATGTGCTAATTTAAAGTTTGTAAATCCTTCTCTGCTGACGAATTTATTTCTTCATGCAGCTCAAATTGTTGTCAAGTAAAGATCCTTGGTTAGATAGCTATGATTTTCTTGTTGAAGTCATTGTCTCCTTTTTTGAGAAACAGCAGTCTCAAAAAGAAGCCATAAATGCCCTTCCTTTATACCCGAATGAGCAAATCATGTGGGATGAAAG
This sequence comes from Citropsis articulata, assembly GCA_030449925.1. Lineage (NCBI taxonomy): Eukaryota > Viridiplantae > Streptophyta > Magnoliopsida > Sapindales > Rutaceae > Citropsis > Citropsis articulata. The sequence continues at coordinate 530,427 of JASUUH010000244.1, read as the reverse complement.
CCTTGTTCCTAGCATTAATTATTCTGGAGAAGGATGTCTTGCTCTTCCAAAGCTTAATCTACAATTCTTAACTCTTCATGATTATCTCCTCAGAAATTTCAATCTTTTTCGTCTGGAATCAACGTATGAGATTCGTGAGGATATTCAGGAAGCTGTACCACATCTCCTTGCTTACATTAATAATGAGGGAGAAACTGCTTTCCGTGGTTGGTCAAGAATGGCTGTGCCAATTAAGGAATTTAAGATCACTGAGGTAAAGCAGCCAAACATTGGAGAAGTTAAGCCGTCATCTGTGACAGCAGCAGTAACTTTTAGCATCTCAAGTTACAAAGCACATGTAAGATCAGAATGGAATGCCCTCAAAGAGCATGATGTTTTATTTTTACTTTCTATTCGCCCTTCATTTGAGCCTCTAAGTGCAGAGGAAGCAGCAAAGGCTAGTGTGCCCCAAAAGCTTGGCCTTCAATGTGTACGGGGATGTGAAATTGTTGAGATACGTGATGAGGAGGGAACTCTCATGAATGATTTCACTGGTAGAATTAAACGTGATGAATGGAAACCACCAAAAGGAGAACTTAGAACTGTGACTGTTGCTTTGGATACAGCACAATACCACATGGATGTCACAGATATTGCGGAAAAAGGTGCTGAAGATGTTTATGGGACGTTTAATGTGCTGATGAGGAGAAAACCTAAGGAAAATAATTTCAAAGCCATCTTAGAATCTATAAGAGATCTCATGAATGAATATTGTATTGTACCTGACTGGTTGCACAACATATTTCTGGGCTATGGAAATCCCTCTGCAGCTCAATGGACTAATATGCCTGATTTTCTGGAAGTGGTGGATTTTAAAGATACTTTTATTGACTCCGCTCACTTGGAAGAGTGCTTTTCAGATTATAAGGTTAGCATTGCTTTTCCTTCGTCACTGGTTATCGGAAACTGATGGTGTTTTTCTGTTCTAATAATACTTTAATTTAACCTGAAGAACTTTGTGACTTGGAAACTTCAATTTGTTATGATTTCTAGGTGTCTTTCGTGCATCTAGATGGTACAGAAAACTTGGATCCAAGGCCTCCATTTCAAATTAGGCTTCCCAGGACACTGAAGGGCACCAGTCGTGCACTTCCTGGGAATAAGAAATTAACCTCTGACTCAATGCAAGTTGTCAATATGGTGGATGCCTCTGATGGAAAAGATCAACTTATTGTTGAAGCATACACCCCCCCTGATCCAGGTCCTTATCCCCAAGATCAACCAAGGCAGAACTCTGTCAGATTCACACCAACTCAGGTGCTAGGCTACTCTTTCATGTCTTTGCTTCCTTTTCCTTTATTTTGTCGTAATTTCATTCTTTTGAATTGTTTTGAGGAAGTTTCAATGATCATTTATTTAATTGCTTTGCTTTTCAAGAGGTAGCAATCATTTATGATACTTTGTACTTTATTTATGTTTTGGGCAAATGGTAGGTTTATTTATGTGTATTTTTAACCTACAGAAATTTTACTATAACACTCTTTTTGTTATGTGCACTGTATGTTTAACTGACAGAATTTACTATGACATGTATGAGGTCTTATGCTGATATACGGCTGAGTTTGAAACCCTAAATATAGGAAAAATGCTGGTGTTAGCATTGCCTTTTATACCACTGACGCTTATAATTTTCTGTATTTACAGGTTGGGGCCATTATATCAGGCATTCAGCCAGGCCTAACTATGGTCGTTGGTCCTCCTGGTACAGGAAAGACTGATACAGCTGTGCAAATCTTGAATGTTCTTTATCACAACTGTCCTTCTCAGAGAACCTTAATTATCACTCACTCAAATCAGGCTCTGAATGACCTTTTTGAGAAAATTATGCAGGTAATTTTGATTGAATTTAAGATTAAATACGTAAAAATGATCAATGTTTAATCCTCTAATTCTGTAAGTAAATTTGGCATTTGTGGTTTCCTTTATTACTGAACTTTATGCTTTCGACACTTAACTTGTCAATTACAAATTTGCTAATGCATGTCATGAGTTCTTTCAGAGGGATGTACCTGCTCGCTATCTTCTTCGTTTAGGTCAAGGTGAACAAGAGCTAGCAACTGACCTTGACTTCAGTAGGCAAGGCCGAGTCAACGCGATGCTTGTCAGACGCTTAGAATTGCTTAGTGAGGTTGAGAGGCTTGCAAGATCTCTTCAACTGCCTGAAGATGTTGGGTATACTTGTGAAACAGCTGGATATTTTTGGTTGCTTCATGTATATTCCAGGTGGGAGCAATTCCTTGCTGCTTGTGCAGATAATGAAGGTAAACCAACATTTGTAAGGGACCGTTTTCCCTTTAAGGAGTTCTTCTCTAATACCCCCCAGCCAATCTTTACTGGGGATTCATTTGAGAAGGACATGCGGGCAGCCAAGGGGTGTTTTCGCCATCTGCAGACTTTGTTCCAAGAGCTGGAAGAGTGCAGGGCATTTGAATTGCTCAAGTCAACTGCTGATCGAGCAAATTACCTAATGACAAAGCAGGCAAAAATTGTGGCAATGACTTGCACTCATGCAGCGCTAAAGAGGAAGGATTTTCTTCAATTAGGTTTTAAGTATGACAATCTCTTGATGGAAGAAAGTGCCCAAATTTTGGAGATTGAAACTTTTATTCCGATGTTGCTCCAAAGACAGGAGGATGGTTATGCACGTCTAAAACGCTGTATACTGATTGGTGATCATCATCAGCTCCCTCCTGTTGTGAAGAATATGGCTTTCCAAAAGTACAGTCACATGGATCAGAGCTTATTTACAAGGTTTGTTCGTCTGGGTATACCTTATATAGAGCTTAATGCCCAGGGTAGAGCCAGGCCGAGCATAGCCCAGCTTTACAACTGGAGGTATAGAGATCTGGGAGACCTACCTTTTTTAAAGGAGGAGCCACTCTTCCATAGAGCTAATGCGGGATTCTCCTATGATTATCAGTTAGTGGATGTTCCTGATTATAATGGGAGAGGTGAAAGTGCCCCTTCTCCCTGGTTCTATCAAAATGAGGGAGAGGCTGAATATGTTGTTAGTGTCTATATATACATGCGCCTACTAGGTTACCCTGCAAATAAAATATCAATATTGACAACTTACAATGGGCAGAAGCTTTTGATTCGTGATGTTATCAACAGGCAATGTGTTCCATATCCGTTTATTGGTCCACCCAGCAAGGTGAGTTTCCATTTAGGTTTTGTTAATCAGTGGAGGCATTGTAAGATTGGAGCGGTGCACATTTTGTGTTTGCTCTGTTATATTCGTTCTCAAATTGTAGTAACTTTATGCTTTATTTTTGTATGTATAACTGGTTTTCTTTATGTTTGCTTTAGGTCACTACAGTTGATAAGTTTCAAGGTCAGCAAAATGATTTCATTTTTCTGTCTCTTATCTTGTCTTTCGATTTGTGGGTCACCTTCGTGATGTTAGAAGATTGGTTGTTGCTATGTCCCGTGCTCGGCTTGGTCTGTATGTGTTTTGTCGACGTTCCTTGTTTGAACAATGCTATGAGCTGCAGCCTACTTTTCGGCTTCTGCTTCAGAGACCTGATAAACTTGCACTTACCATGAATGAGAAGACGTCTTATACAGATCGTCATGTTGAAGACATTGGAGTTCCCTATCTTGTTAGTGGCATTGAGGATATGCACGCTATTGTCAACAGCTTATTATATCAGGTATATTCTCTTGTTTACATGATATGTATTTGGTGATAGTGCATGGTTGATGCCTGATTTGATGACTAATTCATAAAGTTTTCAGAGGGCCATCTAGTGAATACAGTATAGCTCAACCTTGAGATGGTTAATCTTGGCTAGCTTTCTTTAAACATCTTTGTTGCTAATCGGTTCCCCGTGTGTGATCATATATCTCATAATCTCATACACCAGCCGAATTAGCCAAAAGAACTTGACTAGCTCCATTTTTTCCCAACTCATGTTAGGAGTCTTATTACCCCTGAGGTTGTAGGGGCAGGTCTATTTTTGCTTTCACCAGTAGTCTTAGCTGGAATTGTCTTGACAAGTCAAATTGATGACACTAGTTTGCAATTTCTGATGGTATTGTTGAATTTTTTGTTACGGTTGTTTTTGTCCAGTTGTCTAGGGTCCTCTGAAAATAAGTGATTGTTAAAATTATTCTCAAAGTTCAATCCACGAGTTTATTATTCTTGTTGGCAGAGGCATTTAGCAATCCAAAGTCAGTATGTGACTTATTCAGGAACCACGGATGCATATGCAATGGAGCAAATTAGCCATCAGAATTCAATTCTCGAGCACAGTGCTATGGACACTGATATGCCAGCATTTGCCAATGGTTCTCTTGGGGATACATCACATGGAAGCCAGTCGGAGGAAGCTACTGAAATGAATGGTCCTGCAAATGGGGAGATGCCTCTTGAGGACCAATTGAATGGTGAATCAGGGTCTGAACTTCCTACAGACGACAAGAATGGCACACCACCTGAAAGCGATTCAAATGAGGCAACAAAGATGGAGTAGTCTAAAGTAACAGTGCAGCCTATCAAGATTTTTCTTTGGGCAGTTGCGGAAACCCCATATCCTGCAGGAGAGGCAGCTGGCAAACTCAACTGGGCAATATAATCCTTAGGTAAGGGCCACCTTATCCAACTTTCTGTTGTTAAAATAAGATTGCCGTTAGATTGGTAATCGATGCAATTGTAACCCCTTTTAGTGTAGGAGTTGAAGTGTGACTGCAATCTAACTTGGAGCCTTGAAAGTTACCATATTAAAATCTTTCTGGAGGTAACTGTGCTTCAGCTGCATCAAGTTGGGAGAAAGATGGAAGTTGTTGACATAGTTTATAATCTGTTGATTTTTTTTTTTTAATCATCAAAATCCAAATTAATGAGTGGTAACTAGCTGTACGACTGTTATATGAAGAAATTTCGTTGTAAATTTGCATCAATCAGTTACAAAAGCATTGCTGCTAATGGGACTATTGAATATCGGATTATTCAGCATTTCGAGTGAATATCGCAAGGTATTATTTCAAAAAAATGTAATTTTTTTCCATAGGGAAGGTAGGCATGGCGCTATTGTTGATCCCCACGGACCCCACCCTGAGAGATTGATTTCGGGTTCGACAGGTATTTTGTAAAGTATTGCAATTATTATAGTGATTATGTATTTAAAAAAAAAGGGAAGAAGAAGAAAAAGGGCCTGTTGAGAACCCAAGAGTTGAATATTTAAGAATGGGCTTATGATTTTGGGTTCAAATTTCGTTCATATGCGTGAGTTAATGATAACAACAGCGATAAAGGTTTATGTTAGGGATGGCAGAAATTTCTACGGAGACGGGAATCTTTGAGGATTTTTTTTTATTTGGAGGATACGGGAATGATTTTATACTCAATTTTTTATTTGGAGAAGAGAAGGAGGTGGTTTTTTACCTAATTATTTATTTGGGAAAGAGACGAGGATGAAGTGGAATTTTCATCTCCTCTCTATTTTTTTATTTTTATTTTTAATTTTATTCTATATTTGAGAATAAATAATAAATTATAAATTATAAATTATAAAATATTAAATATTGGTGCAAATAATAAATATCACAATATTTATATAAATAATATAAATTATTTAATATAATTTAGTCTTAATTATAACCAAAAGTACGCAATCACACAACTCCATAACTCACAAATCAAATTGTAAATCATTATCTCACAGTTTTGTTCATGATTTTTAAATTATTCGCGCAGCAACAAGTACTCAACTCGTCTTCATTTTATCAGAGTCCAGTAACACGTTGCGTTGTCAATGGCCGCGTAGCCTAACTCATCGCAATATCAACTAGTAGCCACACATGTGGTTTTGTTGCGTCATAGTCGATGATCAGCAGGTATCATTACTCATGGACAATAATCACGCTAATATTGTATAAAAATCACATTATTTAAATTTTGTTTTAAAAATTATTATTTGAATATTATATTTACCAAAACTTGAAAGAGTATAATGAAATAATATCTATTTACGTTCAATTTTATTTTATTTCACATATTTTTAAGTTAATATAATTAAATTAAATTAAAAAATTAAAAAAATATTAATTATTCAAAAATCAGGACCCACGATAATTCTCTGTTATTATTATTCGGAGGGAGAACAGGACGCTCTTGAGTAATTCTACGGAAACGGAAAAAAATAAAAATATATGCTAAAAAAATAAAGATATATGCAAAATATTGGACATGAATACGGAAATATTGGTCCGTCCCTCTCCTCCCCCCCCCCTCCCTCCCTTCATCCCCAGTCCGTGTTGGATTGTTAGCATAACATGGGTAAAACAATTTTCATATCGTAGATTGGGTTCATTTCCAGAAACACGTGGTTTATCGGCGCCACCACTAAGCGCACCCGATGGAACTCACGGGCGTTCTGGCGAATTCAATTGTTTTAATCATCGTTAGCGCCGTGTTCGATCCCCGGGATAGTCGATAGAGCCTCGCCAACGGGATTGAGGCCGTGAGACAAATATTGACGGGAATTTTAAGCGCGTGAGGGAAAGCAATCGTGATGATTTATGTCTGTTTGGGGAGAAATATGAAGAATAACACAACGCGTGTCGTGAGGAAAGCGGCGTTAGTATAAAGAGGTGCGTGTATGCAGAGCGGTCGAGTGCGCAGCACGGCGTAATTTAAGGTCTGCGTAATTTGGCCTACCCCGCATAAATTGGGATACCCCTCGATTTGGTACCCCATGCAATTAAGTGCCTCACGAATAATTGGTACCCGTATATTGGAGGTCTCGCATATCGGGTTTGAAAACTCTCCAAAACCGCCATGAGAGACGTCTGTCGCGCAAGGATCGAGCAGATTCGGTTAAAAGTATATTAAACGATGTCTGAAAAGAGGGACATAGCTACCCCGCCAAAGTGGTCACTATTGCTTCACACGACTCTGCTGAGATCTGGGCTCACTATGCGTCGTAGAATGACGGGATCTGCCATGATCGCCTACTTGATCGCAAGCATGCTCCCTAACGGTCCAAAACAATAAAAAGGTAAAAGGATGGCCAAAGGCAAGGAAATCCATGCGTGGCGTGATATCTATATATATAAAGAAATCTAGGTTTGATTCTCCATAACTCTCCTTCACCCCATGAATATTCACACTCACACTCCACAAAATAAGTTTTCTTCAACCTCAAAACTCCATTTGCAGAGGGCTGGAAAGCTCTCTTCATTACACAAAGCTTGAGTTTGCTAACTTGAGCGTCGGAGTATGAACGGTGGGGTACCCCGGCTTCACCTCTAACCTCAGTTTTACTGTTTTGCAGGTGTAAGGCTTACCCCAAGAGACCTTTCTCTTATTTCAGACCCTCCTCCACTGTCACAGCATTCCTCACCCCTTCTTACCTCCTCTAATTTTAGAAACACCCAAAACACATAACAACTCAGTGAGGTACCCCATTCCCGAAAATACAAATTTATTGTTCTAGATAGATTTTCCATTTTTCTACCCACCAAAATCTGTCGAAAACAATGTCTATTATTTATGGATAGATTACAGAGGTTTACAGGTAAGAGAGTCTTCAAATTGTCGAATCTTGATATCAGAGCACTACCGGTTTAGAGAGACAAATTGTCGATTCTTGATATCAGAGCACTACCGGTTTAGAGAGACTGTGAACTTCCGTGCTCCATTCGTGAAATCTCCACTTACAAAAGACTCCGGTGTGGCGGATTTTTCAGAATCTTATACACGTAAAAGATGTGGATGATCCATTCATTATACCATTCAACTAGCCCAACGGCTACTCTTTACCTCTTCTCGCAGCGGACAGTTACAACCATGAATTCGTGCAATGACGATGGCTTTACGTGCTCAAAACAAATTAAGATTTGTTGATAGGACGGTCAAAAAGCCTGCAGGTTCCTATCTAGATTTTCGGAAGTGGCAACGATGCAACGGTTTGGTTAGTTCGTGGAATCTTCACTCCATCACTAGAGAATCAGCCAATAACATTTTGTACGCACAATCTGCAGATAAGATTTGGAGAGGTTTACATGAAAGATTTATGCAATTGAATGCACCAAAGATTTGCCTGTTGAAACAAAGCCATATCGACACTGTGGGAAGGGAACGCTTCTGTTTCAGTCTATTACACTAGATTAAAAACCCTTTGGAATGAGTTGAACTCTCCTTATACAAAACCATGTTCTTGTGGCCATCCCAAAGCCACGGCAAATCTTTTGCTGCAAGATCGAGCTACGGAATTTCTTCTAAGGCTACATGATACTTACGATCTCCTTAGAAGGATCCATTCCCCTTCTCCCAATAAGTTATATTCTTTGGGGTGCCAAGAAGAAAAACGACAGGAAAGTAAATCATCACGATTGCTTTCCTAATAGAAAGCGTTGGCTCCTTTGATTGCCGCAATGGCTTGCAAATACAACGATGTCACCAATTAAAAGAGAACGTGGTGTTTTTGTCGCCGAGGTGCTGCTGCTGCTGCAGATAATAATAATAGTAGTAGTACCGCTCCGTTAAGATCTCTGTCTTGGTCAGTTAGAGCAAGAACTGCCACTGATCAGCAGCGAAACAACTTCGTGCCAAATCAGCCAGCCAATCTGGTGGCGCCACGCGGGAAGCAGGGGGGCGGAGGCTTCAGGTTTTGGCCTTGCCGGTGTGGTCTTGAATAAAATGCTTTTGTGGTTTTATTAATTTTGTTCTCCTCACACCATGCATGCAAGCATGTAAATTCCTGTCCATTGTTTCTTTTTTTATACCATAAAATTGATAAATACAGTATGCTTAAGCTGGGACTGGGAGTGGGAATACTTGCTATAAAAGAGTCTATCACTTTGTACTTTTAATTTGATGGGAGAAAGCACTGGACTCAGTCTCAGTTATGGGCCTACAGGGTTACACAACCCAGAATCAGCTCCCATGCAATTTAATTAATTAAGAAAACCTACCACTAAAGATTCTCTTTTTAGGAAAAATTTTAAAATACAAAAAAAAATATATATATCATACCGACTATGCAAGTAAATTATGTTACGACATGTGTACAATTATTTTAAAAACACACTATATAAGTAATGATTATATTAAATTTAATTACACAAATGATACATATATTAATTGATTGTATTACCTTAAATAAATTCTAAAATTCCACCATCTAAAAAATTCTAAAATACATCACAAAATACATTACAGACAGCGTTCCTCCTCTTTCTACACATTCTGGACATGGTAACCCCCAATACACTTTACTCAAAGAGACACAGAGTGCAAATAAAAATGACAAATCACCGGCCGAACTAAAAGTTTGATGATTTGTTTGCACTTGAAACGAGGTCTACGTCCAACTAGATACAAATGAGGGTATGGGCTAAGTTAGATTAAAGCATATCCCAGCCTTTTAAGGCCACCCCAATACAAATAATGGGCATATGCCTCTAAAGCCCAAACTCAGAATGAAGTACTATTGCTGTGGGCCAGTTCTCAAATGCCTTGACACACCAACAAGGCAACACTTATGTGATTTCCTTCTTGAAACACAAATACTTTGTGAGCACCAAAATTCTATAAAAATCAGAATAAATCTTTCAGCTCAAGTATTTTCAAACCAAAATCCTTGGAAATATAATTCTACAGAGAAAATAAAGCTCAATATCATTTTAGTGGTCGATTGGTTGTCAATCCCCAAGGAATTTTCGCTTCTTGCTTGTGTTCATGTAAGGCCTGATTACCCACTCGATCTGGGCTTCACTCTGATCGACTGTTCCTAACTTTATCTGCAACACAATGCAATGAAAATAGAGATCACGGAAAGCAAAATATTGAGCTATGCATTTCCCCACTGATTTCACAAACATCATTCAAATAACATGATGTACCTGATAAAGCAGCAATTCAAACCGAGGACCAATTTCCTTCAGCTCAAGTGACTTTGGACTTCCTTGTTTCTCATATATATGATGCCTGCCCGTTTACAAGACACATACATGAAACTTTCGTATTCACCATATATATGCATAGAATTTCAACTAAGATACAGCCAAAACAAGCATATTTAGCACTGCAACAGTAGACCAACCTGAATGAAATATAGTCAGACTGATTTGCAAAAGTGATAATACGTTTGGTATCAGCCTTTGGCACTGGAAATAGATGTTTTAGAATGTTTGCTGTCCTTTCACCTAGCTATCAACAATTAGACAAGAAATCCACAAATTCAATATATGGCCAATATGAATATGCAAGCAAATATGTCAAGTTTGCAAAATAAAATTGGCAAGAAATTGAATTGTAGAATACCGTAACGATCAAGTACGCCATTCCAGCAGAGTGGCCAATTCAATGTCAAAAAGAGGTCAATAAGATGGAAAACAAATGGGATGCCTAATAATTCTCACAGACATAACCATATCAAATAAGTACAGGGTAATTAGTGATGCCTATATCAACAAATTACTAGATCCTAATTCATTTCCAAGACGTGAACCCTCATAATAATTGCTTCATCTTAGCACAATAAATACATTTCTAGATCAAAAACAAGAGTTTGAGAAACTTATAGTAATCTTAGTATAACCTTCCAGAAAACCTCATTGGAAAGAATTAACTATTCACATCATGTAGCAAGCTAAGCTAAGGTGCTAATACTATGGCTGCAGTCACTGTAAGCACAAGACAATAGGACCTCTTTGTAACTAGCTTACTTGAAAAGGCAACTTGTATGGGAAGAAAGTTTATTATACAGTAAGTAATTGATTTCGCCGGAAAGAAGCGAATACCTTGGTTTTGAAGTTGTCGAGAATCAGATGTGGGTAAGCCTCAGGCATTGTACCAATGGCTTTTCTGTCCTTAATATCATGTCTGGTAACCTACAGGGTAAAAAGTAATTAAATATTTGGCCAAAGAAAAATAGGCCAAAGCAAATGTCAATAGAGCACAGAACACTGATCAAACTACTTACCACATTGAGTAATCCAAAGTAGGCAGTTGGCCCAAAAGGTAAATGACATATTATTAAACCGTCTGGCACACCACGGTGTTCATGAACCAACACAACATCTGTAAAATCATGTGCACGACAAGTTTCAATAATTTCAGATATGACCTGCAAAAGGGAAAACCTCATAAATCATCTCATATCTTCTACCATGTTGGTTTCACAATGACAACCCAGCTCAAATATTAAAAAATAAACAAACCTGGCCACCGCGATTCATTCTTTGTGCATTAGGAAAGACAAACTTCAACTCCTGCAGGAATATAACCAAGGGAAACACAACCAATGATCAAACAGACACACATTCAGATCACCTACAAAATAAACAATAGCATAGCCATCAACATTTTATACGCATCAAGGACCAACCTTCACAAACTGTGTAAGAGGAGCACTTGGATCCCTTGATGTAGTCAGCAAAATTTTAGGATCTCTTTCAGTCGCATTTGCATATTCATCATCAATGTGGCTCCTTGGGACTAAGTGTCAGCAATAAGAAGCATAAACATATTATCAGCAAATTTTTAATACAACAATTACATATTTCAGAAATTTTTTTATCCAGAAAAGTAAAACATACCAGCTGTATTTTCATCTTCAAGATCAATTTCTAGGCGAAGCGCAGCCTCCTCGTTCCTCAGCTCAGTGGGAATCGGCTTTCCCTCTGCAAGTACACAGAAATCGAAATTCAGAATATAGACTAAATGAAGATATAAACTTGTCATACATGCATGTCAATTTAACTTTTTAAAAAGGAAGCAGACCTTGCAAGGCTTCCTTGATTTTGCGCTTCTTCTCATAGAGCAAGCGTTCTTTGCCTTCTAAGCTTTTTCTATATAAGTACTCCCGTCTCAATCGAATATTCCGACGCAACATCGTTGCGGAATTTGGATAAAGATCTAAATTTTATGAAGAGCTATAAAGTGTTGTCGAGGTGTATGCGAGCGAAAGGGTTTTAGGGTTTTATCGATCAGGCGGAAATAGCAAAAATCCAGGAGCGACGTCGTTTTATCGAATTGGGATTATATCATTAAGATCCCTCAATTTGTATGTCTTATGAAATGCCGCGCTCTAGAATACCGTTTTTGTGGGGTTATCGTTATTATTATTATTATTATTATTATTATTTTAATAATAAGTAATAGGATGGAAAGAGAGTTTAAATCCTTCTGAGCCAGGAAATAATAAAGATCATAGTTTACTCTAAGGAAGTATAGATTTAAGGGTCATGAATTGATTACAAGGAAATTATCTTTGCATCACTTTTTTCTTATTACATGCACACTTAATTATTATAAAATTTTGACATATTATCTACACAATCTTTATTTTTAAATTTATATTCGACCACTTTGACACTAACAAAGTTAGAATTCATAAAGTAATTTAAATAAAATAACTGTTTTACTCTTAAACAAATTAAAAGACTATTTTATCATACAAAATTTTAAATAATTTAAATAATTATAATTACAAGAATACCTCTCAATTTAATGAAACACATAAATCTCAAAATCTAAAATGTTAATTTTGAAATTACAATTTTTAAATGATAATTTTTAAAAATTAAAATAAAACTTTGAATGTTAATTTAATTTGCATTCTATAAGTTCTTTGCTTCTCTTTGGGTTGCTAATCAAGATTTGCTTAAGCAAAGGTGGGCACGTACACTCTCCAAAAAAATTACAATTACAAAAATTATCATTTGAAAATTATAAAAAAAAATTGACATCTTGAATTTTGAGATTTATTTGTTTTATTAAATTTAAGGATATTTTGTAATTATAATTTTTTATTTTCTAAAATTTTATAGGATAAAATAATTTTTTAATTTATTTAGGGGCAAAATTGTTATTTTATTAAAATTATTTAACAGATTCTAACTTGTTTGTGTCAAAATGGTTGATTAATACAAGTTTAAAAACAAAAGTGACGCAGAAAACATGTCAAAATTTTGTAGTAGTTAGATGTATACATGACAAAAGATAGATGATGCAGAGATAATTTTCCATGATTATATTTAGATAGTTTCCCTTACTTTTCAAAACTTAATTTATTTGTCATTTTTATAAGAAAATAATTTCCCTTAATTATATTTAGATAGTTTCTCTTACTTTTGAAAATTTAATTTATCTATCATTATTTTAAGAAGATGAAAAAAATCATCAACCTACCTTTTTTTTTTTCTTTTTTATCTTATCTTTCTAACAAAATGAGAAATAACTTAAAAATTTTTAAGTAACGAGAGTGATTTGAAAATAGTAAGTTTACAAGGAATAATCCAAAGTTCTCCCTACATTTAATTAACAATTTAAAAAGAAAGAGAATATATGCTAGCACATTGAGCCATGCCCTTTATGAAAGTTCATACACGGAATACATGCTTATGAAGCATTATTCCACAAGTGAGTTAATTGTTGTCGTCCTTGTGGAGAATATAACTTTTGACTTTGATGTTCCAAGATGTGCGTAGAAACAGAACATCTAGATGTTAGAGTTAGTCATCCAAAAATAAAATAAGAAAATGGAGCTGGCCCTAGATGATAAAAATAATATTCCTTCATCTTGTGCATATATATTTACGGCCAGCGAAAGGCATACATGCTAATAAGTTAAAGACAGAGAGCTTTTCAGTTCTGCAATGCCAACCCAAGTTCCGCCATGTGATCACAAAAACCAGCATATGATGCACCATGAGCATGAGGAGGCACAAAGAAAAGGTGACAGGAACTGCTTAAAGTTCATATTTGCACATACAAAATCATGGAATTTTTTTTTCTTTCTTTGGTTGTTTCAATGATTGGAGCTGTTTGAATTAATAAGTTACGTGCCAAATATGCTCTCAACAGGAGGGAAGAGGAAATGTTCCATGTGTGCAAGAGGTTTTGCACGTACCAAAAAGAAAGGAAACGATAGGAGTTTTATCGAAGGATGGTAAACTTTAATTCCTAGACAGAAACCACTGCATTTTCTGCGGCGTGATCGATTTACTGGATGCTTTGTGATGTGATGATCTTATTTTTTATTTTTTATTTTTGCAGCCTTTTCGCTTTGTGCTGCTGCTGGCTCTGTGATGCTTGCTTTGATGTAACTGTTGTTGCAGGATAAGTAGCAACCAAGGTGGTTGTGTAGTGGTCCCCAGATCAAGCTCATAAACTTGCAGCACGCACCTTTCTTTAATACTAACCTATGTACTTATGTGTGGTAGAAAATTCTCCATGATTGACCCTTTGTATGTATGAGCTTCAGTTATAGTATAATTTTGTATCTGGGCGATTTATTCAAGAAAGACATGTGGGTGCATGCATGTCTATATATATATATGCAGGCGACTCAGAAATGAAGGATCTGGACCAAATGAAATTGTACGTCTTCACTAATGAGTATGTTTTTATGAAGATGTACATTGAGTTGAGCAAAAACAGGAGTAAAAACCTGGCAAATTCTGTTCTTTTGCATATAACAAGGATCATACAGCAGGCAAAAACGCAACTTAATTACACAGTTAATGTAAAATCAAGAGGAAATGAAAAGATGTAAACAAAGAAAAAAAAAAATAGAATCACAATGTAGCTTACACTGCATGAATTGTTTCAAAAGTAACTGGATTGAGCTTGCAAGAGTTCAAGCTGTGCCAACAACTTTACTGGCTTCAATCTGGAATCACCATTCTGGGCTAAATCAATTAGCACAACCTGCGCAGACTCTCCATGTTTTACTCTGTGCTCCTCAATTCTAAATATCCTTTCCAATATCCATAGTGCTTTCTCTTGAGCCTTTGCATTACCTGATTCTAGAACTTTTATAATGGCCTGAGTGCCCCGAAGTTTTGCTAAGTAATTGCTTCCACTTTCCCAAGTTTCGTCTTGCAAGAGAGTTGCAAGAGCACCAAGCACAGCTTCATCAGCTTCCCTCTCTTTACCTTCCAATACTTGCAATAAAGGACAGACAGCCCCAGCCTTGACTAAACAAAATGTTCTTTTGACAAAGCAGTAGCCATCATGAACTTCGCAAAATGCATCTGCTGAAGGAGGGACGCACAACCACTTAGAATTTTTGGACTTCCGAAGAGACAGTGAATTCTGAGATAGCTGAGCCAGTGAGGTTGATGCACTGCTTTACCACTGATTCACTTGACAGCAACTTCACAAGCGAATCACCCCATGTTCTACTGAATACTGTTGCAATTTCTTATCAGAGGGATCTGTAAATCGAATCAATATACCCGCAACACTCTCCACTAACCAGGGGGTAGAACGAGTTTTAGTTATAGTACTTGAGGTTGCTGCAGAGATCAGAGTAGGCAGCAAATTTGTCTTCTTAAGTAATTCTGTAGCTTTCTTGTTACTGACGGGTAAATTGCTCAATATGCCAACTGCAGCAGCTTTTTCATTCTCAGATGTTGATGATGATATAATGTCAACAAGAATGTTAAGATACTTATCTCCTAGCTGTTCTGCTAACTCCTCATATGCATCTTTAGAAAGAGTACAAACCAAGTTCAATGCAGCTGTCCTGATGTTAGCATTGGTTTCCATAAGGAAAGGTAATAGAAGATGAATTGCACCATTTTCCTTCATCTTTCTTCTAACATTAGATGCACTAGAATGTGCAGCAATGCTATTGAGTGCGTGTAAGAGATGATACTGGATCGTCGGACTGCAAAGATTCAAAAGTGAAAGCATCTGTTGAGCCACATCTTTATTGACAAGTATAGATTCTGACTGAGCAATTCTTGCGAGAATTGCTGAGGCGGGCTAGTCATGAGCACAGATGTGACTGAGAAAAGGAGCTGGAGCAGAGGTGATACAATGCCTGAACTAACCAAACGTTGTATATTTTCTGCCAATGAGGACAAATTTTGCAAAGCATTTAAAGCAGATAGCTTGGCTTCAAGTTTTCCAACTCTAAACATTCTAACAAGAGGTTCAATGGCCCCATCCTCTCCAAGGGAAGCTCTACTTTGGTCTGTGAGTTCCATCCTTGACAGTGCTGTTGCCATGAGGATCTTACTCATGTCGGAGCCTGCAAGATGTAGTACTGGATGGTTCCATAAGACAATAAAACCCCTGAAATTCACAGCACTCTAAAATTTGATAACTTGTTTATTTTAGTTGTAATCAACATTCAGATTACCAAGATGGAAAGGTCGAGAAAGTGAGACTCTTTTTCCCTAGCTAGTTCCATTTTCAGAGATCAAACTAGAAAATCCAACTTCCTTCAGGTAATAGGTTCATGATAATGTAATAATTTTTGCAATTACATCATGCCTTAATTTATTATCAATACCCCAACTAGAAACTGTGCTACCTCGAGATTCAATTCAAGCAGACAAGCATTGAGAAAGGGAGAAGGCACAACAAGAACATAAATCATACGCAACTAATAGAAGAAAAATTGTAATTACCTTCCTTCAGATACTGCACCAATGGCTTAAAGTAACCGGCCTCTGCCATATGAAGCGCATTCTGAGTATTGCTTGACAATGCATTCAATAACTTCCCTGCATCGTGTGAAGCTACTGGATCATTCCCACTAAGCACGGAAACTAACATAACAATGCATCCCTGGATTCTGCCTATACGCCTCCAAACCGCAGGAAGATCAGAAAGATCCAGTAACAGTCCCACGGCTTCCCTTTGTTCTTCCACATCCCTTGTCAAAGACTTCACCAATACTGATAATGACCCAACATCGGCCATCTTCTCCTGAAAACTACAACAAGTTAAGATAACTAACAAGTAACAAATAAAGAACTTCCAATAGCTTCAAAAGACCATAGCTGTAATAACAAATGTGGATCAAATTCACATATGATATACCTTAGTCAGCATTTTCTGATGCAAGGTTCCTTAAAATTTGAATCATAATCAATCGGTTGTAGGGCTTGCTTGAACCTAACCGATTCAAAAGAACTGCAATGATTTCTGCCTCATTAATCCATTCACTATCAACTGTTTTAGCACTAATTAGTTCTTTCAATTCCAAGAGAGCAAACTTCAAATTTTGTCATCCCGTGTGAGCTGCAACATCACGTCGTCAATTCCAAATTCCTACCTCCACAATTTCTTGTATTTCCTCCTCCATATCAACTGCCTTACTGGATTCAAGTCACTGACAAACCCGGATTCAAGACTTGGGCGGTTTGGATTGGACTTGAACTTAAACTCTTATCAAACCTTGCATTCATCAACTCTCTATGCAATGATCCAATCTTTTCTTTAACATCTAACTCCAGTTCGACACTTGCAAATAGCACAAGGCCTAAGGATCTCCCATATCTTGAGTTAGATCCTCCATTTGCTTACTTACCAATCTCGAATTGGAACTTTTATCAAAGAATTGGCTCGCCTAAGCTCTTTTTCAAGAGACTCAACCGCTTTTAGAATAGGTGCTGTGGCCATGACTTTGTCATTTTCTTTTACATGATCAAAAACAGGGCTGAATTTCTCAACAATATCAGCAAATTCATTGAACATATCTATCTCATACTCGGAGTTTCTCGCAAGAGAAGCTACCTCTTTACTCAAGGCTTGTAGCTGCTTTACACGCTCCAAGAAACTTCTACTACAAGTTTCTTGCATTTTGTGAAGAGATAATATTACAAACTTGAACGAAAACAAGAGCTCGCAGGATCAAACAAAGCAGAGAGAGTGAAGAGGGATATTTTGAAAAATCTGACAAAGCCCAGATAGAGAGCGAGGAGAGGTAAGAAACTCAAAGCAAGCAACGATGAAAAAAAGATTAGCCGTCGAAACTAAACGAACTCCTGCATATACCGAAGAGCAGGCATAGCTGAAACATCAAAATTGACGCACAAAAATAAGGAAACAGAACCTGATCAGTGAAGGAGAAAGAATTTGTCAACCAGCTGAACTGGAGTATTTCGTACGGGACGGGGAGAGATACAAGAAGAGAAATAAAAGACTATGAAAACAAAGGACCATATCTTGTAACTTGTTTAATGGTTTAAATTGTCTTGCTCTTTTTTGTTAAAAAGATGTGGGAGTTCCTGAGTCTTTTATCTGTGAATGCAAGTAATATGGAAGTTTCTTGTTGGAATCATATGGGGGCAGAGCATCGACCGTGTTGAGTGTCAGTCGCCTCTGACTTGCTATCTGAACAATAATGAATTGATATATCGATACGAAGACCCAGTCAAATTACTCTGTTTTCTCCCCCGTGCGTCAGCGTCAGCTTGTTTCTCTTCCCCCAGTTTACATTTGTTGTGTGATTTGAGGAACTACAAGGCCTCAAGGATTATTGATCGAGTATTATATGATTGCCACATTTTCATTTTTGTGGGTCTCTGCAATTTTTGTAATCGAATTTGGTTCGCATATAATTGTTCAAACTGATCGCCACCCCTATATTAAATTCAACTCCATGTCCGGCTGGTCTTTGAGGTGTTGTGGATTGAAAATTATAGTTTATGTTAAAAAAAAATGTAATAGAAAAATTGATAGTTTGTGGTAAATATAATTTTTATAAAAATAATAAAATTTATAAAATTTATAAAATATAAATATGAAACATAATTAACTTAGTTTCTACATCAGAAAATAAATATTAATACTGTAATTATACAACTATAATATAAATGAATATCTTAATTGATTTGTTTTGTGTTGTTAAATTCCATTTATAAATATACACATAAACTACTTAAAAATCATGAATTAGGTCTTTAGATGCTCAAATTGTATTATTTATACATACGTACTTTAACTTTTTTTTTTTTTTTTTTTTTGGAAGATGTGACTTTATAATATCAAAGTAAATCAATTAGTTTAACGGAGAGTAAAATGCCCACCTGTGGGGAATGTAATAGACACACACACACACGTACACACCTTGATTTTCCAAGACACGTGTTTTTGGAAAGATTTTTTCAACTGTGTCATTTCTTAAAAATGTTTATCAGATTTGACCAACTGAATGGTTGGAAGGATTGGGCCGGCAGCATGATAGCGGCTTCAAGCACGTAGTTTTCCATTTCTTGTTGCAACATCACGTTCTTATTTTAATGGACCACGAAAAGGTGAGCACGTGCAAGCCAACAACCCAACCCAAAGTCTTCTGGCTGCCTCTAAACATTAAGCGGGTTGGGCCCAAAAAGACAAAAGGAAGAATGCAGAAAAGAATTTGATTTTGTAACGGTTTTTTAATTCAAATTTGATTTGCAATTTAACAACATTGAATTAAAAGTAAGTCTCACAGGAATATGTAGTTGCTTTTCGACAGCTGATACAGAGGAGGTTCATGGTTCTTTCTTACCCGAGGAGCTCCCAATAAATGAAACTCGTGTTTGGTTCTATGGTTATAGCTGTGGTAGCACTAAAGTGTTTGTTAAATATTAGTTTTTATATTTAAAAAATTTAATTAATTTTATCACACACTTGTACCATAAAAAATTTAAAATATGTTTATTGTTTTTGTCAAATTATCATTTAAAAAATCATATTTATCAGGTACTGATAATATTTATTTCATGCTATGACTTTTTATAACAATTATAGCTTTCAAGCCATAATTTTTCAATACCCAATAGGACCTAATTTTTTCAAAGAAAGATTATGAAGTAATTATAACATTCAAAAAATATGTGACTGAAGCTGCCTACGGAAAAATTACAAAGAAAGTTTATTTGGTATTATCTTTCTAATTAATTGATACACTAAGTTCTTTTTGAAAAATATATATATTAGGATAAAATTGATCTTGATAAGGATGAAAAGTTCAAGGGATGAGGATGATAAACTAATTATTCTATTTGCAAAAACTAATTACTTCAGACGTTGCAAAGAATGATTGATCAAAATTTTAAAAAAAATATGGAAACCAAAATAATTAGAAAAATGATTGGAGAACCAAAGCTTGACAAAAGACTAACAAAACAAACTCATCAAGATTTCATTTTGGGTTTCGGGGTTTTTTTAGAGCCCATTAACATGATATTTCTGATTATCTGAATATTGAGATCCGTTTCGTGATTCGATATGGTCTGCGTATTTTTATATCAAATATTCGAGGACGTCAGCGCAATGGGAGAAAACATTTTTTCGATTAAACTACAGAAAGAAAATTTAAATTAAACTTTTGTAATGTGTCTACATGAACTCGAATCAGTTCGCTTATATTTATGAGGGAGTGGCTCTACCACTGTTGGGTTTCGTGTTTGTTTAAAAAAAATAAAACTCATAAAAAAATGATGTCGTTTTAAGTGTATTTTGGTCAGCTTTGTTAACATGCTTTAGATCAAATATCACAGCTCAATTAAGCAAAACTTGAAACTGATACGTTACTTTCTAACACGTGGCGAAAGAAGATACTGGCGTTTCAAAACTGTAACATCATATTCGCAGTTGTCTGTTGTTCAATAATATTGAACAATTTTCAATAATCTGCAAAAATCTACAGGTATATTCAAATATTAACACTAACTTTGTTAGATTTAACCAAATTTTAATTATGCATTTACAGGGTTGTTTGTTTGCATGTTCAATTTCTTTCAAATGGGGCATTTCATAATTTTTTTTTTTTTCCCCGAAAGGCATTCCTCTATATTTTCGGCTTAATTTAAAGGATTAAAATGGATGATCACGAGCAGCAGGATCAGCAGTATCAACTTGATCAACAAATGCAATCACTGCAGCAGCCGGCTGCGATAGAAGATATGATTGCATGCGTGAATGTAATGGACGATGCACTGCTTCCGTGCTTGACGGAATTACATCTCAATAAAGCTCTCATGCCCGATTTTGAAGCACCATTAACAGATTTTGATGAGCCAGCAGTACAGCCGGCGGTGGAAACGGAGCTGCAAGCCTCGGATGATTTTCCTCCGCCTCTTGATCATCAGAGTTTGTAAACTTGTCCTCATTCTCTAGTACTATTTATTTATGTTCGTTTTATATATTATATGTTTGCAGAAATGCGATCTGCATGTTATAATATATTTTGCTCTTTTGTCATATGCTAGTTCAATATCGTGGCCTTTTGTTACAAATCCACGTAAACATACTAACATGTTCAGACTTTATGAATTCGAACATGTACGATGATCAAATACTGAAACGAATACATGATGCTTTTCATTTGTTACAACATGAGCTGAATGGATCAGAAAATCTTATATAACTATATAAGGACTAACCCTCTCTTTACGCAGTTTCTGTGAAGTGAAAGCTCTTGGTATTAAGAAAAAAATTGATAGGTGTTTGTTGAACACCACGAACTACTAAGTAAAAAATTTTAATTATTTTAGAGCTTTATTTTCGGTTAACAATTGTGAAGGAGCCAAGACATGTGAGTGTTTATTGAAAGCTTTGGTAGCTGTAGCACAACAAAAGCTAAAAATTGAGCCTAAATTTGATTTTTGATGGAGCTAGGAGAGACATGGCAGGCCTCACTAATTGATTGAGGGCTTTATTCATGTAGATGTATAATGGAGCATCATTTTGCTGGTAATTGTTTCAGCTGATGTGGAAGCATGCTAGAATCTTCATGGAGGCCGCTAAAAGCTTCAAGAATATTTTATTTGTCTGCAGCGTGAGAACAAGCCAACACAAGCCGAGACACTTAAAGGGTAAAATCAACAAGGCATTAAAGAAAAAAAAAAAAAGTATATATATATATAAAATAGGTGCTCGTTATCGTTTCTTCTTTTAAACACACACACACACACACATATATATATATCCTTAATAGGTGTTGGTTATCATTTCTTCTTTTTAAACAGGAGATTGATGCTATGGAAGAAGAGTTGAAGATCAAAGATGAGCTTGTTCAGAAGCAAGAGAAAGTGATCCAAGAGTGGAAGAAGGAGTTGAGAGACCGATTGGACAAACACAATGCTGAGCTAGAGAGGGTATAGAGTCAAGATAGATAATGAGAAACTGGCTTTGCAATGTTGTTTTTATGGCACTTATCAAGAGCTGAACTTAAGGTTTTATTTGATACGTTTCTTTATATATTTTTTAATCAATTCAATTTTGTGTTTAGAAAAAATAAACTGAATGAAAACTAAAACTAATTATAGGTACAAATAAAATCAGAAATGGAACCCAATATATACTTCCAATCAAGATTATGTAAATTATGATGTTTCACTAGCTAATCTAAACTTTTATCTGAATTTATAAAAAGATCAAATTAAGAGCGAATGTGTTGTATATCGAGATTATAAGTTAGCGATCTTATTAAAGAGTTTGATTATTGATAATTGAGAACAAGATTATTAATTACCAAGAAACCAAAAGATGAAATAATGATGGACCGAAAAAGAAAAGACAAGACAAGAAAAACGTGACGTAATTTTTATCACAGAGCATGCAAAAGGCAAGCCCGACACGTACCGCGCCAAAGCTGGCGAGTCTCAGTTTCGACATCTCGGTCGCTGTCTCGTCTCCTGTAATTTGCATTTGCTCAGTCAATTGTCGAGTCTCGATCGATCCAGTTGTACTCTGGACGCGTGAAATGAACCCAGAAGGGCTTCTGGCATCTGCAGTGATTAACATAGCGTTAGTCTTGGTAATTCTCACACTATTTTCAATCCTGAAGAAACAACCTCCGTTGCCCCCATATACTACGCCCGCCGTCTCTCCTCAATAATTCAACAAAACGATCGTAATAATATGCCCTTGTTATCATTTGATCATCATCACTCTTTCACTAGAACTCTCCAGAATCCTCCCTTCGTTTTCTTGGATCCCTCGTGCTTTTCGTGTTACCGAAGAAGAAATCCTCCAAACCAGTGGCCTTGACGCCCTCATCGTCATCAGACTTTTCAAATTTGGGTAAGTGACGGATCCTAGTTTCTCAATCGATCCAAGTTACTAAATTACTCTTCAAATTAACGTGCTATATATATGTACTAATGCTTGTTAATTTTGCATGCAGTATCAACTTCTTTATTGTTTGCTCTCTCATTGGATTTTTGATAATTCTTCCAATTAACTATTATAGCGAGGATGCGCCAGGCCGCTCACCTAGGAGCGACCATTTCCTGGATTCTTTTTCAATTTCTAATATTGGTAATGATTCTAACAGGTGAGTACGTTGTTTCAACTATCTAATCACTTATTAACATACGTGGTGATATATCTTTCTCTTCTGCACACTTTAATTTTGTACATATTTTGTTAAAATTCAAACTCCCTACAAATTCAATTTTTTAAAAAGTAAAAATTGCTCAATCATACTACGCTCAATAAAAACCTTACTAGTTACAAATGGTCAACTAACTAATTTATTAACTGAATTTGTTCTTTTGGCCTGCATAGGCTTTGGGTGCATTTTACATGCTTGTGGGTTATATCTTTCTATGGATTATACCTTCTGTACAAGGTGAGTTTAGCTCTCAGCTAATAGCTAGGTTTTCCTGTTTGATATCAATATTCTTTGAGGAGCAATTAGCATGCCTTGTTGCTGTTAATATATGTGCACAGCTGTATAGCTCCAAGTTGGCACAATTTTGATAATGTTTCGTCTCCAGGAATACAATGAGATTTTGATTAAGAGGATCCAAAGACTACGAAGTACCAGGCATAGGCCTGATCTGTTTACTGTTCTTGTTCGTCAAATTCCTTTCTGCGAGGAGCACAGGGCTCTTGGCTGTTCTGTTGAACACTTCTTCTCTAAGCATCATCCGCACAGTTACTATTCATGCCAAATGTTGTACAACGGAAAAGATCTTCAAGATTTGTTGGTGAGTTTTGAACAATTTATTTAATATATACGCCAGTTTCTCCTATATATGCAGTTCTGCTAACTCTGCATGGCCTGCATTATAAGCATTTTACAGTTTTCTTCAGCGTGTGCAAGTCACAGCTGTTCATACAATTGCAAGATTTTCTAATATTTGTGTAAAACATGTAAAATTCAAGTTAACTGACCACTATCTGTTTTCAAATGGCTACTTTTTCTTGATCTTATAAAGTAATGGACTCTGCATTCTCTGAATACATAAGCTCCATGATCCTTTTTTAATATCATCCCTGCATAATAAAATCGCTTCAATTTCATGTTTATTTCAAAATTTCAACAGACACCCCCTTACAAACACTATTACATGTAGAACCAGTCCAGATGTATTACAAGGAAGATAGAAGATTTAAGGGAGAAAACCAGGAAACATTATAGAGAGCCTTTACTCTTGGAGGCAATGCGAGAAGATAAAGAAGACATAGTTCTGCAAGAGGAAAAGTTTCAAGAACTTTATCAAAAGATGCATCAATTACAGGGTGACAATATGCTCAAAGATATGGTAAACTCTTGGTGGAAATAATTAGCCTTTTATCGTTCCATTAAATGTCTGAAAATAAAAATTTTAACACAAGATTGGCTGTGCTTTTACCTGCTTTAATATGTGCTTTCACCTGCTTTGAGACATATGTATCTAGCGCCTGCTCTTCATAAGCTGTATTTGATTTTCTTCTTACTGTTATTCTTTTGAGAATATCCTCAATATCATTTCCATATTTTCCTATGTGATCGGCAACAAAATTTAGAGAATGGTGCAGAATTATAGGTAGGATTAAACTATGAAGAATTTTCTCAAAATCATGGCAACAGTCTGATGCAAGTTTCTTTGACGATGACTATAAATCATCTGATGCAAAAGTTAAGGGTCCCCTTATGGTTTGATTAATCATTTCAATATATTTTTGACACTTGGATGTATACAACATATATAATTAGTGCTGCTGTTGGCTGCTTGGCCGCTGCTCATGCAATAGCGTGGACAATTGCCATAATTATGTTACACATATTAAGCTGGACTTGCTGAATGGAGTGGAAACATTCCTGTTTAGTGCATGAAGTTTTGCAAATGCAAATTAATGTGGTTATTCAAATTGTTTAGCTCATATTTTGCAGGAGTTGCCAGTTGCCTTTGTTACATTCAAATCGCGGTGGGGTGCTGCTCTAGCTGCCCAGTCTCAGCAGCATTCGCATCCACTTCTATGGATCACTGAAATGGCTCCTGAACCAAGAGATGTATACTGGAGGAATCTGGCAATTCCATATAAACTAATGCCATTTTACAAAATTGGAGTTATATTTGCAGCATCTCTTCTCACAATTTTCTTCACTGTACCAGTCACAGCTGTTCAAGGAATTGCCAAATTTGAGAAGCTAAAGAAATGGTTCCCCCCAGCCATGGCTATAGAGCTGATGTAAGGAATCTTGATTCTCTGTATCTCCTTAAAATTTCATCATAAATATGGGTTAATTTTCTATAATCTGGTTCTAAAACCGCACCGGAACAAAAAGGAAAACAATCTAATGATAATCTTTTTGTGTATTAACTTCCCAACAGACCAGGATTAAGCTCTGTTTTGACTGGTTATCTTCCAAGTGTCATTCTTAATGGCTTTTTATACATCATTCCCTTTGCGATGCTTGGCATAGCTAAACTTGGCAGTTCCATATCAAACAGCAAGGTAGAGATAAAATCCTGCAACATGGTTTTCTATTTTCTGGTGGGAAATGTGTTCTTTTTGAGCTTGATTTCAGGATCCTTATTGGACGAAATTGGAGAATCTGTTACTCATCCTAGGGACTTCCCAAGTCATCTGGCGAGTGCAGTATCCGCTCAAGTAAAGCCTCAAAAATCACTAAACACTAATTGGATTTTGTTAACTTGAAGAGTTCTATTTAGCGAATTGATCTGACCGGTTTCGCAATCAACTTTTTCCAGGCAGATTTCTTTGTGACATACACCTTGGTCGGACTTTCAGGATTCTCTTTGGAAGCTCTTCAGGCAGGCATGCTATTACTGGACTTCATAAAATCACAAGCATGCGGTCGATCGAGGGATAACCCTTATCTTTATTCACTACCTTACTTCAGAGTCATCCCCTTGGTTTCCCTTTCAATTCTCATTGGTACAGTATATGCAGTCGTTGCTCCGTTGCTGCTTCCATTTCTCGTTGGCTACTTCTTTCTGGGCTATGCCGTATACATCAACCAGGTAATCAACTTTCCCAGCACAGCATTGAAAAATCACAATGAACCGATTGTTCAACTTCATTGCACATGAGAAACATCCCTTTCATTTTGCAGATTCAAGATGTATATGAAACAATATATGATACATGCGGGCGGTACTGGCCATACATTCACCATTACATATTTGCTGGACTCATTCTCATGCAAATAACAATGATTAGCCTCTTTGGGCTGAAAATGAAACCGGCGGCTTCCATAGACATTTCCACTCTTATTCCTCACTGTAATGTGTAATGAGTACTGCAAAATCCGTTTCCTTCCAACATTTGTCCTGTACTCTATCGAGGTATGTATAATATATACATTCTGATTTTATCATTTCTTTATTGGCCTAGCTAGCTTGTACAATCATTTCTTTATGCTGTTGGCACAACAAATTAATTTTAGTGGAACAGAACGCAGTAGAGAATGATGAAGCTGATGAAGAAAGGGGTCAGCTTGAAGTTAATTACAAGAGTGCAGCTCATGCCTACTGCCAGCCTTCTCTTCTGCCTCGGAACGCAGTGTCCGAGAAAGTCTAGATTCTAGAATACTTGTCAATAAAATTTTGTTACGTACATATGCTTATAGTGTGTGTGTTTGTGTATATACACGTGTGTGTGTGTGGATGCCTTTGGTCGAGGGATTAAAAGTTTGGGATTGGGTTATAAATTTTAAATTTTAATCTAATTTTCTGTTCGGACGGTGCAAATCACCATTCACCCGGTAAAATGAGTGAGAATAAGATGTTCATTTTTTTACCCCTTAGGTCTACATTATGATATTATTAATTTAAATTGCAATTTAGATATCAATTATTTTTTGCTATCTAGTTAACAATTTAAATATTAACTAAAAACATTTACATTGAATTGATAATACAAAAATATTAATTCGTTAATTTGTTAATTTTCACAATAAATAATTAAACTTAAATTGATATTTAATTAAATGAAAAATTATTTTAATAGATAAATTATTTAGTGATATTATTTAGTTACCGACTTATAATTATACATAAAATACTTCAAATTATCTCTATTACTAAATTAATATTATCTAATATTTATATATTGATTTCTTTTTTCTTTTTTTTTTGGTTGATCGTCTGACTTGGGAGTTTTGGAGAAGGTAAGAGTTAAATTATTTTAGTTTTATTTATTTTTTACCTTTTAAGAAAAAAATAATTATTAGTACTTAATAATAAAAAGTAATTATACTCAATTAAATATTATTTAAATTACTCACTTAATTGACAATACAATATTTCATTTATGTGTTGAAATTGTAAAAGCCATATGATGCATGGTCCATAACTTCTTTCGACATGTCATCTTATACTTAATTTAAACACGACAAGTCATATAATATTCTTTCTATAATAAAAATTTACTAACAAATCATCAGTGTGAGGAATTTAGAAACAATATTTCCAGCAAATTATGCAAATTGTAAAAGAAATTATCTCCGTGTTGAGGTGCAAACGACAGGACATATATGTCATCACACACCGTATAAATGAAAATAAAAAGTGAAAACCCCCTGCTCTTCGGTTCACCAGAATCGTTCAAAATTAGAAACCGGTCGGGTCGGTCGGATTTAAAACAACCCGATCGGTTTTCCTTTCAACTTCGAAAGGTTGGGGGTAAAAGTATGTAAACGCAAAAATAGAAATCCCCAAATCCGAAATTAACAAACAAAGACTCAAACGGCCAAACCCACGTCGTCAGCCGCCGTGTTAGGTCCCGTTTGTCGTCCTTCAATGCCGGAGCTGCCTTCATCGATCATCAGCCGCGCCGACTCTCTTGCTTCCTGCCGCTTCTCTGCCTCGCTTGGGTGTGCCATTGCTTTCTATTCTAATACGGTTCAGATTATTACAAGTATCATGGTGCGGCAAAACGTTATTTATATTAAATTTCTTCTTTTCAGCAGATTCGAATAGTTGATATGGTGCTTGGATGCAAACACAAATCCAATGCTTATGACTGAGCAGAATATAAACCCAAAACCGAAATGCCAGTCTTGCCCTTGTAGTCGCTTTCTGTTTCTTTGGCGTCTTTATTAATAAGGGCTCAATCACCGGCTAAAAAATAAGTAAAGGAGTTTCATATGTCATTCTGAAATAGATCGCGAAGGTTTCAATCTTGTTTATGTTCGTTTCATTTTGCAGGCCAAATACCTATAAGTCTCACACTTCCTGCGGATCAGTGAGAAGGGTCTCGCTCTTTTTCCATTCATGAAGTTCGTGAGTTTCTCTCTTTGTCTCTTTAACTTTAATACGAATATGCAACTACTTGTGAGTACTATATTAAAGTTTTTCTCTTTTTTTTTTTTTTTCTTGGGCTAAGCATAATAATTTGCTTCAAACTATTGCAGACATGCTTGTGCCAAGGTCGGGGTTTCAATTTCCCACCATGTCACATGCTCAATGTGAGTGGATTTCAGGTCTTATTTGATTGCCCATTGGACCTTTCGGCACTCACAATCTTTTCTCCACTGCCAAATGATTTTTATGAAGCTATATTCGAGGAAAATTCTGATTCTGATAAGAGGCAGAAGGTTGAGAAACCCCTTGATACAAATGATTTGATATTTGCAGAACCATGGTACAAAACTGTGAATAATTTACACCTGTGGAATGTTTCTTTTATTGATGTTGTGTTGATATCAAGCCCAATGGGTATGCTTGGATTGCCCTTTTTCACTCGAATGGAGGGCTTTTCAGCAAAGGTAACAAACCTTTTTACGATGGGATTTTCTCATTGCTGAATTCAGTAAATGAAATGGATTTGTTTGAATAGCTTAGACTCTGAAATTAGTTTTGGTTTCAATGATGACCAGATATATATAACTGAAGCAGCAGCAAGAATTGGGCAGCTTATGATGGAGGAGCTTATTTGTATGAATATGGAATATAGACAGTTCTATGGAGCAGAGGAGTCAAGTGGCCCGCAATGGATGAAGTGGGAAGAGCTTGAATTGCTTCCATCTGCATTAAGGAAGATAGCTTTAGGTGACGATGGGTCAGAGCTGGGGGGTTGGATGCCCTTGTATAGGTAATTGATGCTTCCTTTGTTAAACTTTGAAATTGCCTAGTGCTTCATTCTGTTTGCTGCCAAACTTGAACTGCGTCTTTGTCTTGAACTGATGTTCAATACAACGTCAGTTCAGGGCAAAACGGTGTTGGAATTTTCCATGACAAATGGCTTATTTAGCATGTTTTGTCAAATTGCTTGTCTTCTTCCGTTTATCGATTGTAGCTTACTAATGCCAAGTTTAGACATGAGGATGTAATAGGTGGTTCTTCTCAGTGCAGCTGATGTGAAGGATTGCATCTTGAAGGTTCAAACACTTAGATTTGGAGAAGAAGCTTGCTACAACGGGATATTGATCATCAAGGCATTTAGCTCTGGTTTAGAAATAGGTGCTTGCAATTGGATAATCAGTGGTGCAAAAGGAAATATAGCTTACATTTCTGGCTCCAATTTTGCTTCTGGTCATGCAATGGATTTCGATTACCGTGCTATTCAAGGTAGTGATCTCATATTGTATTCAGACTTGTCATCTCTGGACTCGACAGAAGATATTGATCAGTCAAGTTTCAGGTGCTTTTGAACTTCATATAATTGTGTGCTTGGATGCAGCTTTTCAATTCAGAAATTGATGTGACTGTGGAACTGTTCACTTTATATCTTATTTTTCATATGTCTCTTGACAGTTTCTAGAATGGTTTGATTGAATATTATTGCTTTCTAATAACGTGTAGTGATGATAACAACAATTGGGAAGAATTGATCAATTCCCTAAGCAATTATGATGAGAGAGTGGAGGAAATGGAGAAACTAGCTTTTATTTGCTCCTCTGCAATAGATTCTGTTAAAGCTGGCGGGTCAGTCCTTATTCCTATTAATCGGGTTGGAGTCTTTCTGCAGCTATTGGAGCAGATAGCAATATTCATGGAGTGTTCAAGTTTGAAGGTGTATAATCAACATTTTTGCTTTAAGTTATGCTATATGCGTTCATATGCACAGATGTGCTTTTCTGTGTTTTTGTAAGTTATGGTTGCATGGATGAATAGACAGTGGAATGATGGATGGATGGATTGGAGGGGAGTGAGAGACCCCCTTTTAGGAGAAAATTTCATGTGCATAATCTAAACTTACAAGCATATTTAAATCCACTCTGCAGATTCCAATATATATTATCTCTTCCATAGCAGAAGAGTTATTGGCATACACCAATACAATACCAGAGTGGCTATGCAAGCAGCGGCAAGAGAAGGTAAATCTTTATCGTAGGCTTACAGGTGCAAAATTTCTTGAACTTATTATTGATCTTAGTGGTGCATATTAAGATATTGCCTTTTGTTGTAACAGCTTTTTTCTGGTGACCCATTGTTTGCCCATGTCAAGCTTATAAAAGAGAAGAAGATCCATGTGTTTCCTGCAGTCCATTCGCCTAAACTATTGTAAGATATGAACCTGTCTGTGTTAGTATTTCTGACTAATGTTAGAACATGCACTTATATCAATGTCTGCTAATCATGAGTGTCTGACATTAATTAGGCATTGTTTTGGAAGATAGTCAAATACATGATCTGTGTGGTAATTCTGTGATGTACTTGTTGTAGCAACTAACATTATTTGCATAGGATGAATTGGCAGGAACCTTGCATTGTGTTTTCTCCCCACTGGAGTTTGCGGCTTGGTCCCACCATTCATTTGCTTCGACGCTGGAGTGGGGATCATAACTCTTTACTTGTTCTTGAGGTGCTTTTTTGGTCCCTGGTCTATCTTCCTTTGGAAGTGTGCACTTTTTGTGTTCGTGTTTTTTTTTTTTGAACTATGGAGGAAGTAATTGTTTTGGGACATTTCAGTGGATGATATAATCAATTTGCCTTTTGCAGAATGGAGTAGATGCTGAATTGGCCGTCCTGCCATTTAAACCAATATCAATGAAGGTTCTTCAATGTTCTTTTTTATCTGGAATAAAGTACAGTTATCCATCTTTCTCCTTTGTGTGGGTGTGTGTGTTTTTTTTTTTTAATCCTCCCTCTCTCCCCATATTTTTCTTGATGTTTCACTTTTGAAATTACACGATTTTGTTTTAACATCCAAAAGGGCAAAGAAGTAATCTTGTAGTTTCCATTTCACAGCTATTTTACTGCAACTCTCTTCTTTTGTAGGCTTCAGAAAGTTCAACCCTTACTAAAGATACTGCAACCGAAGTTAGTTCTGGTATTCATCTAACTTCTTTATTAATTTATTTTCAGGTTTCATCGACTGAAAGCCATATGTAGTCCCATTTGTGTGACTAACAATTTTCCTTTCCTTCACTTTACTTTTCAAAACAGTTTCCAGACGAATTGAGGACTCACGTCAGTTTTTCGGATGTTACTTCATTCTCAGTCTCCCACTATTCAGAAAATGAAACAATACATATACCAAGCTTGAAGGAAAGTGCAGAGCTAGAGATTGCAGCTGACAGTGCTTCCAAATTCCAATGGAGGATGTTGAAACAGAAAAAATTGAATATCACGAGATTAAAGGGAAGGCTCTTCATCAATCATGGGAAACATCAGTTGCTCCCTGAAAATGAACCAGGGGGCTTCTCACGGACCAGGCCATTTCTACATTGGGGTTCACCAGATCCAGAAAATCTTTTGGCCGAGTTATCCAAGATGGGTATTAATGGCTCTGTTGAGCGATGCATGACTGATGCTGAATCAGAAGACGGTTTCATTGTAAAAGTCCAAGATCCTGAAAAGTCTATGATTGAAGTCCGAGCAGCAGTTACTGTTATAAGTGCTGCTGATAAAAATGTAGCCTCCCGTCTTGTCAAAGCTGTGGAAAACATCTTGGAAGGCATCTAAACTTGACGAATGACAAGTCTCAATGTATTTGTGCATTATTTTTGCTTGAAGATTTTAACAGGCCTATATCACACATGTTTCCGAAACTAAAATAATTTGGCAATTGTATAAAATATATGTACTACGTTTTTTCTCACTTGATGTTGAAATTTCATTCTCTGTAAGGTGAAGGGACAATAAAACATCTTACATCAGAACAAAATAAGACAAACACACACGTTAATTAATCAATTTATAACCATGAGTAAAGAGTCCAAGTCTAAAGTTCAAACCCACTCTAGCAGCCATTAACAGTCTTAACATCAAACACACTCTTGCAACTATTACTCAAAGATACCGCCAACTCAAGAAATTGAAGGCCGTGTAGGAAATTATAACCGATATGTGCATCAGGAGAATGAATCAGAATTTTGATCCAGTCAAGGTGAGCAAGAAATCTTGGTAATCTCCTGATGTGTCTCCCATAACATCATCTTCTAGGGTGTTTTTGTACATGATAGGGTACACTTCTTTGATAAGCTTCATGTCAACTTCAGCTCGGGTTATTATGGCTCTGTTTAGTGCAGCCTCATCTGTCCCAAGTCCCACGATTGAAGTTCTGATAACCTGTTCACGATGCAATCAACAAAAACACTTCACTCCCAAATTTTATTTGGAGGTTTATGATCAATTACAATTTGCAAAACAACCGAACAACACAAAACAAGTTATTTAGTTTTACGAGTGTGTTTAATAGAAAAGAAAGAACATTAAGTTAATGTGAAAGTTGTAAATCATTTGGGTAATATTTGTCATTTTGAATGCATGTATATCTTGACTATAAAGGAGAGCAAATTACCGCTGCAAAGTGTCTTTCTGGGCACCTTATGCACAAGATGACCATTTTCATTAGAGATACCAAATCACCTTTGCCGACACAACTGATGTCCTGCAACAGAAAACAAATATCTAGCTGCTTAAGAGAGTGGGAAAAGAATAAAGGAAGCAGAGAAGAATTATTCACAGTTTAACTGCAGAAGCTGAACCTCGTCAATAGGACTTCCATGCATTTGTTGGTAGCGTTCAAAAGTTACTTTAAGCTGAAAGAAATTCCTAGTGGCAAGTATATGCACAACCTGATCATGATCTAATTGCTTTGCTTTGATAGCTTCATGCAATTGATTTGCCTCTGAGGCAGCTGCTTCTATATCAAGTAATTCCTTATCATATCTGAAGGAGCTCACTAATCTCAGCAGAACCTAGATAATGCCAACACTTTGAATCAATACGATATAATCTAGGATCCTAACTGAAGGCAAGACTGACACATAGTCTATTAGAAATATGGAAGCCATTCAAGGCTCAAACAACAGTTTCTGTGCGAGTATCTTTTGTTTCTGAATGAGTTTGCATTACCTTTCTTAGGGGCATAGAGACTACAGCTGTGATGTCTTCTTCAATTGAACAATCAAAGAGAGCACAATAGGCTTGCCTCACTGCTGCCAGATGGTAAGGAGATGAAGCACATGATATTTCCACAATCACTTGTAGGTGCTTAACACCTGACTTGCTCTTCTTCAACGCTTCCTTTGCCATTTTCGCATCCCTTTCTGCAGGGTCTAAAGTCCACATAATCACTGCATCCTGTTTCACGTGAAAATATCTAGTAAATAAAAAAGCAAGCAATGTTTTCTTGAACTTCACACATTTAACCGATACTTGGAATCCTTAACAGAAATGAACATACCCAGATATAACAGATACTTGTATGCTTGAAAGATTGAACTAAAGGGCGTCTCCACATAATATTAAACACTATATAAGCTATTAAATTGAACTAAATGAAATACCCGAAATTGCACATGTGATTAAAGTATCAATTAAATGAAAAAACAAGCAAATTCTTACCCTAAAATCACCAGAGAGCTCAGAGGTGATATTATCAATGAGGGATTCATTGTAAAGTTGCTGATAAGCCTGTCTAATTAGCTGCCTCTGGCTTGCGGTTCTTTGGCCCAATACCCATGTAACTGCCTTCTCATCAGTTCCAAGTCCTGCACACAAATTCATTCCAATAACAAAAATTCACATAAACTCATGACTATGATCACCATAAAAATATTGTAACTCTTCATCATTGAAAACAAAAACAACCAAGAAATGAAAATGAGAATTTTGATAAACCATCGAAAGCTTCTTTCAGCCTCTTTGCGTCTTGTTCTGGGGGAGGAACAAGATCTGGCACTTTTAATGTAGACATTTTTTTTTTCTCTCAGATGTTTTTTTTTTTTTCCCTGGAGAGTGTGAGAATAAAAAACCTGATGGGAAACTGAGATGTCTTTGAGTTTTCGAGTGTTTCGAAGTTGATCTTTCTTCAGTTTAATCCTCTTTTTTGTGCTGTTCAGTTTCGGTTAAGTTTCCCTCCTGATATTAAGCTCGGATTCAGCAACTGAAATTTATTTTCGGATTGGACATTATTACCCCTCATAGCAAATGGCACTCACACACTTCCAAGTTCAACGGAAGCACTTGCAAATTCCAGTCTCCAGGGTCAGAGGGCCATTGGAGAAATTTTCAAACGTTAGTAATACTTAGTATCCTCATCTTTTGGTATATTTGCATTAATGTCCCCTTCTTGAGTTTCTGTAATTTATGTTCAGAACCGCGTTACATCACAAATTTTCTCATATTTACGAGAATATCTTTCATTAATTACATAATAGTATAATTAAGATATAATTGGCCCAGGAAGAGAGTGAACTATTTTTTAATATTTTGAAAAAAAAAATTCATTAATAAACGTAAGAAACTCAATAATCTAACTCCAAAATAATTTATCTCTAAGTTATTAAGGTCTTCCTTACATTATCTTAACATAAGCGCATTGCACGTCGAAAAAAAAATAAAATAAGCGTATTGCAACTCAATTGGTCAAATTCACTATAAAATAATATTTTTATTGTCTTGAATTTTGACATTTAAACGTATTATTTTCAAGAATAATACATTTAACGTAAGGTACCACCACACATAACAACAGTGGTGGAATCCAATAATAGTAATGAGATCTAATATAAATATTATTGCTGTACGTGGTGGTACCTTACGTTAAATGTAAGGTATGTAAGATAGGAAAACCTCATTTTCAATCTTCTTTCTAACTACTATGTATTTGTCACGACTTGGGAAACATAAATATGCAACAAACCTGGACATTTGGGTTTTTAGTCAGATAGACTTGGCAAATGCTGGGCTGGCAAATATAATAAAAATGAAAAAAGTTCCCACGCAATTATGCAACCACTTTTCGATGTCAGTTTACAAAAGGATGACTTGATAGCTTTTTAATTTTCTATGATAATTATATTTAAAATAATTGAAAGATCATAGCTGTATGCTTGGACTCTCACTAATAATTATTGTATACCGTGTCTCCATCGTAACAACGAAGAAATGCGATGGAACCCACAAGGATAATGTCCCTTTCACCATGTGATTCATGTGTCACATTTTAAAAGAGAAAATTGTTTAACATAAAAATATTACCCTTTTAAATAAAAGCTGGTGCAGTTGGATGAAATTCAATCACGTGCAGTCGCACCGCACATGTGGTAAGCTTTTGTCGGTGGAAGCATGTCGTAGAGCCCACAATTCTACTAATAAATGCGTACACTAAATTATTCCTCTATTTAGGTATACCCCTCAAAAACTAATACAATTTGCCTACCTACCAAAAGGGGGTGACAACAGTGACACATGTGCAAACAAAATTATAGTGAATAAAATAGGCATCCCTGTTGCTGAATCTTTTTTTGTTGGCCTCATGATTTTGTAGCATAGGTCGCTGATGGAAAGTTTATATTGCATGGATGGAAAGTATTTTTCATATTGATGTGTCTTTGATAAAAGAAAAGGGAGAAAAAAAAAAAAGACTAAATAAAACTAATAGATAAATAATATATAAATGCTTTCATCTTAAATGGTGTTAGTAAAATATGCATTTGATGAGTTAAATCGAAAACTCGATCAAATGTCACAATAAAACTTGAGGAATATTGATTTAGTCACAAATAGTTTGTGTTATATTTCAAAACAAATCAAAATATTTCTTTTTCTTACCAATTTACAATACTCAGTGTGAACATATATAATCCGTATTATCAATCTGATCATTAAATAACTATTGAATGTTGCTTCATTATCATTTTGTTGTTTACCAGGATGTGAACTTCGGATGAGCCTTTGTCTTACTCATTGATGTTGCAACCATGAGAAATTTTGGTTTCCCCCGCGATGTTAAATAAGAAAGAAGGAACATAATGTATTGTTGATGTGATTCTATATTTTTTTGTTGATCATTCAAGACATGATAGCCACATGCGAGTGATCTTAGAAACTTTGACATTGATATGTGACGGCAAATTAATTAATAGAAAAATAATCTGTCGTTATAAAACGTTCCAACATTATCAACTCAAATCAATCATGCTTGCTTGGCTGTCGAATTTTCTCCTTGTTTTATTTTTCATATTAGATTGTCCCTTTTTCCCGGAGACTTGTGACTTTGCCTTCGGAGAGTGAGAGGGATCAAAGAACCAACTGCTGATTGCCAGATCATAAAATATCGCTGATACTAAATGCAGTCAGATATTGAACAACTCATAAAAATCAAAATTAATTTAAATAATTATAAGCATCACGTTTATCACGAAATTGCATATATAAATGTACCTACCTACTTTGATATTGTCACTTTCCCCCTCACACAACATAAGGTTTCGGATAAGATGAAAAATTATTTACTTTGAGAAGAAGAATACATCCATTTTTATTAACCGGCCGTGCTCAAAGAACGAATTAATAGAATAAAGGAAGGATGTCCGCTCCGCTACACAAAAACAGAAATGTCGCATCCAGCACATAATAAATTAACCTAATTAATTATAATCACATGGAACCATCCATTAACTACTTAATAAATTACTCTTCTTCTCACATATGTAGATAAGAGTTTAAATGTCCTATTTGCATATATAATCGAGAATTAATTTTCGGATGGGAGTATTACAATGAAAACAACTGAAACAGGAGGAAAAAAAAGAAAAGAAAAGAAAACCTACAAGTCTAACTGAGTTGGTTGAACCAATGCATGAGTTTGATGTTTTCACACATACACACAACACACACAAAGAGAGAAAGAAAAATTCTAATGAGAGATCCTGTATTTCAGTTAAAGTGCTGGATCCCAATTAGAATTATTGGATTCATATCTAACGATAACAAGTTAAAAGACAGAAAAATAAAAATTTCAATTGTGAGCTTCCAATAAAAAATTTGTGATCACATTAATGGAAAGATAAAAGATAAGAAAAATAAATACTGTAATGTAGTTGCATGTTATATTTTATAATGCTTTAAAATGAAAAATTATTTACTGGATAATGACTTTACACACACATGTATGTGTGTATGTAAATATCAATATTTGTATAAAAATAAATAAATAAATAATTTTCTCACTTATAGCCAATGGTGGTCGTGAAGTTTGATATGATGCCATTACTCTTATCACAGAGAAGACTCCTTAATTAAATAAATGATAATGTTCCGTTATATTCAGCAAAGGAAGGTCAATGTATATGAAATAAAATGATAACAGGTTAAAATTATATATTCCACTGAATTTTGGGGTAAAATGAAAAATATGCAAGACTATGATGGCTAACTGCAAAAGAAGACTCCTTAATCAAATAAATAAAACGTAACATAACTCTTCACCATATGCTTTTTAATTTCCGGCGTTATCCATAGATTGTTTTTAATTATTCAAAAAAATTAATTATATGCTCTGTTACATTACCATTGTACTTTTAACAATCATCAATTCTTTAACAGTTTTCGCACTTTTAAGGCCACATGCTACATGCATTATTACTCCAGTAAAATGTCCAAAACAGCCTTTCAGGTTCGTATAAATATGGCATTGCAAGTGAAAGGGGTCACCAGAGTCCAGACCAAACCAGCCTTGATCACTCACTGCAATACTACTCCATTCAATTCAACAACAATATGGCTGAAATCGAAGCTCTCATCAAGGCTTTCTCAGGTTTCTTGTTTCTTATTGATTTTATTCACTTTAATTCTAATCTTTATAGCATTCTGATTTTTCACTAATTTGTGTATCTTTTTCCTGATCCACTCTGTGGCAATTTTTGTTGTAAATTATGTTTGTAAGATGTCAAGGTTTTGATAATTAAAAAAAAAAAAAAATTGTTTAATTGCAGCTATTTGCATTGTGGTTAGAAGTAAATACTTATTGAAGCTGTTTGTTAATTTTGTGATATAAAATTTTATGGTTGGTTTTGAAAAATAATGTATGTATGTTCAATCAGGGCATGGAGTTGACGAGAAGACAATAATTTCAATACTGGGAAACTCACAACCTGTGCATAGGCAGGCCTTTAGGAAGGAGACTGGATTCTTCGCAGAGGATGACCGGCGTTTTGAGCGTTGGAATGATCATCATGTCAAACTTCTCAAGCATGAATTCATGCGATTTAAGGTACATCTAGCATTCATGGAGAATTTGAATCTTGCTTTTTAAGTCTTGAAATTGTAGATGAGATTGATAAGATTAAGGGACTGATGGTCCCCCTTGCCTTGTGTGGTTGTTAGAATGCTGTTGTGTTGTGGGCTATGCATCCTTGGGAAAGGGATGCTCGGTTGATAAAGGAGGCACTGAAAAAGGGACCAAATTCGAACAGTGTGATTGTGGAGATTGCCAGTACCAGATCGTCAGATGAGTTGCTCGGAGCAAGGAAGGCTTACCATTCTCTCTTTGAGCATTCAATCGAAGAAGATGTTGCATCCCACAGCCATGGGAAGGAGAAAAAGGTGCATTACATTTCTAGCCTAATTGCATCTCGACTGTTGATTAGGGAATATAATCTTCTCCTCAGAAAGAATGTTTGTGCTTTGGCCAGCTCTTGGTAGCACTTGTGAGTGCATATAGGTACGAAGGACCGAAGGTCAAAGAAGATGTTGCCAAATCAGAAGCCAAGGCCCTTATCAGTGCAGTCAAGAATGCAGAAAAGCTGAATCCTATTGAGAATGATGAGGTAGTGAGGATACTATCTACAAGGAGCAAGCCTCATCTCAAGTCGGTATTTAAGCACTACAAGGAAATTGCCGGCCAGCACTTTGAAGATGTATGTTAATAGTCCTTTAGCGGTTGATTTTTCCATCTTATCAGACATCCTGCAATTGGATGGTTCTAATTTTGTTATTGAAAGTGATTTTCTTACAGAAGCAAACAGCTTTTGATTAACCCCCTGTCTAATGCTTGGTCTAGGAACTTGATGTCCACTTGATACTGCAAGCAGCAGTGCAGTGCTTAATTACTCCTCAATCATATTTCAGCCGGGTGAGCTTAAATTTCTTTTTGAACTCTATAATTGGTGTTTATATTTATGGTTATTTTATTTGATCATTGGCTTTTTCTTGTTTGCTTTTCAGGTATTGGATGAAGCAATGAGAGATGGTGCCGATAAGAATAGTAAAAAGGGATTGACCCGAGTACTTGTGACCCGAGCTGATGTGGACATAAGAGCGATCAGTGACGACTACCGGAACCACTATGCAATTCCTTTGGCTGATAAAATTGAAGTTAAGGCCAAAGGGAGCTATAAGGAATTCCTGCTTACTTTGATGGCAAGAGGAAATTGATCGGTGACAAACACAAAACACATTACCAAAATTTAGATTTCTTCACTTTGTCAAAATTTTTCAAATATGGATTTAGTTGTTCTGTTGTCTCCCTAATTGTCTTCAGCGGAATGTCATGTTTACATGAAATGTGTCTGAAAGATTGTTCCTGATGTAAGAGTTGTGTTACCATATTGAGAGCCTCAATAAATCAGTTGTTTCCATTTGTTGACTTCAACATTTCTTTCTTCTGATATTGGTTTCACTTTCCCAGAGAGCAGCTTCTCGGAAAGTTGGAGAGTAGGATTTGTGGGTACCAAAAATTTTCTTCTTTTATGGACAAGTGCAGTAGTTTTCAGGCTCAGCC
Organism: Citropsis articulata; assembly: GCA_030449925.1. Classification (NCBI taxonomy): domain Eukaryota; kingdom Viridiplantae; phylum Streptophyta; class Magnoliopsida; order Sapindales; family Rutaceae; genus Citropsis; species Citropsis articulata. The sequence goes on along the minus strand of JASUUH010000244.1, from coordinate 490,508 downwards.
TTCAATGTGAAAAACCATTATGAATTTCTTGTTTCTTCCTTAAAACATCAATAACCTTCAGAAATGATCAACACATTCAAGTAATACAAACTTGAAATGCATATTGATAACAAGGATGCTGTCACACTGAACAACATGACAAGAAGAAGATACACACCACAGAGAAATTAAAAACCTGACAACTGAACAGGGACAGAAACGAACCAACCAAGTCCTGTCAAGCAAACCAACATTTTTATTTCATGATAAAACAAGCTGAATAAATGCCCATAATTCGCAAGTTTAGTCTGCCTTTCCAAGCAGAGTTGAAAGGAAGGCCTTGTAATCCCCAGAAGTGTCCTTGGCCACAGCCTGCTCAAGTGTCACGCTGTTCCTCTTGTAATAAACCTCATTGATGACCTTCAAGTCCTTCTCTGCCCTGGTAACAATCACTCGAGTCAGTGCATCCTCGTCAGTCCCAGCCCCCTTGATTGCATTGCGGATGATCTTAAGCACACACAATAAGATGTGAGTGAATTGATATCAGATCTACTGCTATATATGAACAATTTCGTCAGGTGATCTCTAGTTGTACCTTTTCAAAGTACTTGTGCGGGTTATTGATGCACCGAATGGCTGTGCGTAGTGCTGCCGCGAATTCATTAACTTGATCACCTTCACATAACAAGCTCTGGGAAAAGATCATCCAACATATATTCAATTTCATCACAGGACAAACTAAATTTTACACTTGAAATCTCAAACATACTCCAATTTTACGAGACCTTGGTGATGGAAGTGGCACAGCCATCCCTGAAGCGATTGAAAGTTGCCATGAGCTGAGCCTTACTCCTTGTAGTCAAAATCCTGATGACTTCTTCATGATTAGACGCCTTATTCTTGATAGCGTCCTGGAGAATATCAGCCTCTGATTTCGCCAATCTTGCATTAATCTCAGGACCGTCGTATCGAAGCACAGTCACCAAGGCAACCAAAAGCTGCAAGGAAAAAGCATAAAAGAGGTTATTTGGATTGTAAATAAAAGTATCGGACGATGGAAAGTTGGAAACGAAAGTCATATTATCAAAGGCAGGTTACGTAATATATAGTAGATGATAACACATGCCTTGCGGAGATCACCAGAGGTATGAGCAGCCACATCTTCTTCCAGAGACAGCTTGTAGCGAAGCTGATAAGCCCGCCGCACGGCCAAGAGCTCTTCAGGGGAATGAACGCATGCAATTTCAATGATCACATGATAATCAGGGCTGGCTTTCTTTATCGCCACATTTGCTAAAACTGCATCGCGATCCGCTGGTTCCAATATCCACCGGTACACGGCTTTCTATGTTTGTTGAAATATATGTATAATATGATCAAAAAAAGTGACGGGATATTGGACATACTAGTAAATATGTATTTTTTTTTTTTTTATAAGGTAAAGACAGGACAATGAATTGATGATACCTCGAAAGCAGCGCTGAGTTCAGACTCAAGGCGCTTGACAAGGTCTTCTTGATAAAGATTCTGATAAGCGAGCCTGATTTGCTGCCTTTGTGCTGCTGTTCTATGTCCCAGGATTGAAATGACGGCCTTCTCATCGGTACCCCACCCTAACAAAAAGTCAAAACAAATATTATTAATTAAATACCGTTTCTCATGTAGTTTGTATCGTACTTTTCATAAAACATATCATAATTACTAAGGACATTATTGATTATTAACAGTTACCTTTGCAGGCCTTGTAGAGAGCTTCGGCATCTTCGATAGGAGAGTGTTGGACAGGAGCAGCAAGAGTGGCCATTTGCTAAGACTTATACCAGTGCTTATTCTTGAGGAGAAATGTGCGAGTATCTGTATTAACCCACAATTGGCTGCCTATTTATAATGCTTCTGAGTTTTGAGTCCTTGAGATTAAACAACTTGGTTATTTGTATTTAATATTTACTTCACCTCTACTCTACATTGGAATTGACGCCAACTCATGTCTATTGTGCATTATGTGAACCGTTAGACGTTACTTAATTTCCTGTAAGGCTGTAATGCTGTAACTTGTTTTTATGGTAACAAGTGATGCAACTCGTGTTAGGTGATCGGCGTATACCGGCTGCAGCCTGCAGGTTGCCAAATGTAAGCATATATATGGAATTTTTGACCAGCCACTGCCCCATCCTAAATTTTTTTATTTTAAAAAACTATTTCAAATTATATGGTATTTATCAGATAATATCTTTTAAAAAATTATTAATCACTTATTATTATTTGAGAAATAATTTAGGATAAAAAATTTAAAATATCTATCATTATTCCTTTAACTTAACTTTTTTTTATATGTAGTGATATACCATTGTTGTAAGGTAATTTCTGCAGTTGGAAGGGGGAAAAAAAAAAAAACGAAGCCTATACCTGTAAATGAGGACCCATAAATGTCTAGAAGGGCATAAATTGTTTTCTTGGAATCTCTTTATCGAAAGGTATCCTAAAAAAATGACAGAAGTTTGCTGGGTTTCATGTTCGTTCTGCTAATTATGATTTTGAATCATTTATTAATCGATTTGGTTCATCCTCTCCACCGCGTAAAGTGCTTCTTATTTGCTTGAACCATTAAAGTCCAGAAGTGTTAAAAATACATGCCTTTAGCCAAAATTAACCGACATATGGGCATCGAATCTTTCCCTTTTTGTTAGAAAAATCGTATTGGAAATCTGATAAAATCAACATCCATGCATAATAGTTAGTAGAACGGGTTGCTCATGTGGCGATTTGACATCTATTCAAGTAGTGGTGTTAGATATCTAAAAGCTGCAACCCCGTAACCAATCATTTGAAAATAATAAATTGCAAGAGATTTGGGATCATGATTTTTTTGGCAGAAAATAGTTCATATTTTGAAACATCGACCTCATAAAAATATTAGCCGAGGAAACAATTAAATAAAGAGAAAAAAATGAAAAATCATACAAAATATTCATATTCATAATTAACGAACGGGTTTTTAGTCCAACGTATGAGTTAGTATCCTTAATATTTTAAAGGCACCGATTCCAAATCTCGTGGGGCTCTTTGTTCTTGTTTCACAAATTTGAGCTATGCTCAGGGCCTCTGGCCTTACTGTTAGTATATGTAAGTATATGAATATCACTATATCTGCAATTTCAGCGAACCTTAAATTATTATGGGGGCAGATCAGTATTCTCCTATAAATACTCTTAGTTTTATATCTATTAATATTTATTAAATTTGAGATGAATCAATAAATCAGATTTATTAACATTAAATATTCAAAAAAAATTTATATTTTCTCTCTTCGATGTGAACCCACCCGAATCTCTCTCTCTTAATTTTTTTTTTCTCCCTTTGCACATGCTCTCTAAGTCTCTATCTCTTCTCTTCTCTTCTCCTTTTTTAACCCCTTCCTTTTCGTTTATTTTTTTTTTTAGTCACAAATTTTTTTTTACTTTATATACATTCATCTCACAATTCTTTGTGAAAATCATTCAACAAATCATTTAAGACTCTTTTTCTATATATGGTTTTTTTGTTTCATCACTTCTTATTATTATTTTAATAATCAATTCATAATTATATTGTGTTAAACATTTTGAGTCAACATCAACTCTAGCTTGTTTACGTTTGATTGAGTAGGTAATCTCCGATTTGGAGCAATTGAGAATAAGCAATAAGAATGACATCACAAAGGTATGGCATCTTTTTAACAAACCCAAAGTTCTTGTAATCGAGAATGATGAATAGGATGATTTACTTAAGAGATTTCACAATCTGGTACAACTCGAACTAGCACATAGTTCGTACCAACAGTTATTCTTAAATAAAGGGCAAATCGAGAAATGTGTTGGGAAGCTCACTAAAATTTAAAATTTTGAAGCTTATTTAGGATTTTTGAGACATAAAGGGTGATGAATTTGGAGAGAGGTGAAAAGGCAAAAAGTTTTTGGAAATATTTTACAAAGAGTTATAAAATGAATTTTTAAAGGGTAAAGAAATTTTATGGTTGAGAAAAAAATCAAACCAAAAGAGAAGGATTCAAAAAAAAAAAAGGGGGGGGAAGAGAAGAAAGAGAGAAAGTGAACATGAGCAAAAGAAAAAAGAAAGATTTAGGTTGAGCCCACACAGGAGAAAAAATATACAAAATTTTTAAATATTTAATTTAGTAAATCTCACCTCTTAATTCATCTCAAATCTAATAATATTAATAAGTGTAAAATCAAAAATATTTGTAAGAGGCTGTTGATCCACCGGCAATTATCATATTTGTGTAAACTAGTAATTTCCTCAAAAATGATAAAACTTTTTTACTTAGCAAAGTGGATTAAAAAATTGACTCCATGGCCCAATGGATAAGGCGCTGGTCTACGGAACCAGAGATTCTGGGTTCGATCCCCAGTGGAGTCGGATAACTCTTTCCTTTAAACCTTTTTTAAGGGAGAAATAATGACGAAATGCATAGCTTCAATTATTTTCACTTTCAGATAATTCAAACGTGTTAAAAATACAGGAAGAATGGTACATTTAAGAGCATTATGAAAAAGACTTATACAATTTTACTCTTTAAATATTTATTTATTATCTTTCTAGTAATGAAAGAGTGAAAAAAAAAAATTCTCTTATGTGCACACTAAAAATTATTTTGAACATTCATATTTTAATAAAATAATTTATTACAAAAATACCCGTTGTTAGAAGTATTATTAAAGACAAATTATTATAAGTCAATATAATATAATTACTTTGAATACTCATCTCTTAATAAAATAATTTATTACAAAAATACCGATTATAAGAATTACTATTAATAACAATTCATTATGAGTCAATCTAATATAATTGCTTTGAACATTCATATAGCATACTCATTCAATTCATAATTCTTTATTTTAAATGCTATAAATTTTATTTCTAACATCTTGAACAAAACTTATTTGAAAAATAAGTAAAAATAATATTTTAATTATTTTAATTACAAGATTTATGAGACCATTTTAATTTTGGAAAATATTAAATTAAAATAAAGTATTGTCAAGATGTTCGTATATATACCTTTTGATTTATTAAAAAAAAAAAGATCTGAAAGGGAGGGGAAGCAGAAATTGAAGCCAAATCAACCGCTGCATTCGGTAGCAACAACTTCCAATGTTATTCTAAGGTAGCGTTTGTTTTTTTGTCTGAAATCTAAATGGGTTTGAATTTTTTTAAAGTCTGAATGGGTCTGATTATGAAAATATGAATGACATATTTGTTTGTTTTTTTTTTAAATATCTGAATATAAGTGGCATCTTGTTTATTTTTACAATAAAAAACATCTTAAATTTGGTTATTTAACATTTATATCCTTGTAAATTAAAACAAAAAAAAAAGATTAGATTTTATAGTTAAGGAAATAAGTTATTTTACAGAGATATTTTTAGAATATAATATTTACTTGTCATTCAGATAAAAGTCACAAAAATTTACTTTTTCTATTCAGATATAAATGTGTGAAAATTAGACATAAGTTTCAAAAAAACAAACAAGCATATTTTGGAAAAGGTCTGAAATTAATAAAATTTCAGACTTCAGACATTTAACAAACAACCCCTAACTTATGTGAATTGGACATTTCTTTTTTAAAGTTGTTATTGCCAGAAAAGAAATGACTGTAAAAATCAATATTAAATGTATTCCTTCGTAAATAAAAACTAATAACTAAAATTGTGTTAAAAAATCTGTCAACTTGACTTGATTTTATTTGTTGTAAGAATATCCTAAATTTTTAGTTTTGTTGCTCATAATAGTTTTCTTGTTGTTTTCAGTAAATTAATCAAATTCTTCTCCCCAAATTTAAATACCCTAATTTTTTTAATAATATAGTTATAGTATTTCTTTCTCTTCAATAATAATGATATAGAAAATAATAAAATTCTATTTTAAGAGACAGAAATCACTTTTCAATATTAAAGAAAGAGAAGCATAATTTTATTCGAAAATTTCTTTAAAATCTCGTTTGTTGATGTCACTTTTCAAATGAGAAGTGAAATCTCATTTTAAAGAGTTTTTGGTGTCGTAAGTGCTCAAATATGAAACCAACAAAAAATAATAATAATAATAACTAAAACTTTTTTTTTTTTCCATTTTTCTCGTTTTCTTTTGTGATGATTGATGAATAGTACCTTCAAGGTATCATCGCCGGTGGGTGCAAGAACGATAGCCGCAAAATATCGGATCTAATGTGAATTTGGGTGGATTTGTTTATTTGAATTTAGGTGAATTTGCCCAATTGAGTAAATGAGCAAGCCCAAGGCATATTTAAATGGTTTATATTATAAAACTCAGACCCATATCAATTTAACGAGTAGCCCAACCCAAATTATTTGGTTTATTTTGGATTTGGGTTGAATAAGCAAGGATTACCTCGTTATCGGAAAAAAAAAAGAACTTGAAAGGTAATATATGTCATTATTGTTCCTCTTTTTGACTAGCCCTGCGTACTTAGGCTAACCAACAGCACAGCATTTGAAAATTGAAAATGAGGGTATAATTAGGGGGTGGGCAAATTCGGTTTGGATCGGTTTGAGACGTATTATCAAACCAATCCAAACTTATCGATTTGAAATATTTTCAAACCGATATCAACCTAAAATTTTTTCAAATCGAACCGATCCAAACTGACTGGATCGGTTTGGATCCTCGCTATTAGCTAAAAGGCCAATTTTTTTATATTATTGTACCTAAATTATTTGTTTTTTTTTTGTGTCTGTAATTTAAATTGATACCTCTTTTATATTATTTATATCTACTTTGATATTTACATAATAATTCAAAGATACATCCATATAAGTTCACAGCATAATACATCCTAATAAAGAAGTTCTGAACCTGTTCATTCAAAACAAACTCATAAAATTAAAATAAACTTGAACAACCTTTCACAATAAAAATATTGTGCATCTAAAACAACCACTTATAGTCCAATTTCTTTTGATTTGTCAAAATCTACATAAAATGATAAATATAATTAGTTAGATTGCTTAACTTAGAATATAATGTAATTATATAATATTTCTGGATTGAATCAGTTTGGAATCCTTCTAAACTGAAATTCAAATTAAGTGATGTCGGTTTGTAATTCAATAAACCGGAACTAATATTTTTTTTTCTAATAAAATGGATCCAAACCGATCCAAATTGTTAGTTTGGATGGGTTCGGTTAAAATATGCCCATCCCTCGGTATAATGCAAGTGGGGTTTGGATTGGCTGGTGTGCTAGCCACCGGAGATTTCTGATTGCACGCGCGTGATTTATAACAGGGCGTTGCACCAAAAATTTTTCTGGCTCAATCTCAAATGAAACCATTGGTGGCATGACACAATTGACTGAATCGTGCTTGATTGGAGCACTCACGAAGCTAAAGTACAAAAGTACCTCAACCAGAAGCTTTTGCAAGCTTGACACGTTGCTGCGTATCGGCTAAAGCTGAGAATCTAATAATAGATTGCCTGTGGGCAATAATTTCTTTTCTGCTTTTTCAGTGGGGTTCATGCCAGCGTGTCGACTGTTATCTTTGGGAAACTTCGTTTTCATCTTTTATTGCCAAATTGACTTATATAATAAACCTAAAACCGCTAAAGAAACCTAAATCCGCTACGCCCCGCCCACCGACTTACAACATTACTAATTATTGTTTCCAAAGATTTCCGTATTAAACAATTATTATTTTTCGCGAGAAGTAATGTGTGAGTGGAGTACCAAAGGCGATGCGAGCGTGTCTTTTATGAAATTTAGATGTAATAATATCAAGTCCACACACATTTAAGTCCCATTATTATGGGTGGGTCTGATCAGAGCATTGATAATTATTCTGTCTGTTTTTACAGAATAGGTTGTAATCTCACAGTGTGTGAAATATTAACGTGTATACAGATAACTACCAAAAAAAAGCCACAAAACCGCGACACCTCTTGGAAAAAAAAAAATCATAATAATGTGGATGTGATTATTTTCAATTTTTAAAAAATTTTAACTTAAATTTCAAACCACCAATCTTATAAAAAATTCAATGGTGAATATCGAAATTTAAAATAACATTTAATACAATCAGTTCATCACCACCATCATTAAAATATATACAACAAATATCTCAAACAATTAAAAAAAAAAAAACCTAGCCTAACCCTTTCCGAAAACACTTTTTTTTTTCAGATTTAATTTTTGTTTCATCAAAATCCAATTGCTTAGAGACACGTGCCTCGTGGCTTTGTGTGGCTGAGAGTTTTTTTCACATCCAATGCCAAATTCGTGAAAGAGAGAGCTTGCGGTGTGAAGGACGGAAGAAAGAAATGATAGGTGTGGCTCGGAAGTGACAATTGTAAATTCTGATACAAGAGGCAGCATGTGAAAAATTGTACAATCTCATATACGTAACACAAGACACAATTTTGTGAAAAATATTTCAATCCTCTCTTTGCAAAATTTGGAGATAATTTTTTTTTATTACATGAGACTATTACTTAAATTATAACTTATATTACATGAAATTATAATTAATATTTATAAATCAGATTATTATTGGGATCAATTATAACATTAATACTAATAGAGCTTTACTTAAATTTTTAACATTTATTAATATTCAAAAGATGTTTACTCCACTCACTCATGAATAAAAAAAAAAACTACTTTCACTTAATATAATTAAAGAAAAAAATATCCCTATAATATATTTATAGAGATTCGAAATGCTACCCCTTTTGGAGGACAGCTGCACTGACCACTCAACTCTTACTAAATTTTGGAGATAATTGGGCTGTAAATGTTTGTAAAAATTGAGGGCAAAAAACAGTTGCAATTTAATTAGGTGTCGAAAATAGATGCATTCATGTACTTTTTCAGGTGCTGACGCACGAACATGAAACCAGAGTGAGAATGCATTTATGCTGCTGAATAAAAGACGGGGCATTCAACACTGAAGAGGCATGCCTACATTGTAAATTTGTATTGCTATTTTTATTTTTCGGTGACTAACTAAATGTTTTTATCGGATAGAGCTAGAAGTACAGTTACAAATGTAAGGCATATATTACTTGTTGTAGAAGCATCGGTGTCAGTGATAACTTGAGATTTATTTGTTAAAAAGGAAAATAACTTATAATTTGATTGGTGTTATGAAATTGGAGATAATGGATATTATTATGTTAACAATTATTTGATGATGATTTCTAAGTAAGAAATATTCAAATGGAGATTGAAGAAAATAAGAAAAACAACTTGAACAAGGAATTGAAGTGTAGAGATTTTCAAAGGAAATTAATAGCAAAGGAAGATAAGTTTATTTCCAAGTATTCATTTTGTTCACAAATTACATCTATATATAGTGAAAATATTAGTGGAGTGGGTGATAATATATATCTATAAAATCATAATGGTGAATCCATTAATCATAATGGCAAACCCATTAATCATAATGGCAAACCCATTAATCACAAGTGGAGCTTCCATTTTCTTGGTGGAATCCACAATAATTATCAATAATTCACAATACTCCTCCTTGGATATCCACCACTTAATGGATCGTATGATAACATTGGATGTACTTTTAAACTGCCTCATTAAAAACCTGCACAAGAAACCCAATGGGAAAACCCGGTCAAAAAGGAAAAAGAGTACTGATGTATGTATGTCCAAATTCCACTCCTCCCATGAGTCTCCTCCGATGGCAACATGTATTATTCGATGGTTTATTGAGCGGCAATGCCATATATTATTTTCTCAAATGTAGATATAGGTAGAGCTTTTGTAAATAGGTCAACTAAATTATCTGTGGAGCATATCTGTTTGATATCAATCTTCTTGTTCTGTTGGAGCTCATGAGTGTAGAAGAATTTCGGTAAAATATGTTTTGTTCTGTCCCCTTTAATGTATCCTCCTCTAAGTTGAGCTATACATGCAGCATTATCTTCATATATCACTGTTGGATATCTGAACTTGAAGATATTCTACACGTACTTTGAATATGATTGATTACAAATCGCAACCATATGCATTCTCGACTGGCTTCATGTAGTGCAAGAATTTCAGAACGATTGGAGGATGTTGCAACGAGATTCTATTTTGTAGAGTTCCAAGAAATTGTCGTACCATTGAAGGTAAAAACATATCCCGTTTGTGAACGAGCTTTATGGGGATCAGATAAATAACCTGCATCAGCATAACCAACAAGTCCTGGATTTTTCGTTAGTTCATTAGAATAAAATAAACCTAAATCAATTGTTCTCAAGATAACGAAAATGTGTTTGACACCATTCCAATGTCTTCTAGTTGGTTGAGAGCTAAATCGAGCCAGATTAACGAGAAAATGCTATGTCCGGGTCTAGTACATTGTGCTAAATACATCGAGCACCAATTGCATTTAGATATGGTACTTGAGGACCAAGTATCCGTTTCATCATCTTCTTTAGGGGCGAAATGGATCCTTTTGGGATCGAGACCGAACTACCATTAGAATTTTCAATGGGTAAGCTTTATCCATGTTGAAACGTTTCAAAATTTTCTCAAGATAAGTTGACCGATGGATAAATATACCATTAGTTCATGCTGGCACCGAGACAATACCTAGTTTTCCCCAAATCTTTCATTTCAAATTCATTTTCAAGCAATCCGGTCTTTTGAGCTCTTCATGAGTTCCTATTAAATTCAAATCAACATAAACCGCGACAATAGCAATTCCAGATTTTGATTGCTTGATAAAACACATGGACAGGATGATCATTAACGATCCTATTTTTATCAAGTATTCACTAAGGCGATTATACCACATGCGTCCATTGTTTTAATCCATATAAAGATTTTTGTAGCTTTATTGAATACAAACCACGATGTGATGATTGACAAGATTGGCATTTTAAATCCTTCGTGATTTTCATATATATATCCGTATCAAGTGACCCATATAAATAAGTCACACCACATCCATGAGACGATATCAAGTTTTTCGATACAAAACCAATTAAAAATCGAAACGTAATTGCACACATGACCGGAGAGTATGTCTCATTATAATCAATACCGTGTCTCTGTGAAGCCTTGTGCAACAAGTCGTGCTTTATATCTTACAACTTCATCATTTTCATTACGCTTCGACAAATACCCATTTGTACCCAACAGTTGACATCCTTGGGTGTTTGGACTATAGTCCGAATACTTCACGTTGGCTAAAGAAGTCAACTCGCTGATTGCTTCTTTCCATTTAAGCCAATCATGCCTCGCCACATTCATCAATAGTTTGCGGATCATGATCATTTATAATATCGTAGCCATCAGAACGCAAACACATCATTGATGATTATATTACCATCGGTCAATGTAAATCTGTGAGTATGATCAGAAATCTCATGAGTATGATCACCGTAAATCTCACTATTTCTGGATTCATGTGCCTTTTCAAGGCTTTGTTCTTCATGAAGAGTTTGTGTATTATCAGGCCTTCTAGGCTTTTCAGAGACTAATTGCTTTTCTGAAGCAATTTGTTCTTTTAGATTATTATCGTCATTTGCGCAGTAACAATCGCTTAATCATTCTTCTTTTCTAACACCGTCTTTTGAACCAATTGGTCTACCGCGCTCGGCGTGACACGATAATTCCTCACCGCACTTTTCATTAATTGTTCTTTAGGTACAATGACCCACGGTATATTTGCGGTATATATGATTTGGTTACTTTTGCCGATCTCAGAAATGCATCCGCAATTGTTCCGCTATTTGTTGCAAAATGAACTATCCTTCGACTTCATATTCACTTTGAGATGCGTGGATCTAAATGAGATAGATGGGTCACTTTCCATTGAGGATCATGCCTAACCTCATGAACCTTTTTTCTTTCTCCCAATGGAGGAAAATTTGTCTCGTCAAAATGACAATCCGCAAATCGTGCGGTAAACACATCACCAGTCAATGGTTCAAGATATCTGATAATGGATGGTGAGTCAAATCCCACATAAATTCCCAAACGTCGTTGGGGTCCCATTTTAGTACGTTGTGGGGGCGCAATTGGCACTTGTACTGCGCAACCAAAAATGCGTAAATGAGATAAATCTGGTTGATGTCCCAATACCAATTGTAATGGGGAATATTTATGATAGGCAGTAGGCCTCAAACGGATTAATGCCGCAGCATGCAAAATAGCATGTCCCCATGTCGAAATAGGTAATTGACTTCGTAATAATAAAGTTCTGGCAATTACCTGAAGACGTTTGATAAGAGATTCTGCTAATCCATTCTGAGTATGTACATGTGGTACTGGGTGTTCTACATCAATCCCAACTGTCATGCAGTAATCATCAAATATTTTAGAAGTAAACTCACCAAAGATTATCTGGCGTATGGTCTTGATTGGATAACTGAAATTGTGCACGTAACCTGATTATCTGCGCAAGCAATCTTGCAAATGCAACGTTACGTGTAGATAATAAACAAACATGTGACCATCGTGCAGATGCATCAATCAAAACCATGAAATAACGAAATGGTCCACTTGGTGGGTGAATAGGCCCACAGATATCTCCTTGAATTCTTTGTAAAAATGATGGAGATTCAGAATTAATTTTACTGGGTGATGGTCTAACTACCAATTTTCCTTGTGAACAGGCAGTGCAACTATTCTCATTTGACAATAAAATTTTTAAATTTTTCAATGGATGTCCATGAGAATTTTCAATAATTCTACGCATCATTGTTGATCCAGGGTGACCAAGACGGTCATGCCAAAGTATAAAAGATTTTGGATCATGTAACTTATCTTTTATGACTGTGTAACTTTCCATTGATTTTATCGTCGTATAATATAAGCCAGATGAGAAAGCTGGAAGCTTTTCTAATATCTCTTTCTTTCCAGACATATCAGAAGTAATGTATAAATATTCTACATTATTCTCATCCTTTGTTTCTATATGAAAATTATTACGACGAATGTCTTTAAAACCAAGTAAATTTCTTTTTGATTTAGGTGAATACAGAGCATTATGAATATCCAATTTGCACCTTTTGCTAATATGATTATTGCTCTTCCAGTACCTTCAATAAGATCTACTGGACCTGATATTGTATTCACATTTGCCTTAATTGGATTTAGATTTAAAAAATACCTTTTGTTTCGAAGAATCGTATGCGTAGTTGCACTATCAGCCAAACATATTTCTCCATCAAACATTTTATTGAAATCCATATCCTTAGATAAAAATAAAAGAAAAGGAAAATACATATTAGATAACATGAAAATAAAAATAAAAATTACATGAGAAAACATAAAGCACAAGTAGAATTTTAAATGTGATGAACATTTCCATCACCAATCAAGTGATCAATTTTTCCATCTTTATCTTCAAAGAAATCCGAAACATCAAGATGTGTAATATCCACTGGATCCGAGTCATCAACATAATTTGTTTCAATATTCTTTCCTTTTGATTTTAAGGATGCCTGAAACATATCCACACGATGTCTGGGAGTACGACATTGTCTCCAAAAATGACCAGACATTCCACATCTATCACAAGTGTTTTCTTTAGTAATATGTTGATCCTCATTTTTTTCCTTTTTGTGGTTCTTATATCCACCACGAGGTCGATAATAATGATTATGTCCTCGACCTCGATAATAGCCACGACCACGGCCACGACTATTTCTACGACCACGATTATACCCACGACCACGCCCATTTTCATAATTGTCTTCACGATCATGTGAGACAGAATTTGTTTCAAAAATTGGTTTTGCACCAGTAGGATGGGCTTGATGATTTTTCATTAATAACTCATTATTCTTTTCGCCACGAAGGCATGCAATCAAGTCGAATATTTTGTATCTTGACGAGCTCTATATTGTTGTTGTAAAACCATGTTGAAGCATGAAATGTTGTAAATGTTTTTTCCAACATATCCTCATCGATATATTTTCTCCACACAATTTTAATTGTGAGGTAATTCAGTATAGTGCGAATTATATTCATATCGACCGAAAGTCTTGTAGCTGAGAGCATTCCATTCACTACGAGCATTAGGAAGAATAACTGACCTTAAATGACCATATCTTTCATACAAACTGCTCCACAAAACAAATGGATCTTTTATAGTGAGATATTCCATTTTAAGTGATTGGTGGAGATGATGCCGTAGAAAAATCATGGCTTTAGCTCGATCTTGAGTGGATGAGTCATTATTATTTTTTATCGTGTCACTAAGCCCCATAGCATCAAGATGAATTTCAGCATCTAGGATCCAGGATAAATAATTATCGCCAGATATATCCAAAGCATTAAACTCCAATTTTGTCAAGTGAGACATTATCACAAACAAATAAAAAAAAGGGATTAGTATAATAAATATTGAAAGAAAAAAAATATAAATAATAAGTATTACTTATAGGAATTTTTTTTCTTAAATAAATGCGTAGAAAAAATAAAAGCGTAAATGGATAGAATACTTCCTGTACCCGAGCGAACTTCGTGCTGATAACGTGTTATGAAATTGGAGATAATGGATATTATTATGTTAACAATTATTTGATGATGATTTCTAAGTAAGAAATATTCAAATGGAGATTGAAGAAAATAAGAAAAACAACTTGAACAAGGAATTGAAGTGTAGAGATTTTCAAAGGAAATTAATAGCAAAGGAAGATAAGTTTATTTCCAAGTATTCATTTTGTTCACAAATTACATCTATATATAGTGAAAATATTAGTGGAGTGGGTGATAATATATATCTATAAAATCATAATGGTGAATCCATTAATCATAATGGCAAACCCATTAATCATAATGGCAAACCCATTAATCACAAGTGGAGCTTCCATTTTCTTGGTGGAATCCACAATAATTATCAATAATTCACAATAATTGGAAATATATATTAAAAAAAAAAACAGAGTATATAATGTGAAGATACTGATGAAATCAAGTTGGAATAAAGAATTGGAAGATATTCAGAACTCAGCAATCAAGTTGAATTTAAATATGCGGCTGGGTAACACTCAGAAATCTGTTATCGGATCACAAGATGAAAATATAGTATATAATAAACAAACAACAAAAGGGAGGAGAGAAATTGAGCTTCAAAAACAAAAGTGGTATTATTAAGCCGTGAGTGTAACGAATGGTATTGTTATGTTTCAGTTGGCGCCAAAAAAAGCACTGGATGGAGGAAATATAGATAAAGTTTTTTATCCACTTCGATCCACTGCTTGTGTCTATGCTTCCCAATCCCGTCTCTCTCCTTCTCTATGTCGGTTCGGTTGCTCTTCTCAAAAATTCATCGACTTTCACTCACTCTGATGTTGCTTTCACTCTTTTATCTACTGGGTATCTCTCGTCATCTCATTATAAATATATTCCTACCTGCAGCGAAGTTCCAATCCTCGTGAGCTGAAAAGCTCTCTTTTATTCGGCTTCCAAACAACACGCCTTTGCTTGTGTATGTCATAACACGAGGTAAAATTTCTTCTTCTGCTGGCTGCTGCTTTTAGAAAGTAAATTTGAATGTAAATGTAATACCAGCTAGATAGATTACAGCTTGTTAATTCGGTTGCTATAAGTGACAAATATGAGAAGAAATGTTATGGAACCCAGGTCTCTAGTTTGATGAAAGCCACTGAATTTTCTGTCAGCGGATCTTTTTGGCATTATTCTAAAGGTTTAGTGGATGGTTAGCAACTTAGTGCGGGAGAATTCAGAGCAACAAAGGTCTCGATCTGTTTTCCGTCTGCAGAATTGCTCATTAACAAGAAATTAGTCCTTATCCCTACTGCAGACCATGGAGATTGAAGGACCAAAATGTACATCTGGCTATGGCAAGCCTCCTTGGATATTTAAAGGCAGGCAAGTGGAAAAAAGAAAGAATATTCCCACTTTGATTATTAATAGTTGTTATCCATATTTAACCAGTGATTTTGGTGCATTTGTTCTCTTAAACTTCAGGGCACTGTACCAACTCCATCTTGTGAAAGCACAAACTGCTCGAGCATTCATTCCAAAGGAGTTCAAATTAGTCGAAGCTTTTGGGTACTCCTGTGACTTACTTTCAAGTAGTTTGAGCTCAATCATTTTCATTTGTCTACTATTTAATCTGATTTTGTAAATTGCAGATACACACTTGGTGGTTTTTTTCTTGCTAGCTATGAAGACAGTCCTGCTGGGGTCTTTGATGAGGTTGCACATATTTATTTGAATGGTTGCTTTAGAAAGTTTTTGAATTAGCTTCACAGATCAAGTTGACTTATACAGGAGTTAATTGTCCCTGTATATATTTTGCCCAGCTTGTTGTTATTGCAGGAATTGTGTGGAATCCCCCAACATCTTGCGCGTAAGTTGCTTGTCCTATCTTTTCTTGTTTATAACTGTTATGAGTATGTTTTGAGAGAAATACAGCATATTTTTCCTAGCCAAAAAAAAAAAACTTGGCTTAAATTGTTGGCAAGTCTGGCACAATTCAGGTTCATGCAAGTGTAGTATTCGATTGGAGCTTATGATTTGGCCATTCAAATTGCTAAACTGGAATATCCATATTATATTATGCCATTAAAGGAATCATTCTTTTGTAATACATCCTATTTGTTACTTTGCCAACTAGTTTCTATATATGGCTTCAAAAATTGGTCAAGTTGTTGTCTGACAGAGTAGATGAGTCAGATTCATGCCTCCTGGGAACAATAGTTACAATAGAGAATTTTTTTATAACCCAGCTGAAAGAATCTGGGTTTCTATTGGTGGGCCTCAAACATCTTGTAGTCTTAACCTCTATTTGTTTGATCCACTATCATCACTTTAATGAATGCATTGGGTCGTAGTTGGTTTGAGGTTTTTGGGATCTGCAACTAAGCATTCAACATATTAATGTTACCACCTAAGTGAATAGAACTTCATTTCTTTTGCAACAGATGGGCTGCTAGGGTGCTGGTGAACAGCGATCAGGCTTGTGATCATGGAAGAAAGGTGGGAGGTGGCAATGCATATTCTGATAATTTGAATTTCTGTACATATGAAAGTTTAAACTATTTTCACCCCAATATCTCACTGCTTTATAGAGTTTTTGAAGACACTGGCTGATGATGTACCTGAAAAGGGGTAGAAAGTAGATTGGGCATATTCTGATCATTTGTAATAGTTCTTTTCAATTCTTTATTCCTTGTACTTCCACCCAAAACTATTCTATGTTCTAATCTAGAAAGCGCATAATTTGATCCTGGAATGTCAACAAGAATGCAATGACAAATTACCAATGAAGAAAATTGCATTTTTTAAGAGTAGCTATCATATCTCCTTCAGTCTGGCTCATGGATTTGTGTTTTCTATTGCAGCATGTAGGGCTTCCAAGCCAAGTTGCCAGGTTTTCAAAGGTAATCCTTCATCTATATTCTTCACTCTGGCTGTTATGACACTTCAACTTTCATATTTGTACACACTGGTAGATTAAATTAGCATGTTCAGGTAGATTAAAATTGGACTTTCACTCTACAATAAACTGAAAGCAAAGCAATTAGAAATTTTTTTCTTTTCAAAATATTCACATTTTAACATTTTCTTTGATGATTGAAATAGAGAATTACTGCAGTTCAAGGGCAACCAAAGGGTAAATTCAATGGTTTTCTGAGCATGATGGGTTTAGGTGCTACTCTATGTTCTCCAAGGAATTCCATGGATGTACAAGTGAGTGAAATGGGGGGTCCTTCTGCTACAGATACATGCAATATTCAAATTGCAACACA
The DNA here is from genome assembly GCA_030449925.1 of Citropsis articulata. Classification (NCBI taxonomy): domain Eukaryota; kingdom Viridiplantae; phylum Streptophyta; class Magnoliopsida; order Sapindales; family Rutaceae; genus Citropsis; species Citropsis articulata. The sequence goes on along the minus strand of JASUUH010000244.1, from coordinate 472,781 downwards.
TGGTGAGTTGATTTTCAAATTTTGGTACCTTTTGGCACTATGTGTTATCGAGATTAGTCATTTTTAAGCACGACTTCACACTTTCTTCTGAAAGTAAAGACTAATACTACTTATATAGGAACTTTTGCCAGTCCTTAAATTGTTAAATCTTAAGCAAAGCTCTGTTTTAATAACACCGCCTTCTTTATCAGCTTAGTGCCTCTCAGGCCTATTTGGCCTCTCCCAACTAGAACATTCTAGTGGACCATGTAAAATTACTTGTAATTTTCTCTGCAAGAATTACTTGCGAGCAAAGTTTGGTAAATTTGATCAGAGTATCTAAAAACCAAAAAAAGGAAGGAAAAAAGAAAAAAGAAAAATGGAAATTTGACCAACATTCCAAGATTAGCTTTCCTCATTTATCCCTAATTCTCTATGCCGGGAGATTATTGATCAAATATCATTCTTACTAATTGATGGAACTGCATTTTTTTTGTTGGTCTTATTCTCGATTATCTTGAGGACAGTGCCTACATTAAAATTTGACAAGTGGAGGGGACCAGCAATTAAACTGTCACTCCCAAGTTTTAGGTATATCCTTCGTAAGTCTGTTTAAATTAAAAAGAAAAAAGGAAAAAAAAATCCAGTTTCTGACAGGGATAACAATTTCTGTCTTCTGAATTTGCAGCGGCCATACAGAGCATATACCAAACATTTTAAAGTATTCTTGCCATATCGAGTGCAGGTATTAATGTACCAATATTTGCTTCCTCTGCTCATTAATATTCATATGAACCTTTTTCTTACTCTTTTTTTCTCCTTTTAACATAATTTTTATAAATGAAAAATAGTTGAGTGAAATCCTTACTTGGGGCCTTTTTCGGTGTTATTAATACTTTGGGAATGAACTCGGACAAAATTTGCTAAAACGATGCCTTTGTTTGCTGGATGCAATGTATTGAATATGATTCTTGAATCAATGATGTGTGCAGGGTGAGAGCAGTGGAGCCAGCAAAAGTTTTAGGGCCGTCTATTGCACCAAAAGGTAACACGGAACAAGCTGTAGAGCACCATAATTGCCAAAGCGTAAACTCTGAAAGTGAAGAATGGGTAGAAAATGGTCGTAACCTGAGCGTATCAGTAATGTTGTCAAAGCCAATAATAGCTTTGGAGTTCAATTGTTTAAAAATGCGAGTTGAAGCTCCCATTGTCGTTTCCAATTGCTCTGAAAGCCCTTTAAAAGTTTCATGATCAATCATGTACTTTGGCTTTTGTTTAATAGAATTATTCCTTTTTTTTTCCTTTTTTCCTTCGTCATAATGTTCTTCAATAAATTAATAAAACACCTTTTTTTCAATTGCTCTGTTGATTGAAAATTCTCTACTGTTGTTACGCCATTTACTAAACATTTAAAACTCACAAAAGAACTTGAGAACACTTTTTTTTCTTTCCCTGATTTTTTTACAAATTTTTGCCACATCGTAGCATGGGCAATGGACAAACTCGATGGACAAACTCGATGAACAAACAAACAAAAAAATTGTAATAGAACTTCCATTTTACAGAACAGAACAGAAAATCAGAATGCTTCCGGTAGAGGCCGACTGTCCAAGAATGCCTTGAACAGCACAAGTGATCTCTCAGGCTGAGAGAATGGGGCTTCATGAGATGCTCCTCTAATGGTGGCAAAGGATAAGATATTACCATAAACTTGGGTCCATCCACCAACCTAGAGATTAAAAGCAATAGTGATTTTGTCACACTAGCATTTTTTTTTTTAATTTAAAAAAATTGACAATCTTCAAAAGATTCATTACCTGCTGCCCTTCAAACCACACTCTGTAAGGCACGGTGGTTCCCAATTTCAATTCCTTTGCCAACCCATTTACTAATTTTCGACTTCCAGTCAATGGAATAACAGAATCTTGATCTCCACTGTCATTCAATAACCAATATGTACGTTTCAATTTTCAATGATAAAAATATCCCATGTAAGCTGAAAATGGAGTGGAAGCTTCAAGGTTAGAGACATTTACCTGTACACCATCACTGGGATTCCTGCCTTGACAAGTTTTCCGACAATAGTGATTGTTGGTATCTCCAGGTCAAGTAGTTCATAATCTAGGATACTGTAGTCAGTATGGTAAAAAGAAAATAATTAAATAATGCAATCAAAAGATATAACCATCTCCAGAAAATCCTTTTTTTTTTTTTTGGGTGCCTGTAAAATCAGATACTGATTTGTGTTTTACATTAGCGGAAGAACTAATTTGTCTTTAGTATTAGCATAAGACTGGCATATGCAGAAGAGAGTTACGTGCTGCAAACCGCCCACCGGCGGACTCCTACAAGGCGTGCGTGGAGAGCCTTTTGCACATCTATCCTGTTTAGGTAATTAACAGTTTCATCTTCCACACAGACATCTACTGTTGTTTCACCAACTTGCTGCGGACAAAAGATGAAAGAGAAAGCCAGATTAGAAATTGAGGCATTAAAGATAAAGCAAGAAGCGAAAGACAACTCACAAACGATTGATTAATAAAGTTGTCACCTTGGGTGTAAGGACTTTGGACTGTGAGAGCACAGATGATATACAAACATCAAGAGTAACATCGTATTTGTCAACAAATCTACTGGTTTCTCTACTCACTAGGCTCATCACTCTTGAACAAATAGGAGAGACAGAGCCTCTGTAATACTCGCTTACATATCGAGAGTAGTTGCAGAAGGAAGTGAACATTGTGTACGTTGCATCGGAAATCAGTCCATGAGACCAGAAGAATTCAGCCCTTGAATTGAAATCTGTAGCAAATTCTAAAACTGGGTTGCCCAGCTGCAATCAAATGGGTAACGAACATGTTATTTAGATCAAAAGGAACATATTAAAACAGTTAAAGGACCAGATTCACCATCAAAGGTAAAAGAGTAAAATCCTTTTATCTCTTTTACTCACAGCAATTCCTTTCAAATTAAACAACTTCTCCTTCCCGTTGAACTCAAGCATAAGATCAGCCAGTTGAGGTATATAATGGCCTAGTTATGGAAAGCAACAAGAAGTAAGTCCATATCTTTATAGAATAAATTTTTATTAAGAGAGATGAAAATATTTTTGAGCAGCAAAATTTACCAGCATAGCTCTCTCCTGTAATGAACAAACTTCTGTTTCTGTATTGAGGGAATTTAATAAACCAATTTTTCAAGAACACCAGATTGTCTCTTGCTATAGTAACATAGACAAATAAGATGTTTCAGAAAGTGCAATTTAGTCTGTAAAGTAAAACTTCTGTCAATTCAGGAGGAAAACGACAAGACAAGAACAGTAAGCATTGGACATTGCAAAACTGTAAAGTAAACATAATGCATAGTGCACACCATGATGAAATATTCCAGCAAGAATTTATCTAAGAAAAAAAATAACAGGAAAGGAACTCAAAAGGATTTTCAAAAGAGGAAAGGGTTACCCAAAAAGAAAAAAAGAAACGGAAAGGAAAAGAAAAGAATTGGACTTGAATATTCAGCATACAGATTTTGTTTCTTCTCCAGCAACTCTTGCACAAGTAAAATTGGAAAAAAAAAGTTTCTCTTTCCAATAAAATTGAAGAGAAATACCTGTTATCTTGTCACCTACACCTTCATATGAAGAGGTATCTTTTGAATAAGAGAATCCAACTCCAATTGGTGTCTCCAAAAACAACATATTGGCTTCTGCAGAACAGTGCGCATTAAAAAAAAATCAGCATTTCTTGTTGTTTTGAATCCTATAGACAACATGATCAAAATTGAAAATTTTAACCCATCATAACGAGATTGAAAAGTATGGAATTTATAATACCTCTGTTCCAGCTATATCCATTCCTCACCAGCACCTGTCCATTTGGCCTAAATGGCCCATTTTCAGAAAACGCTCCAACTCCTAAAGAAGAGCAACCAGGACCTGCATAAATTATCACAGAAAGAAACGAAAACCCATGTAAATAAAAATCTATTTATGAAAAAAAAATGCAAATTTTCCTATGGATTTACCCCCATTGAGCCAGAGAACAAGAGGCTTAGAAGCAGGATCTGTTTCTGCTTCAGCAAAGTAGTAAAACAACGCTCTCTGCTTCTTCTCATCAACGGTCACATAACCCGAATATTGCTGAAACCCGACTTGGGGTTGACCCGGCAACGCAGTTATTCTGTCCAGGAGAGAAGCATAAGCCTCTACTTGTATGCGTAAGCATAACTGAATCAAAATTCCAGCAAATGCCACTAGTTTCAATGGCAAAGAAGCCATAGCTTTTACACTAGACAGTAAAGAACCTAGAGAGAGATAAAAGAGATTTTATAAAGAGAGAAGCAGCTAAGATACGATGTTGCCCAGTTGGGAAGCATTATATAGTGAGAGAGTGAGAGTAGTGTTAATTCTATGGTTATTATGATTTTAAAAAAAAAGTTTACTCTTTTTTTTTTAAGGGTCAAAAGTTAAACTTGAGAGAGTTGAGTTTTGAGCTGAAACAGAGGTCTTTTGATTGCTTTCATTTTTCCTCTTTTTTTTTTTTTGGTTTTTGTTTTTGTTGTTACAAAGTGCTGACTTGGGTGAGTCAGCAAATGGTGGGTACCTGTTGCCTGAAAATGAAAAGAGAGAATGTGCTTTTATTAATTCTGATCCCGAATTAGTTCAGGAAGTTACAGAACTACTGTTCTAGTTTTTGTTTTCTCTCGTGTTAGAATCAAGAAGCCAGCGAAAATATACTCAGTACTCTTCTACAAAGTAACCTGCTGTTGTGCTCTCCATGGAAAGGTGCTTTACAGAAATCTTCTCAACAAGAAAACTAAAAAAAAAAAAAAAAAGGTGAAATGACAACAAGGGTAATTATATTATATCTCTGAAGAAAATTTTCAAGAAATTGAAAAAAAACAAAAGTTTCTGTTTTCAGAAAAGGTTTTGGGAGAATCACGGCCGGCTTATGACAAATTACACTTTTTGGATTTCCCAGAAAGAATACGCACCAGTTTGATTAAGTCCAGAAATCATGTAATCAAGTACAAAATCCAAATCTTTGTTTTTCATTTTTCCCATTTAATGAAATTTTCTGCTGTTTTACTCTATATATATATATATATATTAAATGTTTAGGATTTGGGTGTTCTATTTTGCTTTCAAATACAGTAAGTAATAATGATATTTTACTTTTTAGTAGTGTGTCCTCATCCAGTAAACAGTATTATAGTGAGAGGAAACAGAACTTTTTCTTGTAAAATTCCAGTAGATATTCACTCAATTAGAATCTTTTGGTGGGATTGCCTTGTTTGACCTGTCCATGCCACGAGTCCTTTGATTTATTATAACCTTTTAACTGTATAAAATGTAAAGAATGAAAGAGCCTTTCTTTGCGCATTCTGCTCAAGCCAACCAATAAGACCAATGCCTTTGCTCACTGGTGTGACGGTGGCCATTGGGCCTGTTTGCCTAGAAAGCTGGGCGTTGTTCCCCAGCTGAGTAAGAAAGGCATTTTCACACACAGTTTCTCTCTCTCTCTCTCTCTCTTTTATTTTCCTCAACTTCAACTTCTCAAACAGTTCTTTCTTCACATACCCGGCTGCCATAAATTAAATTTAATCTTAGCACAAATGTAAGCATGCAACAAAGATCAATGACGTGAAGCAGACGTGAGATCAGAAATCAATGACGTGAAGCAGACGTGAGAAGCATAAATGTATGGGGATATGAATTGAATAAAAAACTTGAAAAATAAAAAGAAAAAGAAAGATACGAAAAGAAACGGTGGATTCCACATAGTGGCATGTGGGTTATTTTTTGATAGTGATAGCACTACAATGCAAGTCTATGACCCATTCAAATCCTCTGCTTTTTCTTGTATTCTTTTATTTTATGTATTTTTGTTCTCATGGTTGTACTTCTTGGAATATTTATTTATTTTTGACATCTTAGATGGGTTTTTGAATTACGACGTTTAGATAGTTGATGGTTCATTTGGTTCAGAGAATATTTGCTGAAGAAAGGAGGATTGGGATCCAAATCCATTTGTCTATTTGAAAATATATTTGTGCGTGTGTGCCTAGCACCACCAGCACCCAGCTTGTGAGATTGGCATTTTTCCATTGTTTTTATGGGGCAGGCCATGAACGACAAAATATGATCCCTTATTCATTGTTCTGTTTGCGTCGCAGCTAGGTAATATCTCAATCTTTCATTGAAATTCAAAACATGCCACATAAAACAAGAAAAAGAAATTCATCATTGATAATTCCACAAAAATGTTATTACTTAATAGCATTGGGGAAAAAAAGAGCACTACTAAAAAATTTATGTAGCATTAAGATAACTTTTAAATAAAACGAGGGAAATCAGAGTAAGGGTAATTGGGTAATGGACATGGTAGGCCAAGTTGGACAACGCGCTTGGAAAATGTGCAAAGCAATGAAAATGAAGATGAAGCTCATTGTATTGTATTGTAAGCTTTCTGAAGGCTTGAGATGGAAGCAAAGCTTCACCTTTTGTATCTTTCTCTAGAGTCTAGGCTTTTATTATTTTTCTACAGAAAGCACTTATGATGACTATTTTTAATGTACACAAGCAAAAAGCTATCTAACTTTATAAATACAAAATACCTACCTTTTCTTTCCTGATTCCTATTTTTAACCCCTATACATGGTTAGTGTTTTAACTCACCATTGCACAATATCTAGCACAGCTATTCTGGTTTCTAAGGTAAAGGACAGTATGATACTTAGATAAATGAATGTGAAATGAAATGGGGTTAAAAAGTGTCACAAAGATAAGCTTCGAACTAGCTAGCTAGACAAGAAGGAAGCTCTCTCTCTCTCTCTCTCTCGCATGTGATGATGGGGTCAAGAGGGTGATGATTAGCACTTGAGCATGTTGGAGAACATATGATGATCATGAGAATAAGAATGGCATGCTACTGTGAAACGTTTTTTCACTTAGCAAGAATAACAGTTTCTAGAGACAAAAAGCAAAACCCAATTGAAAAAACATACTCATATTTGAATTCCCCACAATACCATCCATTCACAGCCATCTTCTATTCGGCTTTTTTGTGGCCCATCATTTCGACAAACTTCCATAAAAACTTTCACAACTGGAAGAAGAAAATGAAGAAGCTACAGATGTCAAAATTTATTTTGCTAAAAGGTGCACTTACAAACATAATTGAATGCAATCATTTCAAAGCAATAATTACTAAAGGAAAAACAAAAAGAGAAAAAACCTAAGTATGTATGAATTTGATTTGGTTTTGAAAAATAAATAACAATGAAGCGGAAACAGACAGGTTGTTATTTGGAATTTGGGTTTAACACTTTGTAGGGTAGGGTCCATGTGACTTGAACAGAAAGTGAAAAACTGTAAGATAAGGGAGGATCAGGTCAAAATCACCTTTTCGAATTTTTTGCGTATTTCTCTTCTTTCCCCATGCGCAGCTTTTCACCACCAAAAAAGAATGCACACGGCCACTATTATATTCAAGAGAGCACATGCCCATCACGCTCAAAACTCCGAAAATTCATTAATTTCCTATGGATGAAAATAATTTAGCGAAGAAAGAGGCAATACAATAACATAAGAGATAAAGAAAACCTGCTGTGCCAGGCAGCGCGTGCTAAGTGGCATAGGCTAGGCAGGACAGGGTGAAAGAGACTTGATGTAGAAATATAGAGAGGGTCAGGGACCTCATTAGAAAGTTTATCTGGAGATTCCGGACATTCAACGGCCATTTTACAACGTTCCATTAGAGAAATGACAAAATCTAAGTTCCAGGAATTATTATCCATTTTTTTCCAATTCATCTAAAGTCGTTATGGCTAAGCCTGTGTGGGCCTTTTCCTGTACAAGTGAGGGTGTCTTATTTTCATTTTACAGCTGCTAGTAGTAGCTAGGGCCTAGGCCTACAGAGAGAGAGAGAGAAAGAGAGGAAAAGCGGCACAGAATGATAATTTCATCAAAGAATTTCAAACAGGCGTCTTCGATTGTAATTTGTAGAAGAGCACTGGCAAATTAACGCAATAGCACAAGCAAGACACGAAGTACGTTGTATTTGCAATTATGGTTTATGGATTTACACCCGTTTTCTCTTTCCTTCAGATAATGATGAACTGGACTGAAAAGGGAGAAAATTCCAGAAATTACCTCTTCCCGTAGGCTTTGGGCCCATTTATTTCATCATGTCGATTGAAATTTTTTCTCGATCACCAGTCCCAGTGAAAAGAGCAGATTCCGAGCCTCACCAGATCAGCAGCATCTTTGCAGATTTTTCCCTTTTTGCCGCCAATGGCTAGCCAATCAATCAATCATTAAGTGCTGCAACAAAACGTTCTTTGCGGAGATAGTCTGAAGGAGCAAGATTATCATAAGTAATTTCAGGTTTAAGAAATTCATGCACTTTTCCAATTTGAAACTAAAAATTAGAAATTACAACCCACATGATCAATCCGAAATTGCTAGTTGTATCAATTGATGCAGTAGTTTGATGACCTTTAAATACATTATTCAGTATTTAAAATTGCATTTTCTTTAGCGCCTTTTTGAGTTTTCGAGGTATATGTAGAACGGGATGAAGCCTAGATTTTACAATATCGCTGCAACGAGGTGAACCATTTATCATGCCACTACAGAATGATACATACAATAATCTGAGGCAAAATAGAAAATATAATACTTGGAAAAGAATAATCAAAATGCACAAACATCCACGTAGCTGCCCTAGTCAAGCTCAGGCAGCACTCTTAGGTTATTTAGAAAATTTCTTGCTCAAATTCTTCGAGATGCTTCCCACAGTCGATGTTCAATCCCCAATTTCCTCAGCTCCATCAAACCTTGCTCAACTTAACAAAGAAATGTCGAAAAAATACCCAAAAATAAGTGGGAATTCATAAGAAACATATGGCTGCCTCAAAATAAATGAATTTATAAGTTGATGGGAAATAATTCACGGGATTGACAGTGCTTGATTCTACGTTAGAATAAGCAAAACTCCATAGAATAGTGAGAGAGAGAGAAACATGAGACATGAGAGTAAGGTCTGAAAATTTATATATAGTAAAATAAAGTTAAATGGCATAAAATGTCATTCCCTTCCCTTTCCTCAAAGAACTGAGGGTAATATTCCTATGCAAGTAAATAAATCCAGGAATAAAGCTGAAATTACCATCAACAGCATCATGCGAACTAGGTGAGTGTCCACTGCGACTGATCCAAAACTCAAGCCGCTCTTTGGCAATGTGCTCCTCAGTGCCATGAGCTTTGGCTCTTCTCCAGAAGTATGTAAGCCATGCCTACACAAGGTTGATTATATTGTTAATACAGTCAAATTCAGTATGACATGTGCATGTGTCATTGCATCAAATCATCATATGAAACACTTGTAAAAATGTTTGTATGGTGACTATTTTAACCAGGAAACATCCATCTGTGGCTAGATCGTTAAGGGACTACAATATTTGGAAAATATGAATTTCTTATACAGCTTTGGGAAAAGGCAGGACAATCTTTTCCCTTCCTTCTGTGATGGTGAGAGAACAAAGCCAAAATTAAATAATTTTTTTTTGGTTTTTGTTTTTTTTTTTGGGGCCGGGGGGGAGATAGAGAAAGGAATGAACATAGGAATCCCCAACTGCATATAATATCTCTGTATCTTTAATAAGGTGGTTGATACTATTTGATTCTCCCACAAACCTAGAGGTTAATTTGAGTGTATAGAAAGGAAATCACATCATTAGTTGAGACCTTGATCTTTTTCCCGATATGAAAGCAAAAGAATTTACACAATCGAATAAAAAAAGGCAAGTAATACTTCCAACAGAAATCCTTCATAAGCTTTAACAAGAATGCCTGGGAAAACATAAGCTTTCACATAATCCACAATGTCATGGGTGAGCTAAAATATGAATGAGATAAAAACAGGAGCAAAAGAAATAAATGCCAACCTCCTTGAATAGAACATCCTCTGACTCCTCTGGGCTAAGTTCTGCAAGAATACAAGGGTTGATCTCATTCTTATGGACCAATGACAATTCGAAACACTTAAGATTTGAAGATGAAAATATGTACTGATTAGCACTCAGTTCTGTGAAGACAACCTCAAAGTTCACATTTAGATACACAACAGCAAATAGCATGTACCTAAAATACCTGAGAAATTCTCAACCTTGATGATAGATTATGACCCATAAAAAGTGTATTTGTGCTCATATGTCTAATAACATCAAACACATTTCAATTATGCACTCAAGCACAGAAATCACTCTAATCATAATTCTTTTAACCGCTGACCACAAATGTCATACTGCAATCTTTGACCACAGACTGGGAAATTTTAAATGAATTGATTGAACTCCTTATCACAGTGCACATTACATGTGCTATTAAAGCTACAACTCACCAAATGCCTCCATAAACTTAGGATCGCCAGGAGATTTGATATCTGAAAGCAATGGGAATGAATGAAAAGTAAGCATTAAGATGAAAACAAAGGAGAGAGACTAATATTCATAGAAATTTGGCATGTCCCTCGGTTATTTAAGGCACACCTGAGATCGATATTCTAAGAGAATTTGCACGCCGCTGTTGGGCTAGTGCAAGCACAATAGCATCTTCAACCTTATAAGTAGCAGCAATCACAAAAGTATCACATACACAGCAACACCTTAAAGGTTGTAAACAGAATGGCTAACAAAATAGAAAGAGGTGGAGGAGAAGAACATAACTTAATGTTCAAATATTGAATTATATAAAGGAAACATAAATATAAAACTATAAGTAGAGTAAGAGAGAAACCTTCGAGGCGGCAAGTTCTTTCAAACCCATTTCAACCGAAAGCATACTCTCGATATTTCCTTCACCAGTAAGATCATTAATATCTACAACAAGTTTGCTTCTCTTTTCATTGTCGTCGTCACCTGCTCAGTTCCAAGTAGACAATCACACAGAATGATTTATGTAGATGATAAAATAATTAAAATATCATTATTGTCAATCGAATAAAGATGAACCTCTGATGTTTTAGAAAACAAGGCAACCCAATATTAATTGCAAAAACCAATATGCACGTTACTAGCCTTTTTCCCAACACTCTTCCTTAGCCTTTTGACCGGCAGAGATGACAACCTCAAAAGGAAGTGGTGCTAATGATGACCAGTATTCATACTTTGAAACAGCTACATCCGCACAGATCCCTAAAAAGATAAAAGATATTTACACAAAACTGCAAGTTAGAAATGATAGATGAACTGAATATCATCTGCGTTACAACAAAAATCAAGGGTACGCATAAATTTACAATGAACTGATATAATGCTTATTACCAGTAAGGGAATCAGTAATTGGGTAAGGTCAAAGTCAAATTAGTTCTGGAAAAGATAGCTCTCAGAGCTCTAATAGAATATTAATTACTCATGTTGAAAATAATATACGGAGAAAGGTAAAGGCTGGACTGGTTGTATCATACATTTGGTTATTGTCTCATGAGTCATGAATAATAAGTTAATCCAACAAGCATTGGCAACTAGAAGAATATCATTTTCTGGGATGAATTAGAAATATGATGTTTCCAGTAGATACCATATTTTGCAGCCAAGCCCCAGTAACGAGCGAGCCAACACCTCTTAAGAACAACTTCTTCCTGAAAATAAAAGGATATAGTAAATATTTGATTTAAATATCCACAGACTAGTACCTGCAACTAAGTACAAACCATCTCTTTCTGAGTCAATATCATTCTTTGCGTCATTGAGCGAAGTGCTTTCACTTCAGAATCAGCTGCACGAAGTTGTTGTAAAACAGCAGCAGTGTCATCTTTTGTGTTCTGAATCAAGCAAGACATTAAAGCATAAAACAGACTGTGCAGCAGGACCAAAAAATGTAACTATTTTCTAAATTTATACAAAAGACAATATGACATGGGATCATATAAGGACACACTCACCTCTAGTTCAGATTGAAGAGAAGCAATTTCCTTATCTACCTCATCCTTATTTTGTTTTGCATCCTTCAGTGCAGCCTATGAAAGAGAAAAATGCTTTGTTTTGAAATTTTCCATAAAAGAAAAACAAAATATGAAAAGCACACCTTCCCTTAATTGTTCAAAACTCCAAATCATAAATCCACACTTGAAAATCCACTTGCTTACAATCTCAGAATAGACCTAAGCTTTTCTAATACAGACATGGCAGGAATTCAGTTTAATTTAAGCCTCGTCCTAGTCATTTACATAACAGAATGTAGAGTTTGATTCACTACCTCTCTCTGACGCAATGCAGCTTCCTTTCTGCAGATGGTAAAAATAGATGTTATGAAAAAAACATTACATAGTTAAGAAGGAGCACATATTAAGGTGGTTGGCATGCACAACTTACCTGCTTAACAGTTTGGCTTCCAAGGATACACCTTCACCAAGAGCAGCAACCTAAAATATCAGAAAAATTGGCAAAGTTGCACGTGAGGTTTGCAACAGTTAATATTCTGTTAGAAATGAGCATAAGAAAAATGGTAGCAGCAGACTAATACACACGCACACATCTCACAACATGTTTGAAGAAATCATTTACCTGTTTCTCAAGCTCCCTGACTCTGGCCTCTGCTTCCTCACATTTCTCTTCCTCAAGTCTGAGCTGCGCGGAAAATAATGGAATTATTTTACTCATATATACGTACATTTATAAAAATTACTAAATGGAGAAGAAAATATGGCACCTTGTTAAGGACATTGTCATTCTCTTCTTGTAGCATATCAAGCTGCAGGAATTAAACGGCAAGTTAACAATAATAGTGAAATAGGAAAAAAGGAAAAAATAATTTCATAGGTTTGAAAGACAAATGCCTACTACTTGAACATTTAATTAATGCATACAAAACTTGAAGTGCAAATATCATACTTCATCACGTAGGACAGAAGCCTCACGTTGATCTCCATTATCTTTCAAGTTGAAGTTTCTGCCATTCATGAATTACACAATTATCTCGATTTCATACAGAAATGGACATTTAAAAGCAAATGCACCAAAATAAAAAATAACTTATCTACAGGTTTGTTTTATACCTTTTGTCTCTGTGAAGATTTTTTGGAGGATCAATTGGCGGTAAAGAAACTGCAGTCCTCAGTGGAAGCGGTTTATTTTGTGGCACAGGTGGTGCAGCAGCCGCACGAAGAGTCATCGACGGCCGTCCAGTTGATGTTGATCGGACGGACGTCGGTTCATCAACTACGTTCCTACCTAACTAAACATAATTGTAATACAATCCTCAGTTGACTTGAATTTACTTTAAAAGAAAGAAAAAGTAACATGTTGTAATCATATAATTACCGCAGGGGAAGGAGATCTATTGATCCTCGAAGTAACGGACGGTTTAGTACTCGCAGCACCAGCATTACCAGCATTTGAAGCACCGTTAACGTTTCTCGAGCGTGACAGCGCCAGAGGAGGAGGAGCACTGTAACGGAAACCGAGATCGTCGTCATCGTCTTCATCGTCGTCGGCCGTCTGAGAAGCCATGACCTGAGCGAGCCGCTGAGCGGCGGCTTTAGCAGCGACGTTTTGGTTTCGCTTGATGGAAGACAGACCGGAGGAGGATGAGGATCGAGCGTGGTTGTGACGCGCCGGGGACATAGCGGGAGATGAAGTGCCGCCGGACTCGCTGCTCCACTGGCTCGCGTAAACCGGACTCTCGGTTCGATTCGGGTCCATTTTAAGGAAATGTAAGTAAGAGAGAGAGTTACTGAAGCCTAGAAAGATTGATTCGCTGAGGCAGTGCCAGTGCGTGAGTGTTTTGAGTGTGAGCTAGTGAAGGCGTATAGACTAGATCTTCGTGTAAATGAAGAGTAGGACACAAGTCACTGACTTTCTATGCAGTGTTGGTGAGACAGGCGGAGATTCTTTCACTTCCTCTGTGTCGTTTCATTGACGTCAATTTTTTTTTTTATTGTATTTATCCACTTTAAAACGGTCTACGATATAGTTTTTTAAAATTTTATAAATTCATACATGCATATATATATATATATATATATATAATAGAGATACTTTTTAAATAAAATTAATTCTTTTTTTCAATTCACTCGGAAATGACCCTGAAGTGATGTAATTAAGCTTTTTTTTAGGTAGTTATAACTTGTAATTAAACTCTACAAAAATTTAAGCGTTATTTGGTATTTGTGGATCGAGTTTATGATAGGAGGGACTTATAAAAAACAGTTGTATCTTAAAAATATTTAATAAATACTTATTATTATAATTTAAAAATTAAATTGATATATTTATTATTTTTATTAAAATTATTTATTTATTTTTACCTCGATACCGTTCATAGCATCAAATGAAAGAGAGCGTATATTGATCTTCAGCCGAAAGAGAGAGAGTGAAAGCTGCACATGATCTTCGGCCATTAAATAATAATAATAAATTAAGAATTAAATACTTCCCTTGCGAGCAACCCTAATAAAAAAAATAAGCTATATATATTAAACACTAAATTAGACTACTTAAGAAATGCAAAAGGCGTGAGAAAAAAGAAAAAATGTCGGAGAGCTCCGAAAACCCCGGAATCCAAGAAAACCCTAACTTGCTGAAAGTGATTCCACCGCCGTTGCCTGAAGATCGATCCACCAAAAAAGCTCGTTTTGACCTTGGGCGGATGAGATAATCACCGCTTTCTTTCAAGGATGCGCTTGTACCCCCTAGCCAGCACAGAAGTTTTGATGATACAGCGATGGAAGACGAATGGGATTTTGAACCCGGCGATGTGACGGTCGGAGATGATGGCACTATGCCGACTATCAGTTTTTCGAGACGGGTCCATGATAAACTGACTCAACCTTGGCAGAATTCTGTGGTAGTGAAGTTATTGGGAAGAAACATTGGCTATAAAGTTTTATGTAATCGGCTGAAGGTAATGTGGCATACGATTCAGGATTTTTCTGTAATTGACCTGGAGAACAATTGCTTTTTAGTTCGCCTCCACTCACCAGAGGATGCCGTCTATACCTTAACCGAGGGACCATGGGTCATCTTTGGCCATTATTTGACCGTACAACCTTGGACCCCACAGTTTGATAGCACAATTACTGATATTGCCTTTGCCACGGTTTAGATCCGACTACCTGGCATGGCTTTTCATTTATATGACAAGCGTATTCTACGGAAGATTGGACAGCTTGTGAGCCATCGGGATTGATTATCATCGAACTACGGAGAGGGCAAGTTTGCAAGGATGGCTGTCCGCATTCCTCTTTCTCAGTTGGTGTCTCGGTTTAATTTAGACGGAAAAATTCAGAAGGTTGAATACGAAGGTCTGCCCTTGATATGTTTTCAGTGTGGTAAATATGGCCACAATAGTATTGCTTGTCCTGATAAACAAGCTTCGAATGGGGCGAAGGCCGGTAACTCTGTGAGCATTTCTCCAGTTAATGTGATAGCTGACAAAGATGGTGCCTCAGCTGTGGATACCAATAGTAATGAGAAGTTTGGTCCTTGGATGATTGTGACACGAAAGGAAGGCCAGTAATCATGGACAAGGAGAATATCAGCGATTCGGAGAGGAATCAACGAATACTTTTAGTCTTGCCTCCGTTTCGCTTAGCCGATGATCCCGTTCCTCCTTGACGAATTTTCTATTCGAGAACCCCATCCCCTCATTCCCAACAACCAATTAAATCCATTACGGATCATTTTAAGCTTTTGAAAGAACCATCCATGAAAACCCTTAGCATCTTAAAACCTTAACAACCTTTCAAAAGGTAAACAAGTAGCCAAATCACGCTTTCACGACCTAAGCAACGAACTCCAAAGTTCCTCTTCCTTGTATACAAACTCACGTTCAATGTTACTAAAGACCTCTCTTAATACACATGTCCCTATCCCGCATCCCTCAGGACATCTTACTAGCTTGCCCGTTGAACCCACTTTCACTGTGACCACCCTCGACCCTCTCAAGCATACTGCAGTGACTATTCCCATACATAACCATGGGATTGTGAGTAATCCATCAGGCCGCCCAAGTGGACAAGAGGTTGACAACCCGAATCAACAACTTTTCCCCAAGCACCATCGATCCTCCGATGGCGAGGATGGGGAGCGGTTAATACGATAATAGATTATGATGGTGATCCTCAACTTACAATTGCCAATGAAGGAAAAGACATTATGTCTGATGATGAAAACGTTGTGGTTAATGAAACCCCTGGGGTATATAGTGGTGCAGCTCTAGGCCCTAGTCTATAAGGAGGATGTAAGAGATTTTTATTTTATTCTCCAGTTAATGACGTACAACATAATGCTTTGGAATTGCCAGGGAGCCCTCTCGCCTGGATTTTGCAGTGTTTTTAAGACCTTTGTCCATAATTATAGACTGAATTTGGTGGCTTTATTCGAGCCTCGCATTAGTGGTTCTAAGGCTGATGGTTTCATTAAGAGGAGTGGTTTTCAGAGATCTCACCGCGTGGAAGCTAGGGGTTTTTCTGGAGGAAATTGGATCCTATGGGATGATAGTTTCGAGGTGGAGTTTATCATTAATCATAGTCAATTTATTCATTTCAAGATTATTGACTCGAGCGGTTTTAGTTCTTGGGTCACAGCGGTATATGCTAGTCCGATTCCCATGGTTAGGAAAGTTCTATGGTCTGAGTTGGATGCAGCTGCAAAGTCTGTCGATGGGCCGTGGATGATTGGTGGGGATTTCAATGCAATTAGAAAAATTACTGAAAAGAAAGGAGGGTCAGACAGGATCAGTGGTGTGTGTGACCTCTTTAATGGGTGGTTCCACTGAAACCATCTCACGGAACCTTTCTTTAAAGGTCCTAAATACACATGGTCGAGAGGCAACTTATCGAAAAGATTGGATCGTATGGTTTGTAATGAAGAGTGGATGATGAAGTACGATGCGGCTGAAGTCCTCCACCTCCCCAAATTACAGTCAGATCATCGACCGATAATGATTCGTTGTCAAAATAATAATTTGGCTCCTACAGGCGGGAAACCTTTTCGCTTTTAGCTTTACAATCAGATGAGAGATTCCAACCTTTTGTCGAAAAGCACTGGAGGAGCAATTTGAATTATGTTAATGCTGCTGCTGATCTTATCAACCACATGGGAAGCTGGAATAAAGACATATTTGGCAATATTTTTAAAAGAAAAAGGGAGTTGCTGGCCAGAATAGGGGGGATTCAACGGCTCCTTGAGAAGCGTCACTCTAAGAGCTTAAGTAAGTTAGAAATTAAGTTAAAGAGGGAGCTTGAAAAAGTTTTATCACAGGAGGAAGTGCTTTGGTTCCAAAAATCTCGACGAGAATGGCTTGTCTGTGGGGATAGAAATACAGCTTTTTTCCATCAAAAAGCTATCGAGAGACGCAGAAGAAATAGAATTGGCATGATAAAAAATGACGTGGGGCAGTGGATCCATGATGAAGCTGATATTAAAGCCCATGCGCTTTTTATTTTCGATTTTGTACACGAAAGAGGGAGGTGTTCATGTCCACTACCCTTGTACTCTTGGTTTCCCTTTAATTGATAATGATGTTCTTACAAGCCGAACAGAAATTGATGATGCGTAGATCGAGATACGGTCAAGATGAGCCCAATGAAGGCTCCAGGAGTGGATGGCCTTCATGCCATTTTCTTCCAGACTCAATGGCATGTGGTAGGGTCCTCAGTTTGTCAGCTTATTACAGATTTTTTCTCAGGACAACCTTTGCCTAAGGAGTTGAACCAAACTCTCCTTGTGCTGATACCCAAGACCAATAATCCCGATTCTCTTAAATTATTTCGACCTATTAGTCTTTGCACCGTAGTCTATAAGACTATAACTAAATTGGTGGCTAATCGTCTTAATTCGCCGCAGGCCTCATTGGCCATGCTCAGACGAGTTTTGTTCCGGGGAGGCACATAATTGAAAATGTTATTGTTGCCCAGGAAATCATCCATTCCATGAAGAACAAAGGGGGTAAAGCTGGTCAGATGGCTATCAAGGTTGATTTGGAAAAAGCATATGACCGTTTGAGTTGGGATTTTATTCACGAGACCTTAGGTGTGATTGGGTTGCCAAGGGACCTAATTCGTATTATAATGGAATGTATAACCACAGCTTCGATGCAACTTTTGTGGAATGGTGAGATCACAGAAAGGTTTATCCCATCGGAGAATCGAGCAGAGGACCCCTTATCTCCTTATATTTTTGTCATGTGTATCGAGAGGCTCAGTCACGGAATCAATCAGGCCGTTCGGAATGGGCGCTGGAAATCAATTAGGCTTGCTCGTAGAGGTATTCCTATTACTCATTTATTTTTTGCCGATGATATTCTCTTTCTTGCAGAAGCCTCTGGTGAGCAAGCTCATGTGATTAATGAGGTCTTAGATACTTTTTGCTTAAGCTCTGGAGAAAAGGTGAACAGAGCAAAAACCCAAATTTTCTCTCAAATGTTCAAACTGACACAATTGAGAGATAAAGAATAGCATCTGGTTTTCAAGAATGAAGAACTTGGTAACACTTATGCCCATCCTTCACTCCCGAAGTTACCAAGATGACTTATCAAGATCCTGATAAAGTTCAAGAATATTATCTGGTCGAATGCTAAGCATCTATCTTCTCAAGTGCGTAATAACTGCACACCCAGATTCAAGCTCTCCCCATTTATGCCATGCAATCAACAAAATTCCAGCCTTGCCTACTAAAATTGATCAAAGTCGCAAGCTTTATCCGAGCTAAATGAGGAAAAGGAAATCAATCTCATCCGACGGGACACTTATGCCAACCCAAGTCGAGTGGGGGGCCTTGGTTTTAAAAAAATTTATCTCAAATGAATATGGCTTTACTGATGAAAATCGTGGGTCCGTCAATTTCCCAATACCTTTCGTTCGTTGGCTTTAAGTACAAGATTGATACCACTTGTCTCTCCGGTAGCTTACAAACGAGGAACGGGTCTTATCAGGGGCGTACGGGGAAGCGTGGGATCATGTTTTAAATGGCACCTGGGCCCTGGGGACGGAAAGAGTGAGATTCTCGTGGATTTACGGCCATGAGGCTGTTAACTTATTAAATCATATGCCCAATTTCCACCCCAATCACCGCTTAATTTGTTAAGAATGATTTTTTCAGACAATAATGGCAATTGAATTATATTTGCTTATTTGCTACCAAATCACATTATTCTAAAGATCACGCTAGCGAAGCTTTGTGCTAACTGAAGATCAATGCCATCGGGCTTACTCTAATATTGTGGCATTTCACGGAAATTCCACATATCGCTCCTTGCACCAAATTAATAATGTACTTGATAACTCTTTGTGGAACTTGGCATGGAAACGGAATGGACCTCAAAGTATCAAACCTTTATTTGGCTCGCCATAAGCAATAGGTTAAAACAAAGTCGGAGCTTTATCGACATATCACTCAGATGCTACTTGTTGTAGTTGCCACCACCAAGATACCATTCATGTGTTGAGGGATTGTGTTGTTGCTCGGCAGGTGTGGCTTAGATTGGTTCCTAATAATTTATGGAATATTTTCTTTGATGTGGACTTAAAGAGTTGGATTTCCTACAATCTTAAGAACAGGGGATTGATTAGGAGTGATGATAATTGGCCCTGCATCTTTGGGGTAGCTTTGTGGAGGATCTGGTATTGGAGAAATCAATTCATCCACAATTTTGCACACATCAGTGTTGCAAATGTTGTGTCTGACATCTTGCATCGTGCGGCTGAAGTTAATTCTTCCATGGAGGCTATCTTTAGGCCAGGCCATGAAAGAATCCTCAAATGGTTAAAATGGACGCCCCCGCCTTGGCCTTTCTTTAAACTAAATACTGATGGTGCTAGAAAGAATTCAGGACATGCAAGTGCAGGTGGCCTCATTAGAAATTATTGTGGAGAGTGGGTTCATGGTTTTGGTATGAATATTGGCCATTGTACTATTACAGGAGCGGAGCTTTGGGGTCTATTTCAAGGTTTGCACCTTGCTTGGCATATTGGGATTCGACAATTACAAGTTGAAGTTGACAGTCAGTGCATCACTGAGACCCTAGCCACAAATACAATACTTGATCATCCCAATGCTTGCTCTTCTCTTGTTCAGAATTAAAAGTCTCTATGAGGATTGGCAAGTATCTCTGTCACACAGTTATCGTGAAACTAATTTTGCAGCTGATTACCTTGCCAACCAAGCTTTTCTTTTACCTCTTGGGATCCATGTGTTTCCAACTCCTCCAACCGGAATTGAAGGGTGGCTGTTGCATGATGTAGCTGGGTCTGCGTACCCACGTTTGGTTGTTTCCTAGTTTTAACTAGGCCCTTTTGTAACCAAAAAATAAAATAAAATGCAAAAGGCGTTTCTTAAATCTTAATGTTGGTACTGCACGAGTTCTTTTCCGCATCTTCAGAATTCAACAAACAATTCTTCATATCCTTATTCTAAGACTACCTTAATTATAATAGGAGTATAAATAAGATTTTATTAGAAATAAAATAATTTTAACAAGTATAAATAAGTTTTTTTTATTTGTTATCTTAAATAATATTCAGTATTTTTTTAATTGAGATATTTTATCCTTAGTGACAGTCCATTCTTGAGTTTTAAAAAATCTATGCTAAAACGAATTCTAGTATTGTTTCAGTGCTACCCCAATTTAACACTAAATTACTTTAGTCACTTGTTTCTTCTCATCAATAATAATAGTTTTCCAATGCTATTGATCATGAGCTTGGTCGAAAGAATCTGGACGATTGGATTCAGATCTCAACGTGTCATAATATTCAGATAAAGAACGATAGGATTTGCGCAAATCCTCCAACATATCAACAAGTTCGGGTCTCTTCTTATAGTACATCTCAGCTCTCTCAACGAACGAATCTCCATCATCTTGCATTATGATAAGCATGCACTCTTTCTTCTTCTCCAAATCTGCGCAAACATATTGGTTCAGGTCAAAGGTATTTACACAGAAATTTTTAATGCAACGTCCAATCGTCCATCAATTAAACCATGCATGCAAAAGAATCACGTAATCAAACTATTAAAAAAATAAAAACTCAACACAACACAAATCAAGAGACCAAGAAAAGAAAGAGACCTGAAAGAGTGGATTGAAGCCATCGAGATAGAAGGGAGAAAGCAGCAGCCTGGTCTTTGTTGTCCTTGCCATCGGTTGAAGCCGCCATATCTTCTTCTATCTCCACTAGTTCAGAGGATTTATTTGTATGTATGTATATTAGACGTTCAAGAAGGACACCAAATGGTTATGGGACTTTTCTTTCTCACTCGCCAATCATCCACCCATTTGAGTCTTTCGGGACTCTAAAACCTTGTTCACATCTTCGGGGTTTAGATAATTTGGGTTAAAGTTCGATTCAGGACTCCGATTCTTTATTGATTCTATATCTTTCAAAACATTCTAATTCTAATAATTGATTGTGCAGATGAAGTTTGAGTATTAATAACTATAAACAATTACAAAAACTAGAAGGCTGTAAAGACGTTCAAGAATTCACTCATTAAATTATGTGAGAAAATATATTTTTAAAAGAAGAAGAAGAAGAAGCTAAAATTCAATGCCAAAGCAAAGTTTGCTTAACTGTTAGAGCTACTTGGCTCGATTGAGATCAAAGCCCACTCGATCGTAGGGAATAGAATTTGCACAAATAATACTAGATTTTCTAAATATTGTTTTAATACATTTAATCTTTAAATGTCGATGTCATACTTATTTATTTATTTTTGAATTAGATGAGACTAATGCTCAAATTAAAACTTATATCATATGAGATTTACAACTGATATTTATACCTACTGAGATCCGTTTACATCAATTCTGATATGGCACCGCTCAGATTTTAAACTCTCTCAAATATTCGAGACGCCAAACTCATATGGGAGAAGGCTTACACCCATCATCCGCTTACATCAATTTTATATTTACAATTTACAAGATCCGCTACATCAATTCCGATACGACACCGCCGATTTTAAACTTTCAAATATTCGAGGACGCCAAACTCCATATCGGTAGCTTTTACACCCATCGAGATCCGCTTACATCAATTCGAATGGAATCGAGATCCGTTACATCAATAAACCGCCATTTTAAACCTCTTCAATATTCGGGACGCCAAACTCATAAACGCCGCTTCACTGCTCCGGCGCCCAAAGGAAAGAAATTAAACCCCGCACACGTCAGCCGAATCACTTCCTCACATCAGAAGTGAATGTTTACCACTTATGTGCCTGATTATACTTATTTATTGAATGACAAGTTTTTACAATTTTTACAATTATTAAAATATTATTTATTACTTTATCGTACCATCAATAGACGAATACCACGTATGTCACTTCATATTATAAGGGTTGGTATACTACTACATTGGAATTACAGCACTACCCTTACATGCACCTTACTTGAGAACAAAAAGCATGTGCTTAAAGTCTAATCTAATTTGAAAAATGACATGCACTACTAATAAACCCTACCCAGACAAATTTTGGACAATTTTGTCAATAAATTGAATTTTAAGTGTGTCAACTTTTATTTATTTTTGTGGGTGGTTGAGATGGATTTACTCTCTTATAATTTCTCAAGTAATTTTAAATAATAATTTGATTTCGAAAATGTGACATTTGTTGATATGAAAAAGTGAGAAAGAAAATTTGCGTCTCGAATATGAACCACACACCTCATAAACAATTAAGATATGTTGGTTTCGATTTTAGACAACCAGAAAGACTCTCATTGGATCTGGATGCATTAATGGCGTCCTCTTCTACAATGCCCTAAAATGAAAATTAAAAACAAAGACACATCTGACGAGATTTTGCGGCCGACACATCCCTAAGCTTTTTAATCAAATGTTAAGGAAAACCTTAGTCAATTTCAATGACTCATTAACGGAATCAATTTGTGACCGATTTTCCCTCTGTTCTAATTCTTGATATTGTCAAATCAAGACATTTCACAATAAAAACAAATTACACACTCTGAACAAACTTTCTTTTTCCCATGAAGGGGGAAAAAAATTGCTCATAATGCAAGGCTTTTTAGATCAACTGCTAACAGTTAATGAAAGGTTAGATCAAAATCCTGTATGGTATCCCCCAATTCAAACTGTTCATGTCCTTTTCAGGTCAATTACCCTTGCAGCTTCTCACAATTATTTCAAAGGAACCTCGGTTTCTCACGTTCTGATTTTTAAGACCACTTTTTACATCTTGGATGTCGCATATTTAGCGACCATCCCTGTTTACAATCACGTGTGAATTTAATTGGCATTGGCAACTGAAATTTTCCTACTTCCTCACATATGAAACTTACGACTCACAGACCTCGCATTTCACTTTCCGCTCTTCTTTTGTGAAACTTGGCCTTTAATGCAATGCAAGATTTTAAGACTTGCAAGGCATATTCCTTTTATGCCAAAGCCAGCGCTAAAGTGATTTAAATACTCCCATCCAGCATATTGGTAATGGAAGTGAAAACACAACAGCTGGCTATAACAGGCGGTATATCAATGGGTCATGAAATTGAAAGCCAACTAATCGACTTCTGTTCTAACCCAAACCCACCCAACCCGACCTGATAGTTCCTTTTCCAGCTTTAATGTGCTCTTGATTTAATCTGTTATCCGATCTTAATTTTTATCAGAAAAAGTTTAGTAATGGCTGTTTATGGTTTAATTGCAAAATCTTGTTCATTTGCCCTCCGATAAAGCAAAGCCGACGCTTCCACCCTGTACACAAGTACTATGAAGAGTAAGATAAAGAGAGACATGTCAAATCCATCCAAATATAAACCATCTAAAGAGTAAAAAGAATGAAAAGCATCGCACCAGCCAGGATGGACAACAAATCTTCCCGTGGACAGAGCCCAATTCACCTGTTCAAACCATTCAATATCATAAATTTAAAAATATAAAAATAAAAATTAACTTTCCCACAAAAAATTTTAAGACCTTGTATTAAGAAGACATTTCCTATTCTATCGTTACTTGCTCCATATAGCAAAGACAGTTTACTAGGTTATGTTTGTCTGAAAACGCTCCATCATATAATAAGTTGGTAAGAATTTCTTTCATCAGACAATCTGATTTAAAAGAAGTCCTAATACAGTAGTGGTTAGGAAAGCAGAGAAAATACCACCAGAAATACCTTATCAGTGCCAAGGGAATTGGCAACTACATGAGTAACCTGATCGTCTATATGTTTTGTGCATACAGCACCGAACTGTTCAGCCGTCTGCCACAATGGATGTAGATGAGGATTGGCTTCGCCAACTGGAAACACCCGACTAAATATTATACGACAACCAGCCAAAATCTTTCTTTGCTCAGCAGCTAAGATATTTCTAACATCCACATCATCTAAAGATTGATGGGAGAAAAATATTTTGTGTAATCTCTCAATAACCTACACAAAGGGGGGGAAAACAATGGATCATGAGCTTGGGTAAAACTATTTCTAGACTATTGAGACTAATGCAACTGCTGCCTCACCCCCAAAGATGATGCCAAAGTCCCATCTTCTGGTCTCTCATCGTGGTCAATCTCAAGAAGAGAAGGACCTAGGAGTCCAAACTGCCGCCTACTACAAGGAAAATAAGTGTACCTGCAACGTGCATAAATAGATGGATATGAGAATCCAAGAAGGTTCAATGAACTGAACTGAAACAGAATGCAGATGGTTGGACTTAAAGAATACCTACCTTTCTACAACTATCAAGTTCAGTTTGTTATGTGGCCATACCCTAACAGAATCATCTATAATCACAACAGCTGATTCCAAACCCAGAACTCCTTCCAGATCCTTACTCTTTGGAACCCTCTCATCACCGTCAAAGGGATCTCCATCATCACCCCTGGAGATAACTCGTCCAGCAAACAATACCCCTTTAGGATCAAGAACCTTTGCCATCTCTGTAGCATAAAGCTTGTTCCCCATTGTGTAAAGATGCATCTCAAATAGCTTACTAGCTCTCTCCAAAAAAGTCCAGATCCCTGGCCTCAATTTAGTCCACATTCCCATATGGGGAAAGCGGAACAAGTGTCTCTGTGGTTTTTCGCGATCCTGCTCCTCTTTCTTTCTCAATATCTCATCATGCACCGGATCTACTTCATGAAACTGAACACAAGTATAATCAAGAAATTGAATAAATATTCTCTTGCAAATATTAGCCACAAAACATTGGAAAACAACATGAGAAGAACTTTTGCATACTACAGAAGCTTACCTTAGCTGAATTCAAAAGCGTGTGATCAAGATCCAAGACAAGGCAGAGCTTGCGAGCAGAAAACATTTTCTTCTGCTCTTCTAATCTTCTTGTCCTCTCTTTTTGAATAGCAGCCTTTTGCTGGTCATCATATCCTTCAAAAAGATGCTCAACATCTCCCCAAGTGTTCTGGGGATGAGCACCAACTGGACCTGCTTCAGGAACTGAACCAGTTCCAGTCTGCTTGTCATCATGATTTGTAACTACAGCTTTCATGTCTGCTCTTGATTTAATCTGTCCAGGTTGAATTGGAGGATTCTGAGAAACCATAGGTTCACTAGTTAATGGTTGGGACACAGACATGAAGTCAGCAATATCTTTCAAATTCTTGGTGAATTGCTGGGTAATATCTGGTTGCAGAACTGATTGAGAAAGCACTGGCTTTGCTTCGGGTGCACCAAGTTGCTTTTGGAAATTCAAATTTTCTTTACTTCCCTGGGTACATGGAGGAGAAGGTCCATCTGTTTTGAACTCAGGTCCCAAGCTCCCACTCCTTTGAAGTGCATTTCCATGGAGAACTCGTCGAGGGTCACGGGGTTTCATGCGGATTTTTCCCAACTCATCCTAAGAGGAAAAGAATTTAATTCACACACAAAAAAAAAAAAAAAAAAAATTACTAGAAGAAAACCAAAAAGAGCTTAAAAAACAGAGGGTGTTGCTCAAAGCAGGAAAAATAAAAAGAGAGTAATATTGCAGTATTCTTTAGACTATATCAAACATGAACTATAACTGCATTATCAAAATAATACATAGCCAGATGCTCACCATTGGTTTTGGTAAAATCCCTGATGGTATCAAGCATGTAACATTTACAGGGGGAATTGAACTCAGAATGGGAGGGTGCATCATGTTCATTGAAGAATCATTAGACTTCTGCTGGGCCTCTGCTGCCAATTTCTGTTGTTGTCCCATCTTAAGTATATTTAGCAACATGGTTGGATTCACTGCAATATCTTTCAGTAAAGCAGGCAATGAAACTGTGGTACTGGGAGTTGTCGCTGGTGCTGGCTCATTTCCACTAACCACCACATTGGGTGTACCACTAGTAATTGGACTGGTTGCTCCATTATCCAATTTCCTAGAATAAGATTCAGCAGAGTCTACTAACAGATTTCTGTTCATAATCTGAGGTTCAAACATATCAGTGTCCTCCAACCAGCCACCACTCCCATATATATTTTTCTCATCTCTGACAACCCCTGAATTCTCAAATCCATTCCTTTGCCTTTTCAGTGCAGGGCCATCCAAAACAGGTTCCTCCACAGTTTTTTGCTTTCTTGAACTCATTACTCGGCCAACAGGTTCCACTTTTGGTGCATTATGCAAAATGGGTGCTGGCTGGTGGTTGAGATTCAAAGCATTAGAGCTGGCAAACCGAAGCCTAGGGTCTCTACTTTTTATCGGTGCTTTCACTACTGGATTATACCCAGAACAACCAGGTGCAGAATTGTTAGCAGTAGTCAATGCTTGCACACTGGAAATATCCATTGGTTGAGAAATATCCAAGGGTTGAGAAGAAACAGGTTGTTGCCCCAAAGTTGGCATATTTACAAGTTTTGGTTGATCAACGGCAGTAGCACTGGAAATCTCCCCACCAGTGTCACCATCCCCATTGCCAGACTCTTCAGAAGGGGTTGGACTTGGAAGTTCACTATTCATAAAAAAAGAATTATGACCAAATTTTTGTTGATAGGAAGAAAAAGCTCTGAGGGCATCAGTTTCATAATGAGGAGTTTTATGAACTTCGGCGTCATGAGACAACTTTGCTGCTGTTGGCCATGATTTAACCATACCATCTCCAACAACCAATGCTCTCTGCACAGGTACGGAAGGTGTTGTTTCCCGTGTGGGTGATGGAAGGCTGTCCACGTCATGGACCTTGTGAGGGTCAAGCAATGGAAGCAAAACTCCTTTACTTCTATAACCAGGTGGACCTGGTTTCGACGCTTCCAATGGCTTATTTTGCATCAAAGAATCAACAGGTAAAGGAACCTTCTCTTTAAAATTTAAATCATTAACAACATTTTCAGTTACAATATTTGAATCCTTTCCATTCACCCTGCGCTTGGCCAGTATGTCTTTCTCTTTATCATTGGCTCTGGTAACCAGAGAGGATAACATGACTTCCATCTGTTAAGACAACATATTTAAGTTTTCATAAGCAGAAAACAATCTTCACCATAAGCTAACAGCTGAAAAACATAAATAAGAATTCTATGAACTAGTGCAGTAAAAATCACACCTCTTTTATCTGGTAAGAGGAAAAAAGAGGAGGCTCATGGCTCTTTATAAGAGAAAGTAACCTGTACCGAGAATGCAACAAAAGAGACAAACTAAACAATCTGATGGAAAATAAAGAACACCACAAGGAGAAAACAGTGAGCATAGTAAAATAAAAACCTTGACAAAATTTCTTCATTCTGCTCTTTCAAAACATGATTCATGGAGCAGAATACCTGCAAACAAACAAAAAGCATTGCAAATGAATCAATAATTTAAACCCATTATGCCAAAGTATAGCTTTCAAATTTTGGTGCCTTACAGAATGGACCGACTGAACTGCTGAAAATGCAAGTTGAATGAGAGCATCCTTAGTGGGAACATTATTTTCATTAACCAATTCCCGCAAGCTCTCCAAAGTGAACTCAAGTTTTGAACAAACTCCTTCAAATGATCTACAATACACCAAGAAATAAATAAATAAACAAATAAAAACAAAAAATCAATAGCAATTCTAACATCCTAAACTTTTCTCAAAAAGAACAATCAACCGACTCCACTCACATATCCCCACGCACCACACTCTCCAATGCTTCTCGAATCGATTCCACATTAATCAATTTCATTTCTTCTTTCACTTGTTCAGTCACTTTTTCATTGGACTCGGATTCCAAATCCAATTCAATCTCGCCTTCCTCCAACTCACCTTCCTCTTTCTCAATCTCATCGCCACTGTCATCAATCACAACTTTCTCCACTACCTTCTTATCATCTTTACCAGCAGCAGCGCCGCTATTAACGGATGCCACGGATGATGCTGGTGATGATCGCCTGGACACGTCATCCTGTTCAGCCTCCATAACAAAAATCTCATTCAGAGGTTTGTTCTGCACCGCTTGCGCCCAAGCAAGATTATGCAAACCCGGACCGTATCCGCGACAAATGGTCGGATATTTATTATACAGATCTCGCATCGTCCAAACCCTAGCTGCTGCCTCACCACCACCAACTTTAATCGGTTTCGTTTCTTTAACAACCTTAACAACTTCTTCTTGTTTAATTTTAAAATCCTCTTCACTGATCTCCTCAACCGACGCCGTATCAGAAATTTCACCTTCCTCTACGTCCTTTCCCATCGTCTCCCAAACTCAGTTCCAATTTCTTTTCTATTTAAATAATTACTCAACAACTCCACCACCACAACAAACATGTAAACAACAATCAATACAAATTCAAACCAACAAAATTGGCTTATAAGAGTTGAATCTTTTCTTTTTCTTTTTCCTTTTGACTAAGATTTGTGATAGTTGACCAGAAGTTTTTAAGAAAAGAAATTTCAATTAAATCTCGATTTTTCTTAATTCTCAGATTCAGATCTGATGCATAGATCTATTTGCGTAACAGTTAATTTACAAATTACAAGCAAAGATTATTCTCTCTCTCCAGAAAATGAATAAAAGGACGGAAAAACAATAAACACAACACCAACACAAGCTCGTTAGACGATGATTTGATGAGAGACGAATGGGAAATTTCCTTTTTATAAGGGAGGGATGCATCTCGTACAATTTCGGTGGATTTTGAATCTTGGCCGTACACGTCAGCGATACGTGAATAGAAATAATTGATTTTATTTGGTTAGCGTGCGTAACGCGTGATGTGGAAGTGTTGGTAGTTGTGGGACTTTGGGAGAGTAATGCTGAGTGATGAGCTGACGAGCCGTTGATTTGGGTTCAGATTCTCTGCTTCCCAAATCAGGGGCCGTACGATTTTTACATCTTTGTCGGACAAAGAAAGGAATAAATGAAATTTAATTTCAATATTTGAAAAAGAAAAAGAAATCCTAAAAAATATAAATTATGGAGGGTTTAAACTTTTTTTTATATTATATTCTTAGTAAAAGAATAAAATCACAAAACTATGATATAAAGTTTACATTCCAATTAATAGAGTATATAAGGAGGCAATGTTATAAATTGTATATTGATTTACAAGCATCATCAAATGTCATATTGGTTAGAATAAAAATTGTGTCCTACAATTTCGAATGTGTACTGTCAACTATCTTGAAAAAAAAAATTTCTTCCTTTTAGATATAATTTTTTTGTTAAAAATGTTGTAAATTGTTAAAGTTGTTATTAAAAAAAATCAAAAGAAAAAATAAAATAAAATGTAAACGAGAAGTAGGATTTAGGAATGTAAATATCATCATCTACTAATTTATTTTATTGTTGACCATATCAAAGACGCAATTTAATTTACAATACCATAAATATCAAATCGTAAGAGATTTTGTGGCAGAGGTATGTGCAGTTGAGCATTTATTAATGTTCAATGACTTCCCTTTTGAACCAAGTTTAAAGGATTCTCTTGCATTTGAAGTCCAACATGGAAGTAGAAAGGGTAGCTTGGCAGAGATAGCTTGGACAATTGCAGACATTCAGTTGCTGTTAAAGAGCCAAAATCTTTCAAGAATTCAATATGTCCCAAGAGAATGTAATGCTATAGCTGACTCATTTGCTAAATTAGCTTTGAATTTCGAAAGACCTGCTCTATGGCTGGAAAATTTTCCAGACGATGTAATGATGTTGCTCTCTAAGTTTTTTTAATGGAAAGCTTTACTTTCCTTTCAAAAAAAAAAAAAAAGTCCAACAAGGAAGGAAATTAAATGATGAAATTGTTCATAGTTTGTAAGGTAATTCATATTTTTATGTGTGCCAACACAAAACAAAACCAAGACAGCTGCAGAATCTTCGCAAGAGCTTGGACAACAAGATATGCCAATACTCAAAGTTCAATCAGGCAGACAGATTAATAATATAAAGTGCAATTAGGCACCCCCATGGCAGCCTGTTGAGGGAAAGTACCAACCTTTTAGACTCCCCAAGTCTCCTCTTAATAACTTAACAGCGACGATTTCTCGGACCTCAATATTCTCTTCTATAGATTGCGAATTTGTAACATGATTATTAGCTGCAATTCAGCGCTAAATTAACACTGCATATGGCGTCCGCGCTAAACAGTAATAAGGATGAGATTACTTTCAAAACTTGTACGTAACGTAATCCAAATTAAAGCAACCGTGTCCAATTGATGAATCCCCTCATTTTGAAACAAAAATGTTTTAAGCTAATGCAGGTGCATTAACGATCCAATTCTAAAAACAAAACAGCAGTCTCATTTTAGATCAGTGAATGAATCTCAACAATCAAACAAATGAAAATCAAAATGGGCTAACTGTTCAGCCAGGTTTCAGCTCAGTTGTTGAAAACCTCTACCCTCTAGCCAAGTGGGGCTCTCACTAAGCTGCCTTCTTTTCGACAAGCTTCTCTATTAAATCAGCTGCCTCTTGGACCGTTGTGATGTTCTGGGAGTTTTCCTCTTCTACACTAATCCCAAATTCTTCTTCTAAGCTCATCACTATTTCCACCTGCATTCTATAGAATTAGCTTAGCAGCTCTATCATCATATTACGATTATATCGTCAAATCAAATTTAACCAAATATTGGGCAGCAAAGTGAGACGCACTGTATCAAGTGAATCAGCACCAAGGGCAGAGAATTTTGATTCTGAGGTGAGCTCTGTCTCAGCAGGCAATGCAAGTTGCTTCCTCACTATCTCACAGACTTTCTGCACAGTTTCGGGCGTGGCCTGCCAGAAGTGTACACAAACATTGTCAAGAGAAGCATAAATGTATGTCTTCACTGTGTTACTATATTCAATTAATCAATAATTGGAGACATTGGAGACAGTGCAGGTAAAAGGGGAGAAATTGCGTACAGAGCAGGAGACACAGAAGCGATTCGTTTTCAAAGAAGGAAAGCTGATCTTTCTCCAACCACCTATAGCCATCTTCAGATTTGATGTCCTTTCAGCTATCTGCACAAAAGCATTATAGCAATTTAGCATCCAGGAAAAAGGAAAAAAAGATTATTAAATTTAT
Organism: Citropsis articulata; assembly: GCA_030449925.1. Taxonomy (NCBI): domain Eukaryota; kingdom Viridiplantae; phylum Streptophyta; class Magnoliopsida; order Sapindales; family Rutaceae; genus Citropsis; species Citropsis articulata. The sequence goes on along the minus strand of JASUUH010000244.1, from coordinate 441,380 downwards.
AGTAAGTTGTCTATACAGTGATACACAGACTTATTTCTCACATAACTAATGAACTCCACCACTAGACTGGCAGGTTACACTTAGCAATTCAATTTGGAAAATGCATTGCTTAAAGGTTTTTTTTTTTTGTTTAATCCTTCAGATAACATGTATATTTTCATCCTTTACAATCACTTTGTCCTCAACTACAAAATCAAACTGTCTTCAAGTTTCTACATTTCATTTTGGTTCCTCTGAAGATGAAACATTAGATGGTCGGAGTCAATGTCTGCTTGCTATACACAATGATTTCAATGCATAAAACATGCCCTATATGGAAGACTTTGAAGCATGAATCTTGCAATGCACATAATTAAACCATAAGAGGGCAGGCCTTCAATTCTATAGATTCTTGAGTTAACGACTAAAATGAGTTCTAATACTTATATCCCTGCATACAGTTTTAATTATACAATTCGATTCAGGTTCTTAATAGATATAAGTACTTCCATCTGATATAGTATTTGACTCCGCGTCTCTTCGCTAACGGTATAGCCGGTCATCAATCACAATTTTTTTTATATGAACTGCAGAGTACTGTAATTTGATACCCCACATGTCAAATTGTGGACAAAATTATGTCATTATAGCATAAGTTGAAACCTTATCATCCAGAACCTAAGATTACCTCTTAATTTTCCAATTTTCTCAACTCCTTCAGAAATCAGAATGCTCCACATTTATGTAACCTCAGATACAGCTAAAACATTTTCTAAATACAGGTGGCTCAAAATCCGAACAGTCGTGATGAACAACATCAAGGATCCAACTTTAGTAAATGAAATCAGAGAGAGAACCCACTAGCAAGAGAAGTATATGTAATTTCTCTAGTAATAATATCCTAGCCAACAAACAATACCCACAAAGCGAAAGTACAAATATTACATGCAAAGTAAATGAGCTAATTACCGCATTATTGCTGAGTGAGGGCTTAAGTGAAGGAGCAAATATAACAGAAGTAATAGCAGAGAAAGTTGCCATTGGAAGAGAAGAAGAGATGATGGATAACAGAGAAAGTGTAAATTGCAAGTAGTTTGTGAACCAGAAAACACAAGTAGCTATCTAGCTGTTCATATGCAGCAAACTCGCTTGCTCTATCCACTTGCTGGCGTAGGTCCTCTTAACTATTTGAATTGTTGGCTTTGGAATCTTGTTGTAAGCAGAGCAAGACAAATGAAAATCTTGACGAGTGAGAGGCTGCCACACATGCACTGTGAATCATGGTCAAGTTTATCTGGCCTGCATGTAAAGTACACTACGTTAGGTTTCAACTGAAATTTAGCCCATTTTATGTATTGGCCCCCTCAAACTTATCACTTTTATAACGTAGCTTCTTTAATTCGCTATTCTCGATATGGTTGGAATCAATATGCAAATGCGATCAACACAAGATATTGCACATTGCGTATAACCTTCAAGTACATTAAGATAATTTTAACAATAGTATAAAAAACTTAATAACATTTCTTTTAGGGGAAAAAAATATAGGTACAACATAATAAAGAATTGTAGCCGGGTATTATTAAACCATAAAAATTAGTCTCGTATTTTAAATTTAAAGTTAAGTCTTCCACTCTTTTCTTCTCTTCTTATTTATACTAATTTTCAAGAATATAATGATATGTAAATTTCAAGAATCTAATAATATAAGACATCTCTGGAAATATATGATTAAGATTTGAATTCACAATTTTTTTTTTAACTATACTAGCTAATAAATTCAATAAATCTTTTTTTTTTTGGTTAACCTACAAACCACCAGATCGCAATGATAATGTTAGTAATTTTCGCAGTCAAAATATTTTATTTCTTCGCTCGCGCATGGGACATGTGGTCGGACGGCTGAAATTTGCAAATATATGAAAAGAAAATTCGGCAAACTATAATACACAGAACTGAGAATAATAATAAAAATTAAAAGAAAAATTGCCAGTTAGGTTTTTTTTTTACTACTGCTTTGGTGTTGACAGAAGCCAATAATATTTTAAATTTAGAAAATAATCACTAAAAAAAAAAAAAAGAAAAAAAAAAGAAGCTACTCATTATTAAAAAGCGAGTTTTCTATAGCTAATTGGCCGGTAGGTGCTTTTTCTGCGTGTTTCTATATTTTCTGGTTTGGCGTGCATGGCCTCATTGGCTAGGTGTAGAGAGAGAAGGTAATTTTATTCATTTCCTAGTAAGTAGGGTTAAAAAAGGAAAAGGAAACCCATACAATACTATAAATAGATAAATAAATTAACAGCAGCAAAGCAGACAACCTAATATAGTATCTTCATTGAGAATTAATTTGACTATAAAGCCAAGCAAACTGAAGCACGTACGTGGAAAAAGATCAAAAATACTAAAAGCATGCATTCACCAACAATGGTTTCATCAGCTGTTTTATTCAACATCAACATCATCCTTTCAACAATAATAAAAATGTCGTCTGTTTTCCTTCTTCCTCGTGCATTGTCGGTCTCGGAACCCAGATGTCCAATTGAAGCAATATACCAGTTCGGAGATTCAATCTCCGATACCGGTAACCAAATTCGCGACCATCCTGTTTTAGATTATGCTGCCCGTCTTCCCTACGGTCAAACTTACTTCCACGACAAGCCAACCGGTCGATGGTCCGATGGCCTTCTTATGATCGATTACATTGGTTAGTCCTTGTAACTAATTTGCTTACGAGAATAAAGGCCACCACCCTAGCTAGCTCTCATTGTAATTTTCTCATTCATTTTATTAAAATGTATATATTCTAATTATTTCTCATGTGAACATTTTATTTGCAGCTATGGATCTTAAACTTCCGCTTCTAAATCCTTATCTGGACAAAAACGCGTCGTTTAATAACGGCGTCAACTTTGCTGTAGCTGCAAGTACAGCATTGGATGATAGTTTCTTCGCGGCAAGAAATATTCCAATGAAATGGGCCAAGAACAATGCTCCTCTAAGCGCTCAGCTAAATTGGTTCAAAACTTATCTCAATTCATCAGTTTGCCGGTCAAACACAGGTTGTTTTTGACATCGTAAGCACTTAGCAGTTATGTCTTGCTACTATATTAATTAAATTAACTCATTGATGTACATTCGACCTCTTTGATAGACTGTGCCAGAAAGCTTAGAAGGTCTATTGTCATACTGGAGACCGGTGGCAATGACTACAGTTACGCTTTGTTCGAAGGAAAATCTATCCAAGAAGTTCAAACTTATATCCCAGATGTTGTCGGAGCCATTGTTAGCGCTATTCGAGTACGTGCATTTTCAGTTCGGATTATGGAACATCAGATCAGGATTTTCTTTTCACATGATTTTTTTTTTCTTTTGATGCGAAAAGGAAGTGATTCGTCTCGGTGCAATTCGAGTAGTTGTTACAGGAACTTTACCAGAAGGATGCTCTCCAATTTCTTTGACGGTATTTCCAAACAGGGATCCAAAAGCTTATGATGACAAAGGGTGTCTGAGAGATTTAAATGAGTTTCAAATGTCTCATAACAATAACCTTAAAGAAGCCCTAGCTAAGCTCCGGCCGGAATTTCCTCATGCTGACATAATATATGCAGATTACTATGCCGCCTTCCAATCAGTTCTTCGCCGTGCTGAATCTTTAGGTGAGCCCTCGCCCTTCAACGCAAAATTCAAACTAGAATTTTCGTCAAATATTTATCCGTCTATCTCTTGACAGTTTATATCAAATTCTTTGGGCAGGATTTGAGCCAAGATCGACTCTTAAAGCTTGCTGCGGAACAGGCGGGTTATACAACTTTGACAAGAACCTGACCAAAGTTTGTGGAGCACCAGGCGTGCCTGTTTGTCCTAATCCAGATCAACACATAAGCTGGGATGGCACTCATCCGACACAGAATGCCAACCGCCATATGTCGGAGTTCCTAATTAATGATACTCTATCGAGAATTCTATGTACATAGTAGAAATTTATCATTTTAAGTTCTAAATAAGTTTTAAAGATTCTACGAAACGGAAGCGTTATTGAGTTTATTGATAGAAGGAACTAGATTTCTGAATAATAATAAATTTTATTAAAAATCTGAATGAATAAAATTATGGATTTGAGCTCCGTTTATAATAAGTCTAAATATTATAAATTTATTAATATAAGTAAATTCGAAATATAATATAATAATTAAATTCTCTTAATCAAAATAAGAAAAGAAAAACAAACGACACTCAAATCTATTTATAATGAATTAACTACTTTCGCAACCGAAGATTAAAGGCTATAACACCTCAGCCCCAAATCACAAATATAGGTACGCTTTTCCTTACTAGAGGCCGCGGTCGTGGACTCAAGAGCTATTGCTTGACATTTCTTGGCCACAACCTGATCACCTTTAATACCAACAACCCCATTTCCATCTCTCGCCCGATACCTCATCACTTGATGAAAAACAGACGGCACTCCCTCCATTTGATGTATCCACTCACGCCCCGTAATCGAATTAAATGCCAACTAACCAATCATACGCCACATTAACCACTGAAAATTCAACGGTCAAAGTACGGTCAGCTGCCGTTACTTTCCAAGTCAACAATTCCAATAGTGTTAACTTTTCTCCCGTCAAAGTCGGTCATTGAAGTCTTGCATGCGTGACTTCAGCGTATCAAGTTTTAACGCCAACTTGTTAAAGGTGTCTCGAAACATAATGTTAACGCCGATTCCTTGATAAATGAGCACTCTATGAACTTCCTAAGGCTAATGAGAGTGTAACGACAAGTGGGTCGTCATTGGTAAGTTGAAAGCCTCGAAAATCTTGAAATCTTCATCAATAAAACTGAACTCACGAACCCTTCTGTTCGTTGTGGAGCACCAATCATTCCATAAACTTGCGTAATCTTCATAGTCACTTGAACCACTATCTACAACACGCAAGATTCTAATCGTTGCCATTTCGGCTACGAGATGTCTTTTTGCCTGACGAAAATTGTAATAATGACCTCCCCCGGGACAAGAGATACCAAGGCAACTTATAAGCCACGCAAAAGCAATGAGGCTTGAGCCAGGCTTTGATTTGGGCCCATTATTAAAGCCCAACGACCCCATGCTTCTTGGGTTCCATCAAAAGAGTGTGGCTTCTAACGGCCCTTTAAAATCCTTATGAATCCTCTGTTTTTCAGTTATAATTATTTAAATAGCAAATTATCCTCTTTTTGTCTTAAGCCCTATCTTCTAAACGTGTTTTTTTTTTTTTTTTTTAATTTCCCATTTTTCGTTCTCCTAAAATAAAATGAAGTCGTACTTCTTCTAGTTTTCTTTTACAGTCTTATTTATCAACCATTCACACAAATAAACTTTCAGGATGATAAATCTTATAATACCAATTGTTGATTAAAAATAAATGCATTTATATTTTAATTTAATACTTAAAAAAAGAGTGAATAATGAATCTCTAAAGAAAGGGAGGGAAAAAAATCATTTCAACAGATCAACATAGATGAAGATTGAAGAGGAGTTACAAACCTAAAGTTAAATAAATGACTTGTTGATGTATTCAAAGAATTTGCTGAGAAAACAAACTACATAATGCGTAGGTATGTTAAAGAGTTTGAAAGAGAAAGAGACAGAGACATTAGATTAGGATTATATGTTTGTCCCTAAATGTAACTACGTCAGGATCAGGGTGTTATAAGGATAACGAAGGGCTGTTAATAGCACTATTCCATTCAAAATTGGGCTGACCTCACTGACCCAAGTTGTCTCTCCCTGTCTATTTAGCAATAATTCTTGTAAAATTGCCCGCTACCGTCATAGAGACAAATTTTCATCGACTTCGTAACAAAGGTCAATATTTTCATCGACTTCGTAGCGAGAAAGTCTTAGTAATCAAGCTGATGCAGTGCTTAATTTCAAAAACAGTTGATATAATGCTTTCACTTTTAATTTGACCCGTGAATGACAACCGGTACCACCCCGTCAAGTGAGCCTGCTGTCATGAACTCAACAATGAAACGAGATTGTTGCCTCCAATGACATAGAAAAACCATTGAAATATTTAGATAATAAATTAAATAAACATAATTAATTAAAGAAACTAATTATGATTATTCGATTAAAATGAATAGAATAATCAATGAATTAATTATTTTGCTTATTGTTAGAATAAAACTTCTTAAATGTACTTCTATTATTGTTTGTTTAACTACGTGTTATTACTCACAGGCTACGCAATTTAAAACACAAGGCGAGATAACACCTTTTATATACCTGATCATACTGTTATTTGGAATCCTACATGTATTGGTAAATGGTTGACTTAAAAGAAGTATTTTTAAGGGTAAAGGAATGGCGAAATCTGAATTAATTTTGCTAATCCTCTACCTCCTCAAAATTCAAATTCAGACAGTTAATCAAATTAAAATTACATAAAAAGCACTCGGCCATGATAGATTTAATGAACTTATTATCTCTTACATAAAGTCCGTTCAGTTAAACATAGGCCTGTTTGGAATAACACAAGAGCCCCAGACAGATGCTAGAGCCTTATTAAAATGCTATAATATGCGTTTGGGGCTGTTGTGCTGTCACAGCTCATCGGTCCCTAACGAGGTTATAATTTTCTTTGACAAGAGATGATGTAAGCACACTGAAGTAGTTAATGGATTCCCATTTCTGATTGAATCATTATATTTCATCATTTTCACGAAGTATGAGTCAAGAAGGTGGAACGGCTGTACGGACCAGCGAATGTTGGAATTAACCGGCGAAAAATTGCTAACACACTAAATCATGCGAACCACGAAGCTTGCCGAAACCTAATTTCCACGTGACTGTTTAAATTTCCACCAGCCGATTAGACTTTAGAGGAACGTAAAAAACGTGGTGCATGCTGCATGCATCACTAGGGTCCCCAGACAAATGCATGGATAGGGGATAGTCATTGACTAGCTGGTTAATTTCCTTTTAATCAGCTGTATTATTATCCCACGTGACAAATTGAACCTCTTTTTTTTTTTTTTTTTTTTGGGGGGAGGAGGAGGGGATTATGGTTTCAATTTATAATTTTTTTGGTTCGGCAAATTATCTTGTGTTTAATACATGCTTTTATGCTGTCTATTTGCATGACTGATGTAGAAAGTAGTCTTTAGCTTTTAGTGCTTAAATGGTTATTTCAAGGTACACCAAAAGTGATGATAGGAACCATTTATTTTATTTTCCCACGCACTGAAGATTTTGATGCACATTTAAATACCAGAAATATTCCTTGAAGTCTCAACGAAAAAGAAATTAACAAAACTTAGATCTATCGTTATAATGAGAAATCACTAGTCCATAAAATGATCTTTGTACAATTCAAGTATATCCGTAAAAGGGATGCACGTCCTAAACTGCATTACTAAATGATAAAACATATTGGTATGTCTTTGAAGATCTTCAGTTTTATATTTTGTATAAAACTCAATCTTATAACATTTGGTCCTGGAAAATACTAGGCGAGAGACAAAATTAACGATATTTGTATTGATTATATATTTTTTAATAGGAACCATATGGGAGAGACAAGTAAGCACTTGTGTCATTAATGTGACGATAGCTTGACTATGAATCAAAGTCCAAAAGGGGAATTAAAAATATATATATATCTCTTTCCAGTTTGAAGGCACGAGCTGTTTTCCAAACGGAATCATCACGCAAAGGAATAAATCGTCTTCCTTTCGAGCAATCATCATTTCGAATTTTGAACAATAGTAATTCCAAGAAAAATATCAAAACTTTTCAATAAACTACAGCCTTTAGCTAACTTGTAAATTGTCCTTTTCTTAATAATAAATTTTCTGTTTAATCTCATTAATCATGCGGTTGATCTCATTTTAAAGATGAATAATAGGGTTTTTCCTTTCCTTTCCTTTTTTTTTTTTTTGGTTTTTATTATATAAACATACCTAGTCAAAGTTAATACAAAAATGAACAACGGTGTATAGAAAAATATTTGGTGTAGAAAAAGATGAGATAAATAAAGAAAAAAAAAAAAGAGAGAGAATAGGTGGATAGAGAAAGAGATGACAAATTTCTCTAATCTTTCTCTATACCAAGCACTACTCGAGTGTTAAGTCGAGATAATCATGATGAAATTATAACATATTTTTTGCCAACATCATCTTGTCCCCTTAAATAATTTTAAAATAAAGAAACTACAACACTAGGAACTTCCAATAGATTACTCATAGGGTAATAGAAATCAGTGTATTAAGCAACTTATGTAACATGCACAGTTCAAAAGGAAATTATAAATAATAAAAAAAAAAAAGGCTCAGTGTAACGGTTCACACTTCTTTTGGTCAATTTTCTAATTTTCAAGACAAGTGAGCTGCACTTTCATTGCATGTCATTTTTCTTGTGGAAATCAAAACTACAAATTTCGTTGAATAAAAAGATTCCATTCAAATGCAAAGCCAGAAGCAGTCACATCACTGCTTTCTCATAAATACAACTCTAGCACTGGCAAGCTCTTTGCTGGCCCATCGTATCGATCGATCCTGCACTCTGTCTGTGTGGTCATCTCATCTTCTTGCCCGTCCTTGTCTCATTTAATTCCAATCACTCATCAAATGGCAGCCTTTTCTCCTTACCAGGAACCCACCTTCGTCTTTGACTCGTTTCTTGTGCCAAAGGCCTTTAACAAAATGCGTAGCAATGTTGAGGAAGGAGCCACTTTTGGAACAGAAACCTATTTTGCTCCAATGCTCCCTAATGAATGTTCTCAGGAGATTCCTTTACATGCTCAGGTTCATGAAACCAGGGGCCTTCTTGATCACAACACTGAGATGGCTACTGGTGATCATCAAGTTTCACAAATGATTACTTCAGTGGAGGAGAAGAATATGAGAAACATTGTGGACATAAAGGTAATTAATTTTACTAGAACCTTGTGCTATAAATTAATTAATCAATGTGAGGATTTTCAATGATGAGCTGTTCATTGATTTGCAGAGAGAGAAAGAGGGAAAGTACAACACTGGTGTTCTGAAAAAGCCACGCTGCAAGAAACAGAAAAAACTCGCGGAGGGAGCTGCTTCTCCTTGTGGTTATGTTCATGTGAGAGCAAGGAGAGGGCAAGCCACGGACAGTCACAGCCTAGCTGAGAGGGTATATTACTCAATTCTCTTTAATTTAATTTTCAACTAATTTTTCATCACTGTTTTCGAATTAATTACTTTGCAGGTGAGAAGAGCAAAAATCAGTGTAAGGATGAAGCTATTGCAATCACTTGTACCAGGATGTGACAAGGTGACACTCCCTTTTGGCTGGGTTTACACGTGATAAATAAAACTTAGTAAAATCCTGATTATAATTAGACAAGATGATTTAATCTTTAGCTCGTATACTTTAAAGTATGCACGTGTACTTTTACATTAGTTACATAAATTATGAATCTTATAAATTTGTGTAGTTCATATGAGGACTATAAATTGTATTAAATGTAATTTAGAATCTCTTTTATAATCAATAAGATATTGAAAATACATGAAGTTTCTTATTTTTTTAGTGTATAATTAAGTGTAAATTTTTATCTAGACCTAAAAGAGAAAAAATCCGTTCTCCTTTTTTCACAATTTTTTTTTTTTAATTTTTTAAGACCCAATTTATAACTACTAGGTGCCAAACTATGATATATTTTATTGCCATAAATGCCCGGGAGGCCTCGATCTTTGACTTTCGGGTCTCACAACAAGGCATGGCGCACACCACAATGACAAGTGATTTAACATTATCGTCCAATTCCAGATTTGGAATATTATTTTCACGGGAAATTATAATGCTAACGCTTTCTTTTAAATTGATACTACGACAGATAACTGGCAAGGCTTTAATACTGGATGAAATAATCAAATATGTCCGGACTCTACAAACTCAAGTCGAGGTAATTAGTTCTAAATTAACCACATTTATTATGTATTTATTATCACCAAGTACTTATGATTCTTTTTCTTGTCTTTAGTTCCTTGCAGCAAAACTTGCTTCAGTAAATCCCATGTTCGGTGACTCTGAATTGGACTTCATTACAAGCCCACTTGCCCATCAAGAGGTAATTAACCATTCCAAATTTCCAATGACGCCTATTTAATTATTATAATTACTATTTATGAAGGGTAGTATTATTATTACTTGGTTAAATAGTATATAACAATTACAACCAAAATCAGTTGATATTTTTTATTGCTAGAATAATAATGGTAATTTGTTACGGGCCAATGATCGCGACGGCCGGATTCAGGAACTTGCTAATGCTGACCAATATGAGTTGGTCAATTTCCAGTCTCTCTACTAGCGAATGCAAAACCTGTAAGCAAGCCCATGCCATGCATGTTAAATAATTTTCAAATTTTAGTTTAAAATATGGGTGCGCAAACCCAGTCTCCTTCAATTAAATTTGGATGAATTCTTTACATCATATTAATACATGAACTCAACCCAACCTAAGAGAAATAAAAATTATAAAAAAAATTTAATCCCGACTATCAATTTTAAAACTCTTACATGGCTAAATCTAATTTTGAATCATTTTTATTATTTTATGAAAGTCACTCTTTTCGTATCTCTTTGTTAACCTAACCACTGCTGAATTTTTTAAACTCATAATTTGAAAATCAAACTCAAATTTTCGCTAAAAATGAGTTGATAGACATTGGAACACTATATCATGTTGTTTATTTATATACGTTAGATACAACACATAACTGTTAATGCTATGATGGAGAATTAATGTATTTTTAACTATTTGAATTTAATTTTAAGAATCAAATAATTTTTTATTTTAAATTTTAAAATTTAAAATTTTAAAATTTTAATTTTAATCAACCCAACTCAATGATTTAAAGATAGAATTAATTTGGATTGAATATATTTATTTAATTAAATAATCTTAATTTTATAAATTTGGGTTAAATTTTTATAAGTATGATTAGCCCAACTCATGCCCACCCCTAAATAAAGATGTGAGCTACCAAATCATGTGTGCGTTTCCCATTGAATTTTGTGGTTTCTCCGCAGGGAACGTAACGTCTAAATGTCATCAGTTGAGAGAGCGTCACAAAATAAAAAAAAATTAATTCGCGTTTGCAATAATTACATATTTGAAGGGTCGTCTCGCATCTCTTGTCGCTGTCGACCATCTATTCTCATTCTGTAACAGTGTCTGGAAAAGGCCGTTGGGTCGTTAAATATTAGAATAATTAAAAGTTGTCGCAGGAAATAATATTATTTTGCGTTTGCTTAATTGCTTTTCCTTCAAAGAGATTGCTCTGCTGATTTGAGCTTGGCAACTTATTTACTTGTCCTTTTCTCGATTTGTAATGCCGTTTTCCTTCTTTTGTACGTGCGTATATAATCAACAAATAATAAATTTAAAAAAAAAGGGATACCATATAATTGGTATATTTATTATTGTAATTTAATTCAATATCGCTCAGAATTTCATTCTTACAAATTATTCATAAATACATATGGGGAATTAATAAATGTTAAAAGTTTTCTCATAATTTTGGAAGAATAATAGCTCTACTAAAAAATTAGTTGACGTGCATAAATGAGGTCATAATGAAATCTATAGGGTAAGTGGCGAAAGCGGCGAATATATTATATATTAAAGGAACTCATTTGAAGAAGCACGAGATATGCAAATAAAACAACTAGAAATACACAAACCACATACAGCATCATCCTTATTGTCTTCCCATGCACTCCCACCAAAGCAGAAATAGCACATTAATTTTAACAAACACACAAGTACATAAATGCAGTTTCAAAACAAGCATGCATAAAACAAAGATAGGCAAACCAAATTCAGAAGATCGATGATATGATGCCTATTTTCTTCAATTCACCCAAGCGTTGGATCGGGAGCAAAGTCAAGGGATTCACAGCAGGGAGTGAGAATAAGATGTGCATAATCTGATGTGCCCACTTCACACGCATCTTTCGGGTAATTATTTCCACAACGGACAAGTTCTTCCAGGTTAATGCTGGGGAAGTTTGAATTGTTATCAACTTGGTTCGACTGATCATGAACTGGAACATAATTACCTTTCTTCCTAGCACGGACGAGCTGAAACATATACGTGTATACATATATGTGTAATTACTCGTTGAGGATTATGATAATAAGTTCTCTCAGGGCAGAATTATTGGACATAGGAAAGTACTCACGTATAATCCCTCCAACTCATCTTTGTATACCATAATATAGTCTCCAAGTTCCAGGCAGTACCTTTTTATGAACTCCCCTGGCCAAGTTTGCATCCATTAATTTCATAGGTATATGTATATTTAATTAATATCAGTCAATAACAAATTAATGAATTGCACATCATGATTATGAACATATAAATAGGTTAATAGACTAGTTGAGAGGAAGCTAGGGGGTTGGCTCACTGGTATTCTCAAAGATGTACATTCTAGCACGGATGTTAGGCCAGAACCTGCCAACGATGGATCAAGATGGATATATTTAAAAAATAATGACAATGATAGATATTATTACGTTGTGAAACACATGTAAGTAATTAATACAACTATATTAAAAGAATTGTATTTTCAGAGAAAAACCTGAATTTGAATGTCCACACTTGATTAAAGTCCATATCCTCCAGGTGCATCCAGAACCCTGCCTTTTCATTCACGGGCGGAAGATAGGTCTCAGCAAGTTTCTGATCAAACAAACACTTGTAGCTGGTTACTGAAGAAATAACAATATTCATCCTTAATGAAACTCGAAATCATGCCATATCGGAAGGTTTAAAAAGAAATTTGGTGATTCACCTTGGGCAACACTATGCGCCCTGCTGCGTTCACATCGCTGTTTTTCAACTGTTTCTCAAATAGAAACCTCATCAGCGAAGGATTGATTTGCTGTTACATAAAATGTTGAAAATATTTTTAAATTTTCATACATCATGCAATAAATAGTTTTGATGAATCAAAGCCATATTGGAAAGAACGTCCGGCCATTAAGAGAGTTAAATTTCATTTATAATCTGAACTCTGAAGTCAATTTTTTTTCCACATTCTTCAACCAGCTCGTATCACTACTATATGATTATCAGACTTTTTTTAAAATAAATTGGTTTATATACTCCACCTCAATTTCATACCATGATAAAATAATTAATGTTATTTTCACACTTAGTCCTTGTGCTTAGGAAGTTGATAATTCCGTTGTCTCATGTTCATTTAGTTACAAAAAATAATTGAGAAAAACAAATTAGGATGCGCAACTCAAACTATGCTTGGTATTGAGAGTTACAATACTAAAGTATTTGGTAAATAATAGTTGTTATGCCTTGAAAGTGAAGTTGATTTGATCTCACATTTGTATGATGGAAATAAATAATATCTTCACTATTTTTTTTCAAAATTATTATTTAAAAATTACATTTATACACGATTGACTTTTATTTTATAGTTACATTTTTTTTCATAACAGCTTTGACTCAAAACTGACTCTAGCTCAATACCAAATAAGATCTTAGTTGACACGTGACTTAAAATAAATTAAAAAATATTTGATTATGTTTAGGCACTAAAATAGACTTATATTTTAAAAGATATTTAAAATTACGTGAGAATAGACTTATATTTAAAAAAAGAATAATTTATCTTACATTTGTTGTAAAATACACCCTCACACATGAATAACATGTGTGAGGTTGTATCTAAATGTAAGATAAGTATTCCCTTTAAAAACTATTTAAAATTACCTGCGAAAACAAGTTTTTTTCCACACATAAAAAGTACACACTTCAAGTCAAAAGACTTTTTTCATTTTTCAAAATCATAAAGAGGATATACTAAGCTCAGAGTGGATATCAAAACGAAAAAACAGTGTCATTCATGGAAAAAGAACTAGAAGATATTATCTATCTTATTAGGAAAATCTTTTTACTGAGTTACTCCAAGAGGAATCAGTATCTAAATATCATATGAAATTAATGTGTAAAAATGCAAAAACATGATTAATCAAAAAAGGAAAATGGAAATTTACAGATCCGCCATTAAATAAATGGATCGCTGTACAGAAATTTAAAAAGAAAAAAAATTTGTGAATAAAAGCTAAATAACTCAGAGAACTGAGAGGTGAGAAGCCAGACTGAGAGAAAAACATGGGAACTCACGCGAACGCGGGGCGGCTGTGGAGGCTGAACAGGCAGACGGTTGACACGTGGATTAAAGACCAATGGATTGTCAGCAGCAACCCGCTGGTAGCGTAGTCTACATGAACGTGAAACTCTCCTTTGAAATCGACGGCCCCTGCTGCAGTCACATCCAGCACCAGCAGGCTCCACATGATCTTGACTGATCACCTGAACGCCGTTAACGGCTTTACTTGGCATCATAACAGTCTCTTCTTCATCAATACCCAAAAGGGTAGCCATTGAGCTGCAGGCCTTTGCGTTTACTTTCACACACAGACACAGACACAGGCACAGTTCTCTCGAAATACCGTGAGGGGTTAGAAGACTTAGGCCTCTATTTAAACAGAAGCTGAACGCTGGATAGTGTATAACTTGTCTTCTTCAGTCAGTAAGGGAGGGTAAAAATGTGAAAAGGAAAGGAATCAAAATTGTGGATTCTCAAGTCTTGAAGAGACAAGGGGATCAATCACTGTGAGCGTAAGGACATTTGTGATTACAGCATTCATTTTCGCTGGGGTTACAATTTGTTTTTGTTTTTTTCTTCTCCGGTTAGGGTTTTGGCAACTTTTTATTTCAATTGTTTCCTTTTTGAAGTCGAATTTAAAAAAAAAATCACTGAATATTTATTTTTTAGATTGAGAAATTGAAAGCCAAAATCAAAATTATTGATAATATTTACTTTAGAAAATAAGAGCATGAATCAGAATTAAATATGTAGGACTCACATCAAAATTAATTTCGAGAATAAGAGACTGATTCTTAAAGAAAGTGTGGGAATCAATCTCCCGTTCTCACAAATACAAATTTTACCTCTATTAAAATTCTTATATTTAAAAAATACCCCCTTTAGAGTAAATAAATAAATAAATAAAAATAAAATGAAAATTCAACAAACCGTCGTAACTACCAAGGTCCATCGCGGCTGCCAAAGCTCTATCGTGTCGATGTTAAGCTTCTCCTCCATTGTCATCGCTATTTGCCTATTGGCTACTAAAGCTCCATCGTTGTGCTGCCAAAGCTCCATCATCGTGCTGCCAAGCTTCTTCTCTATCGTAGTTGCTGGTCGTTGTTTGGATAGTAGCCACAGGCCGTCGGACGTCATTGCTGTTTTCCATTATTATTATTATTATTATTAAAGTCTTTCTTAAAAGAAAGGATTGTGATTCAATGATGAATTAAGTTTTTGTTGAATATTAAATTTAAAATTTAAATTTATTTTATATATTTTTAATTTTTAATTTCTTTTACTTCACAACTCTTATGGTGTGTTTATTTGAGGGTTTAAGGAATGAAAATGAAACTCATGTTTGCTTGGCAAATGTAATTTAAGAATAAGAGTAAAATGTGTGGATCCCACATAATTTGAAAATAAAGAATGAGAATCCCAATGAATTAGGAGGTTGGGAATGAGAATTCCTATTCCCTTATTCCCTGAACTAACTTTTGAATCCCTTTAATTTTTTCATATTTTTTTAATTACGCCCGTTCAAATCATAATTAATTTTATTATTTTAAATGTTATTATTATTATTATTATTAGTACTACTACTATTATTATTTTTAAATTTTATTAACTTTATTATTTTAGTTATATTAATTATTGTTATTATTATTTTTATTAATATTATCATTATTAACATTATTATTAATTTTATTTTTTAATTAATATCATTTTTATAATAATATTTATACATGTATCTAATTAATAAAAAAATATATTATTTAATACTATAAGCATTTTAGTAAATTAATTCACATTCACATTCTCATTTCTTATTTTTATTTATTTTATCAAGTAAATACATTAATGATATTTTAACATATTTTTATTATTATTTATTTTTATTAAATAAATATTAGAACCTCATTCTCATTACACGTCATTCCAATTTTGCGTCGTTCCAATTTTACGAGGATTAATACTTACCAAAAGTCAGCTCAACGCTTGTTCCTAACAAAGGGAGGAAAGCGCATTTAGCGTCTCTGCAAATCCACGACCGGGCTTGAAAATAAATGAGCTCCCGGATTAGGCCTGTTAGAGATCCAAGTGGAGGTGTAGCCCAATTCCCTAACTGAAATTTGTTGGCCTGATGTACGGAATTGTAGATAACCGAGGTCTTAGTGGACCGTCTGATTCACCTAAGCAATGCCAAATCACGACCAAAAAGCTGATCTCAGTCATATACCGTCCCAATTGTTTTTAAAAAATGAAAAGACCAATGACTACAGAGCTAATCGAACGGTGAATCGAACATGTTCTACGAATACGAGAACCACCAGATCGCCCCTCACCATTCCTTATCCTATGCACACTTCACCCACACACTCGCACAAATACGCACACGATCTCTCTTGGTCACTATTGTTAACATGGCCGCAGAGTTACAGTTACCGGATAATCCAATAAACGCCGCCACAACAGCCACCGCTACTAACACAACAACGACATCTACGACAGCTACAACAACCACGGCGATTATTCCGGGCCAAACGGAGCCCACGGGGCTACCCCTGGCCCCAAAAAGACAGCGGCGGCCCAGCGTCCGATTAGGCGAGATCGGCGACCAACCAATTTATGATTCACACATGCGCCGTACCAAACCCCAACACCACACGTGGCGCCTCCCTAAGGACACCTCAACTAAATCAATCAAGGCTCGGTCTTTAACGAACCTAGTCAATGGCGGCGATTCACACGATTTTCAAGACACCGAAGAGAGAAACCAAAATGGCGACAATAGTAATAATAATCTCGAAGTCACTCACAAGAGAGTGAAAGCTAAAAGAGCGACGACGGCGAAGAGAGCGAGAACGAATTGGATTTCGAAAATCGACGAAGGAGCTGACGGGGACAGCAGAGAAGACGGAGACGAAACGTTTCGTGATCGTGAATTTGATCACGATTCGGATAGTCCGTTAAAAGACCAAAGCCCGGTTCATTCGGTGGATAACGTGGCCTTAGATTTTTGGCCCGGACAGAGGAGACTGGGTTCGGGTTCAGTTCCGGCCCGGGCAAGGGCATCGGAGAGTCGAGTAAATGAAAATAATGAGTTTGATAATAATGTGGGAACTAGTGATGGAGTGAGGACGTGGCTGATTGAATTGGGATTGAGTCGATACGCGCCCGTTTTTGAGATACATGAAGTGGATGATGAAGTTTTGCCGATGTTGACACTTGAAGATCTTAAAGATATGGGAATAAATGCTGTGGGTTCTAGAAGGAAATTGTATACTGCGATTCAGAAGCTTCGTAAGGGCTTTTCGTGACTTTTTTCTTAATAATGATAATGATGAGAATAATTTGTAATTGTATGATTATGTAACTCTTTTTGATGATGATGAAACCTCGGTCTTCGATCAAATTTTAGATATAAGTTGCACGCCTACGTTGTCAGAGTTTGTCTGTTGTAATAATGTTACTAATAAGGATCATGATAATGATGTCAGTTTTGTTATGTGTGGTAGTTTTGGATTGAGATGGTTGTTTATTTTGCTTTCTCAGTGCATGTCTTTGATTTGTTTCTACAACGGCTTGGTAAATTTTAGGATGGAAAACAGCAGACAGAGAAGCTTTATCATTAATGTTTGTGTGTCCTCCAGAAATGGTGACTGCTTTTGCATGTTGGTGAGCTGAGAATGGAGGATCATCTTTTTGGATAGCGTCTTTTATTGTAACACTGCTGTAGGACCTAATAAGGGGGAAAAAAAAAAGAAAAAGAAAAGTTCAGTGATGGAATGTATGTGAGTGAAGTTTCTTGAAACTTGTCGAAGGAAGGGAAATGATAACTGTTTCATTGGTAGCTTGTTTTTAATTGAACTTTCCTCCTAGAGAAATTCGGGGCTTCAGACTAGCCTAGTGGAGTTAGATAATAAGGTTGCTTGTACAAGAGGAGGACTGCTTTGCTGTCTACAGTCAATTCACTTATTGTGTATCATTAATGTAGGGCTTTCGATTAGCCAGATGGAGTTTAGTAATAAGGTTCTGAGTAACTTGGTCGCATGACTTCTGTGGTAAAGTCCATTTCTCTTGGTGTCATTCCATCTAACTGCTTCCGATTGGGGTCCACCGTGAAGTTTAGACGGTTTAGGTTATAACCTCAAAGGGAGTCATCGTGTTTTTCCCTTGGGATTTGTAATTCGTTTGCTTCTTTTTTCCCCTTCTCTTGTCCCTGTCTCACTGTAATGTTATTTTACAGGGGCGGAGAATACCAATATTGCAAAGTGTTGCAGCGATTCAACGACTTAAACATCATGGATGATGCTCATCTTCTGAGTCATGTTGTCTGCATGAAAAATCTTTATGATTAGCACTCATTCAGCTTCTCAGTTCCCTTTAATTGCTCTAATGACTGCACCTAGTAGTGTCTTAAGGTTTTTGGCATGACTTGGATTCGACATGGTTGCTAGCTTTGCCTTTTAAGAATTTATGGAATCAATCCTTCATTCTTCACAGCTTCCATTTTACAATTGTAGAGGGTAGATACATATAGGCTTGTTATCATTGTGATTGAATGAACCTAGTGCCATCTTTAATATCAGCAAATATACTCATAATCAACAATAAATTTAGCAAATTATAGTTCATTTTTCCAAATCTTTCGAAACTATGACTCAACCTTGAATGTGTGAAGAGTTGGTTGTATACTTATTGTAGGATAACTTGTGCATTGAGGGTATATCCTTTGGGAATTGGTAAACTATTTTGGCCTTTTGTTGATGAATGGAAAATACTAACTTAATACTATTGATTTCTTCTGGATTCTATGATTTTTTTTTCCTCCAAAAATGTCTAGTGTTTTTCATCGTCCAAGGTCTACATTAGTGGTTCTTCTGTCAAATGGAAAACTCCAATGTATGATTAGTATATTGGAGAATCATATTGAAAAATTTGTCTCCAGAAACCCTTAATGTCCTCTCTCCCTTTTTCTCTTTTTAAGAATTCGTGTGAGGAAATTTCCAGCTAGCTACTTCAATTGTAAAATTAGAGATCTCCTCTATATGATTGAGAATCCATCGTTCTCTTCTTACTATTGACTATTTCAATAGATTTGCTATTCTTTGATGGACTTCATTTTTGTAATTCACTTCTTTTGTTAGGTAGTCAATAATGTCCGAGGTTGGTTCCTCAGTTATGGTAAGCATCGATGGTTTGTAATTGTGAAATTTGTGCTTCAGGTTCGCAGATAACTTACTTACCCTTCCACAACTGCTCTGGTCAAGTGTTCCTGTTTTTGGAGCTCTTGCAAGGTCACTTGTTCAACTTGGAAACTGGAAACTTGTTACCGGTGGCTCCAACAATAATGTGAGATTCCTATTGTCTGCGTATCAATTGCTTGTCATCAACAGCTTAAATTAAACTGTGAAGTGACTAACTACATGAACTGTTTCTTAAATTTAAGGCCTACAAGCTTCCTTATAGGTATGTAATCTTGGATGACACTGGTTTTGGTTTTGCTTGCTTGTGCCTCTCATTCCATTATTTGGGTATTCATTTAATTGAATTGGGCATTGTCACGACTCACGACTTGAGATTCTATTTCATAACATTGAGAAAAAGGTTTCCATTTATGTTGAGAATTCTAGATCACATTTGACCATGTTTCACTCTGGAATTTCTATTTCCTGAATTGCTCTTCTCCTTGCAATTTATGTCAAAAAATTGATTGCTATGGTATTTGTATTTTCTTATGAATGTTAGGATATAGCTTCTGTTGTCTGCATTTTTCC
The DNA here is from genome assembly GCA_030449925.1 of Citropsis articulata. Lineage (NCBI taxonomy): Eukaryota > Viridiplantae > Streptophyta > Magnoliopsida > Sapindales > Rutaceae > Citropsis > Citropsis articulata. Next base: position 421,481 of record JASUUH010000244.1, on the reverse strand, counting down.
TTCACTTGTTCTGCTGCTATTGGGCTGCATCCCTGTGTCTCGGTCAGTAGGGATTTTGCTGGTTTGCACTGTATCTATGTGATTATCTGGGATTCGCATGGGTATTCTGTTCAGCTTTTAGGGGTGGAGATATGTAAGCATATTGTTGGAGCTTGATGGGACAGATGGTGTGTTTTGAGTTTACAACAGCGAAGTACCAACTACTTTGCGCGCAGCTGAAGTGCCTCTGCGGTGAGATTTGTGTTGTGAAACGACGAAACAAATTTTTATTTTTTGTTTTGTAGTGAAATTAGAGCCTGTTTGGTATGGCTTATTTAAGAGGTATAAGTGCTTATTTAATTCCATAAGCATTTTTAAAATTTTTTTATAATGTTTGGTTATTTTTTGAGTGGAGGTTTTTTTGCTTAAATAAGCTAATTTACCTCTACTAGCAAAAGTAAAAAATTTGAGCTTTTGAGAGTAGAGGTTAGAGAGTTTTTCTAAAAAATATATAATGTCAAAATTATCCTTAATATATTTAATTAACTATATAATACCCTTCGTATAAAACCTACCTAACGAAAATTGTTGCCGCCATATAAACATATTACCGCCGCCACTTCACTTTATCTCTCTTTTTTTTATTTTTTATTTTAAATAACTAGCACTTTAATTTTGCAATCCCTACACATACCCAATACTTAGAGAGAGTATATATTAATGATGCAATTTAATTTGGATAGTATTATTTATTTGGGAGAATATATCAATGATGTAATTTTTTATTTTGAAAATTAAAGAAGTGATTGAATTAATTTTTTCTTATTAATTGATAGTTTTGATGCATTTTGTTACATGTTATATAATTATGAATACATATCTTTTTTGGTAATTTAATTATAGAAAAGTACTTTTAGTTTTACACAACCAAACAGTTTAATGGTTTAAAAGTACCTTTTTAATTAACAACCAAACACCCCATGATTTTTTGTCCAAAACCTCTATTGGTATAAACTCTATTAATATAAACTCTACTGCTATAAGTTCTATTTAATAAGACTATTGCACTAAATTAGCCTTATTCTATTTCAGATTTTCATGGACGGATTATGATTGCGGATTGAACATCATCTATATCTGATCTACGATTTTGCTAATTATAAATTTTTAATCTAATCCAATTCACAGATTGATAAAATCTAATTTAATCCATATGTCTGTAGATCGGATTTTGTTGATTAGACAACATCAACAAATTTCAATATGTAAACTAATCCACAAAATGATAGATTGGATGTTGATTGGGTGAAATTAAATAAAATTTAACTAAATTTATTGTTTAAATAAAGTTAGAATAATAAATTTAAAATTTTAAAATATGACATATTGAAAAGGAATTTTTTATTTATTTAGATCAATACAAATTTTTTATTTAATAATGTAATTATTTTTGTTTTATATTATTATCGAATAAGATATAGTGTGGTGTTAATATAATTATATTTTAATTTATTTATTTATTAGTGAGTACTGAGTAGTAATATTATTTTTTAATTAAATAAGTTTTTTGGCCGATTGGTAGATTTTACAAATTTATAGAAATAAATTCACTTTTAATCGTTTTCAAAATTTTAATTTAATTCAATCTGTCAATCCACGTTTCAGAATTATATGGATAGAATTTTTATGGATCAAAATAAATTAACCAGATCAGATTATATTCTGAACACTTCTACTCTCTTATTATGTAGCGACGGTCGGCTACGCTCACATTATCGCCGCTCTTATCGGTCTTGCGTTGACTGATCTAACTGAGGAGGATCAGAACGAAGGCCAATCTTAACCAAAGCCCACGTACACCATTTATACTTGGGAGGTGGAAGCATTTCAATTCGTTAATTTGATTATCATCTCGGTATCGTGAATGCAAGATTTAGGGACTATACCTAACAAATGTCCACATTTTGAAATTTTTTTCTTTTTTCAGAATTTTAAATTCTCTATGGTTGCTGATGGTTTCTTATGAATTTTGATGGTTGAAACTCAGTTGTCGATCAAATGGAACAGAAAATCGTTACATCGTGCTTGTCCGTATACCACGCAAAACAAAAGCGAAATTAAAAGAAGTATACGGTATATTCAGTCGGAAACCGGGGGCGGAACATCACCTTCCGTACTTAAAATCCAGTTCAAGTGTTCAACAATAAAATTGTAAGGGGCGATTCTATACGAGGCCCACGTTCCTTTGAACAATGGGCCTCAAAGATGGAGTTATCCAACAAGCTCATGAAGGCCTAGGCTATGCCATGATTGTACATTTTAAACTGCACAAGAGATTCCATTGACCCTCGGCTAGATAGGCCTTTGTAATGGCACTTTTCAATTTGTTGGTTTAAGATGGTACCGGTACCAGGATGAAAACATATGGTGTGGTATTGGTGGGGCACTAACATTCCAAATCTGATGAGTTAACCAGAATGAATCTGGTCAACGAACAAGCAACAATCGAAGTTCGTGCTAGTTAACATAAATGATCATTTTAATTAATTAAAAATCAATCAAGGCATGGAAATAGATGTACTTATGTTATTTCCCGTTGCAATTAACCATAAACATCATTTCGGGTTATTCCAAACTGTTTTCTTCATCAATCAATTAGGGAGGTGAAGAATACCCAAAAAACGAAAACGAAATGGAAAAGAAATAAACAACTGAACCCATTAGAAAGAAAAGGAATATTCTGGGGGAAAAGAAGAAAGAAAGAAAGAGAGAGGAAAAAAGAAAAAAAAAGAATTAAATAGAAAAAAAAGGGGGGGTTTCAATAACTTAAAAATTACTAATACATGGGGGCGGCCAGTCAATAAATAAATTAAAAGGAGGAGATAATATCATTCAGTTTGAAGCAGTCCTGGCATAGTGCAGCACCATAACATGATCAGTGGTTGATGTTTCTGGAAGTAAAGTCACAGCGTCTCTTGGACTCCATATGTTATCCCTCACATGCTGCAACGTCAAGAAAGGTACAAGTTGTTGCCCTCTACATGTTATCTCTATCTGCTTTAATCATCAATCACAATCACACGCATTCTCATCATTAGTCACTCTACAAATTTTAATTCAGATTATTTTAGTAATTACATATATATATAAAACACACAAATCAAGATATCAATGATTGAATCAAATTCTTCAAATCCAAAAAGGACATTGTCACTTCTCCTAAAGCTTTTTTATGCTGTTGCCCAATGCCCACCCACCCACCTCTTAATTACGGTTTTCATAATACACAATTTTCGTAATACATTATCCCCATTACTCCTTGATGTCAAAACTCTAGGGAAAAAAAAAAAACATAGACACAAAACAACCATTTGTTTTTCAAATGAAATCAATGTTTCAATAGTATAAATATTATTATAAATATTAACGGAAAAATAAGAATCTCTTAACTCTAAATATAAATTCTTAGGGACTACTCTTTCTAAGTGTAATTCAACGTAAAAATTCTTACTGTGACGTTATGATTATTTGTAAAAGAATTCACACAACTAGTCCCATTTATCTTGCATGACAAAGCAAGACTACATATTTTCACTTGAAAGAAACGAAAGATGCACCAAGAAATTCAAATCGGTATTGGGTAATTTCAAAATATAAAATAAAAATAAAATAAAAGAAGAAGATATAGTATTGAAGTCATGCTTTGTCACAAGCTTACGTGCAAATGCAATGCCCCATGTGTGTTTTGTTAACGTCTACTTTACCCATAAAATTTCTCAACCTTTTTTCTTTCACTCCAAGAGATTCTCCAATCTCCACTCCTCAAAAAACTCTTGAGACGCAAATGAAACGCATTACTTAGGGCAGTTCGGGCTGCCAAGGAAACAGACTACTTGGGGCTGCCCGCCCACGATCTCAAACAGCCCGAGTTTTAATCATTACAGGGCCCGCTTGTAAGACTTTGCTCGTAAGCCAAAATCATGATGCCAGAGACTTTAATCTTTAGTATCAGAATTATTATTTTTTTTTTTTTAAAGAAAAATAATCTGGGTAGTGGCATCATATAAAAAAGCAGATTTGTAATGGATCCAAAAAGCACGGCGAGGAATAGGCACTACTAATATCTAATCATAATTTTTTTTACTTTTTTCGTTCTCATGTCATGCACGTCTCCTCCTTCACGTCGCTTTCTAATAAATTAAAACCCTAATTCAAGGTCAATATTCCTCCATCATCTCTAAGATTTTTTCCCCCCCTTTTAATATATGTGTGTGTATATATATTATTGGAAGAGTTATCTCTGAATATTTTAAATTGCATGCAACTCATACACATCACCAACTATTATGTCTTTCTCTGCTTTTTATTTTTGTTGTTTTTCAACAGCCATGGAATGATTCTATTGTTGCATCTATCCTTCATGCATTGCTTTCCTCCGACGTAAATATATAATATTTTTCTAATTTTTTAAATATAATTATTTGTTTATATATGGTTGGTTTGTGTAGGAAATGATGGGGTCTTTTTTAAATTTGATCAAAGTGCAGCACTTAGGGCATTTGATGGAAAAGACCTACACTACATTAGCTGTCGGAATTGATGAGTTGAAATAGGCGAAAGCGTGACGAAAGGAAGGCGATAACGCATGCAAATGGGTGATAAAAAGTTTTAGGGTCCACGTGTGATTTTTCTGGCTCTACGATATGATGATGATTAATATGTGTTTCCATCAAATTTTTTATTTATTTATTATTATTATCATCATCGTCATTTTATATGTTAATGAGCGTCAACTATCTCTAGATAATCCAACTTGAAAATTTATCCTAAAGTCAATGCACTCTCTTTTTTTTCCCCCCCAAAAGAGCATCCTTTTTCTTTTCCTCGAACGATTATTGCCTTACGACTCCTATTCATCATGCCCATGAAAAAAAAACAAACAACCGACCATGCCCATGAAGAAAAAAAAAAAAAAACAAACAATCTAAATGCTTCTCATAGATTGTGAGCAATCATGGCAAAAAAATAAAGGAGAAATCCATGATCTCTAGTGTGAAAATAGATTAAAGAAGACAAAATTACCTAACAAGATAGAAAGAGCGAGAGTGAGAGCCACCTAGCAAAACTAATCATTAGGTTTATTTACTTGCATGCAATGTGTGAATTAAAGTCGAGGATTGCTATTTCATATGGGTAACTAATGAAAGGAAGTTTATGCATTGGCCGTATATATTATTTAAAGATTTAAGATTTTTTCTGGGGGCGGCCAGAAGAAGTTTACGTGACAAGCGATACATTACATATCATCAACTGGTTCATTTCGTTGACCTAAAGAGCCAAGTATACACATGGAAACCTTTTTTTTTTTTTTTTTTAAATAAAAGATCAAGACGAATGTTGAGTGTGGCATACATTCTTATTTAATTATGAACATATTTTATGGTGCGAATGACAGTTTTGTAGTATATATATTTGTCAATTATTATATAGTTCTTGGTGGTTACATTTGGAATTAGTAGTAGTAATAATAATAATAATAAAGATACTGCGTCTATGTCTCATCCATAGCATGGAATAATAAAGGATTGACCTAACCACCGAACTTATATCATATAAACTTAAATTAATTTAAGTTTTTTCATTATACTACAACAAAACGGAATGTCGAGTGGCATACATGTAATCTAATTTATTTGTTTTTACTAATAATGAAGACAAATGGATATTTGTACGAACGTATGACATTTGAGGCACCATTCAGGAAACGAGACGACAAATTCAACAACTAAAATTTCACGTTGCTAACTTAGCCGTCCAACATAGAGTTTGACTACTGAAAACGTTTTTCCTATGAAGCTATTAGGAGATGCCCTAGGTTTCTTCTCTATGTGGAACAGATGGAGTGCTTGATGTTTTAATATTTTCTGCTAATTTTGTTGAGCTTTCTCTTCTTTTTCTTCATGTACTGCCCTCGCTATAATCTTCCCTAAACGTGTCTCATATTTTTTCTCTTTTTTTTTTTTTTTACTTCCAACAAAGAAACTAAAAAATCAACCCTGGAAAACTCCTCAACAGCTTCAAAGTTCAAATCCTACGTACCCATTTTTAAGGAAAAGAAAATGCGAAAAGAAAGAAATTATAATCTCTCCTACACAGAGCCAAGGAATTGCCATATATACTAACAGTTGACTCTAACGGGAATCCTTCCGTTCTTCCTACCAACAACATTCAAGATACATGGAGGCATATTAATTTACAAGAAGTGTACAAAATTTTATTAAAAATATCATTAATTGAACTCTATTTAATTTTTTTTTGAGAGGATCACTCTATTTAATTTTGCTAACGGGGACAATGTCATGAATAAGCTTATCAATTTTGATCCCCTAGTTTCAATTCTAATAAACCAATTAGGTATATCTAAGTTCTAAATTTTTAACAACTGAATCTTTTCTGATTCAGTTGGATTTTCTGATTAGAATTTTCGAACGCAAGAGATGGTATATAATTATGCAAATTCTCTTTTCTTCATCCAGTATATATTCATACGTTTTGTTTCTCCTAGGTTTATAATGCTATTAGTAAAAAAGAAACTTTTAATTTACAATAATTATTTCAGAAGACATGATTGTATTTCATAATGAAGTGTGCATGGGAAGCATTGTACTGAGTGATGGACACACAATAATTAGATTTTATATGTAAATTATCACTATATCGTGGATCCATTATTACTGTATAACTGTATCTTTTCTTACTATTAATGACTAGATACGAATGCGAAATCATCAAACATGAGTATTTTGACACATGAAAATTAAAGATATTATATAACCTAAAACATTGCTATGATTCGTCAAATAACACACACTTTTACCTTGCATGCTTATTTTGGTATATATTTACTATATCCATTGTAACAATGACTAAAAACTAATTTGTAATCTATCATTATCTGCATCAAACGAGAACTAGAATCACAACAACCGGGCTCCGTAACAAGATCATGAAACAAAATTGTGACAATAGACATGCACGCACAGTTAAATTTATTAGCCAGATGGCAATGACTATTTTATTCTTTTTCTTATAAAGAGTTTAGGGTTCTGATATAAAGTATAGCGAAGGGAATTTTCTTGGGTTATTAACTGTGGTATAAGTAACATGGGTGATAAAATAATAAATTCAAGCTATTTTCCCTTTTTAAAAAGAATCATAGAGCTGTTCAAATGACTTGCATAATGAGAAGTAAACCCTTTTTTCAGGCTAAATTAATGCTAGACAATTTGATTATCTTAATAATATTCGAAAAGATTCTTCATGATTTAACATTTGATACTCGGTTAATTAATCCAAATTCTATACATAGAGAATCCCAAACACAGAAACATCTCAACATAATATACTTAGGAACTAGGAGAAATCTGATATCTTTTAGGAATATTTGAATCGACTTTCCAAACAAAACCCAAAAAACATCAAGACTCAGGCTATGAAAATGCTGTAAACTTTAGGTTTAATTCTCTCAATGTTGCATGAATACCTTGCAGAGATTTTGGTTTAAAAAAAAAAAAATGCTCGAAGCTTTTGAGCAGGTTAATTAGTGTGCATATCTGCTTTATATTTACTATCCTACACATTAGTATGTTAATAAATTAAAACCTAAATTAGATTTACTTGAGGGGCACTTATGCGTTACTTTCAAAAATATTTTAAAATTTTATGCTAGCAAAAACTGAGAGTAAACTCATTTTACAAGGACGACAGCTACGTATTTAAACAATACAAACACAAAATCCTCTTCTATTTATTCTGGGTACCCAAAAGATGGTGGTAGGTAACTTTCTATAAAATATTTTCAATGTTCTAAATTTGAACCCTACACCTTTAATCTCATCAAAAAAGCTATCCAGTAACTAACTACACATGAAGTTTATGACCAATTTATAAGAGTCATTACCTTAATTGATTAGAAAAACACATTGTCTCAAGACCATCTTTAAAACAAAAGATGACGCTGGTAAAAGGCTAATGATACAAAAAGAGAAGATATATGGCTACCTAGAAATATACTTCTCACCTAATTCCTAAACACGATTTTTCAAAAGAAATAAAGAACACCATATAAAACGCATTTAATTAGTTCTGCTGTTTCTTTCATGTCTCTAACACCAACCATATCCTAATTCATGTAAATTAAAATTAGTGGATAAAATTGATTTGGAGTTTCTCTTTTTGGCTTTTTTTGTGTGGAGAGCCATGCTTATTTTTCAATCTTGTTAATAACAAAGAATGATGCAAACAAAGCGCATATAAAAGCGTCGATATGGAAAATAAGTAGCAGAAATGAGTTATAAATACCTCTGATTCGCTATCAAGTTTCAGCTTGTTAACGAGATACTTTATTAGTAATCGAACTGTCATCCTCCCATCTCTGAAAGCATGATCAGAAATCAATTAATTCACAATTGAAATAGTGTTTGTGTGCATGTAATTTAAATTAATGGCCAACAAAGAAAGAAGAAAGAAAGATCAGGGGGATGAAATAAAATTAATTAATTACTTGATTCTTAAGAAGCACTTTGGTATTTGAGGCAAGAGCGGTTCTTTCGTTCTGCATTGAAAGAAAGCAAGAGAGAATTTCATTAGAACGTTATTAATTTTGAAATTAAAATGATTTTGGCAAATATTAAACAATGAAGACAAAACCAGAAACTGAAAACTGCACTTACTGATTTTGTGAAGCTAATAGCATAAACCAAACGCCAGAATGGGGTCTCCTTGGAGGATCAATGATTCTGAAATCAGAACTTGGGCCAGCAACGTCAAGTCCCGTATGCACTTGAAATGGCCGTGCAAAATAGGACCCAAATGGCATCAATGAAGAAGAAGAAGAAGAAGAAGAAGACGAAGCCAAAGAAATATTTTGTGGGATAGGGATAGGCCTAAATGCCCAGTTAATTTCTTGATGATGATAATGAGGAAATGTTGAGAAGCTGCTACTTCCTCCTCCGCCTTGTTGTTGTTGTTGAAAGAATAAAGAAGATGAACTAAAACTACTAGTGGTGGCACCAGCTGCTGCAGCCATATTCATTAGTAGCGGCCGCTGACCTCTAAACTCAGGCGCATGATGATGAAAAGTAGTAGAAGCGGTACCTAATAAAGCACTTGCTTCTTGTGAGCTGCCGCCTCCGGGTAATAGATCAAGCTCAATTAATCCTCCTCTTCCTCTTCCTCTTCCTCTTCTGGCCGTTGGATCCACCTCCACCTCATCGTCGTGATGCTTGAGGCCGTGGCTTGTTTTTGTGTGACTTCCTATACTCAATTGTAGCCACCCTTCGTCTCTCTCTTCTTGGTTATCCTTTGAGCTTGAGCCGGCTTCGACTTCGCTAAGACTGTTAGTTCTTGATTCATCTTCAGCCATTGGAATTCGATTATTATTATTATTATTATTAGAAACGACAACAACGTCGTCTGGATCAGATCCTAATAAGCAACCCTGATCACCACTACTATACTCATACCCTTGTTGTTGTTGTATTCGACTCATAAGACCAACAACGCTGTCTGAATAACTGCCACCACAACCACCATAATTATAAACAAGATTATGATTATGATTATGATGTTGCTGTTGATGTTTCGTGCGATTCTCAGCAGCAGGAACCATGGTCATATCCTATAACCTAAAACCCCAAACCGATTATTAAATTTGTTGTTGATACTATCAATATCAACAAGAGCCATGGATTGGAAACAAATTCTGAATCTGTGACTGTGAGTAGTTGTTTTTATTTTGGAAACGGAAAGAGGGATCTATTGTTGATTCTACAAGCATGTTTTGTTGGGATTGAAGAATAAAAAATTGACAAAGACTAAGGGAGAAACACTACCCATTAACAAGAAGATAAGGGTTTTTCCCTTTTTTTTTTGGTATTTGTATGGTGTCAATTTTGTCGTAAATATATCATATTACAACTACAAGGAGAACATTAATAAACCTTACAAATCTCACTTTCCAATTAATTCTCTTTGTTTGGAAGCTTGTGGAGATGTAATAGTTGCAGAAGGGGAGAGAGAGAGAGAGATGGTGGTCAGTCAGTCAGTCAGTTTCTAATTATATTATATTAATAAAAATATATATATACATATTCTTCTAAGGAGGTCGAGTTAGTAGTAATATGTTTTTGACTTTATTAAGACGAAATATAAGTTTCCACCTGTTGTTACAATTAAAAAAAAAAAAAAAATCAAGGGTCTTCCAGCGAACAACTTTAGGGCATGTTCCTAGGAGAAAATGACCGTAAAGTTCCTTTGTTTCTAGAATATCACAAAAAGGTCCTTTTTAGCCATAGTAGATCATGTTTATTGAATAATCTTATTAATAACTTACAATTTGGGAAGAACTATGTATCAGAAAGCAAAGATTCATTCACGTCCTCGAAGACCCCACGCGTCTCATGTTCTTGTGAATTTGCAGCTAATTAATTAATTATACTAGCTAGAGTGTGAATATGTATGTATGTATTTATATCAATATTTGTTAATTCGAAATGTTAAATTAATGTATGGTTCAAACCAAATTAAATGAGACAAGAGAGTTGTGGAGGATTAAGAAGAATTTAATGACCTGGCAAAATGAGATTGCCTGTCAATAATAAGTTAAGATATTAACATTAGAAGCACATTAGAGTTTGTTATGTTATTGATAGGGTAATTATAAACAAATAAATGAGGGGGGGAGTACTTTGGCATGCATGATGGTGTTTCCCCACGACCCGAGAATCGAAACACAGCGACGTGGGCTTGTAGGACATTTGTTTGCTAAAGCATGTGCCCCCCACCCTCCCTGCATTAACTTTGTGTATTATATAAAATACATGAGAGAATTTGATATGACTTCTGATTTGTCAAAATTAATATCAAATTCTCTCTCTCTCTCTCTCTCTCTCTGAGACTCTTTCCAATGTGTTTTGTCAGTTAAAAATTAACTTGAATAAGAGTTAATATTTTAAACTTGAACAACAACAACGGCCAATGCTGCTGTTGGCTAGCTAGTTGCCTTGCTGCTGCTGCCTGATCTCTGCCCTGAAAGGCTGCTCACATTCATTTTCCAGCCCATCGAACGTGGTCACTGCTTTCTCTCTCTCTCGATTCAGAGATGGGTCAATCAATATAAACGACATTGATTTAGTCTCCTTTCTTATTCAAAGCATTGAAATTCTCAATGTTATGCCCATATGAAATTAATAAATAAGAGGATTCGATCAGGGTGTCTAAACTATATACGGTATTATTTGTTACATCAATCTCACTTTAGCTTTCCTGTTAAAAAAATCTCTAAATTTATTGTTTTAATGTTTTCTAATTGTCGATCTCTAAATTTTCCTTCTTACTCTCTAATTTATGATCTATTATGTGCATTATCTTAGAACTTAGATATAACAAATCGAAGGCTTTCAACATAGAGTGGAGGATACTGTGATATACAAATATGAGCAGCCTGAAAAATCTCTAATGTTCTCTTTATTTTCTTCTGTGGCTGATGGAATGTTGCAACTTTTATTTAATGAACAGGAAAAATCCTGTTGCCAAGAAATCGAAGAGCGTGTAATATGCTTCTAAATAAAGCAGTAGTAAAAGATGGGAAGCGTGGCCTCTGGTGACAGTGCATGGGCATGGAATGACTTAAGCTTGGAATAAAAGCATGAAAGCAAGGGCATTGATGGGGATATGTTTCTACCAAAAATTCAACCTCAAGATTCTACCATGTGGGCACCTCACAATTCTTTCTCTCAAATCAAACATACGCGCCCCCACCCATAATGCAATAATAGCCCATCTTTCCAAAAATATGAATTTCCTACAACAAAATGCTTTAATTATCCAACTTAAAAATTCAAGAATAACGGCCTAAAATAATCAATATGATAGGCCATTTTTTTTTTAATATCTCTTTTAAAACTTTAGTTTGAAAATTTGAAATGTAAGAGAAATCTGTTTACTCACTGGTGTAAGTAGTACTACAACATCTCCAAAACTCTTGAGACGTGGCACAAATCTATAGACCCTCTGATGATCATTGCTTGTTGCTATTTATTCATGTAATTTATAATATAATTGCAGTTTTTGCAATAAAGTTGTAGTATTTTTATTATTTATATAGATAATGTGGTCCAAAATTTGGTAATAAGCTTGTTTTATAGATAACACGGTTCGAATTTTGTTATGAGCTACTGATTAATGATTGAAAAACCAATGTGATTTACAAACAAACTATGGAAGGAAGTTTGAGTATTTTGGGTATATAGGCCCTCTTACAGATCTGAGTCTCGCATAAACACAAAATCTCTATATATTGAATTCTTGCCATATGCACTTCTCAACTAATCGTATATAGTGAAAATATAATGGTTTTATAGTCCAACTTGTTGAGCGAGATGTAGAGCATTAATAGGTGGAGGAAAAAGATTAATTTGGCCAAATGATTTTGAGTTAGCATCTTCTTTTAATGTAAACTCTCTTTAACTCTTGTGTCTTTTAGTGATAATATATGTATTGTTATGAAATTGGAGATAATGGATATTATTATGTTAACAATTATTTGATGATGATTTCTAAGTAAGAAATATTCAAATGGAGATTGAAGAAAATAAGAAAAACAACTTGAACAAGGAATTGAAGTGTAGAGATTTTCAAAGGAAATTAATAGCAAAGGAAGATAAGTTTATTTCCAAGTACTCATTTTGTTCACAAATTACATCTATATATAGTGAAAATATTAGTGGAGTGGGTGATAATATATATCTATAAAATCATAATGGTGAATCCATTAATCATAATGGTGAATCCATTAATCATAATGGCAAACCCATTAATCACAAGTGGAGCTTCCATTTTCTTGGTGGAATCCACAATAATTATCAATAATTCACAATACTCCTCCTTGGATATCCACCACTTAATGGATCATATGATAACATTGGATGTACTTTTAAACTGCCTCGTTAAAAACCTTTGCCAGTAAAAACCCAATGGGAAAACCTGGTCAAAAGGAAAAAAGAGTACAGTGTACATATGTCCAAATTCCACTCCTCCTTATGAGTGCTCCTCCTGATGGCAACATGTATTATTCTGATAGTTTATTGAAGCGACGCATGCCAATGCCATATATTATTTTCTCAAATGTAGATGTAGGTAGAGCTTTCGTAAATAGGTCGATTAAATTATCCGTGGGCGATGTCTGTTTAATATCAATCTTAACTTGTTCATTGGAGCTGTGTAGAAGAATTTTGGTGAAATATGCTTTGTTACATCCCCTTTAATGTATCCTCCTCTGTTGAGCTATACATGCATTATCTTCATATATCCGTTGGGATATCCGAACTTGAAGATATTCTACACGTGCTTTGAATATGATGGATTACTGGATCGCAACCATATGCATTCTCGACCGGCTTCATGTGGTGCAAGAATTTGAGAATGGTTGGAGGATGTTTAACGAGAGTATGTTTTGTAGACTTCCAAGAAATTGCGGTACCATTGAAAGTAAAAACATATCCGTTTGTGAGCGAGCTTTATGGGGATCGGATAAATAACATCGGCGTATAACCAACAAGTCTGGATTTTTCGTTAGTTCGTTAGAATAAAATAAACCTAAATCAATTGTTCGCGAAGATAACGAAAAATGTGTTTGACACCATTCCAATGTCTTCTAGTTGGTTCGAGCTAAATCGAGCCAGCAGTTAACGAGAAAATGCTATGTCGGTCTAGTACATTGTCTAAATACATCGAGCACCAATTGCATTTAGATATGGTACTTGAGGACCAAGTATCATTCATCATCTTCTTTAGGACGAAATGGATCCTTTTTAGGATCAAGAGACCGAACTATCATTGGGGTACTCAATGGGTAAGCTTTATCCATGTTGAAACGTTTCAAAATTTTCTCAGTATAAGTTGACTGATGGATAAATATACCATTAGGTCTGTGCTCGGTCTGCAGCCCGAGACAATACCTAGTTTTCCCCAAATCTTTCATTTCAAATTCATTTTTCAAGCATTCAGCAGTCTTTTGGAGCTCTTCATGAGTTCCTATTAAATTCAAATCGTCAACATAGACTGCGACAATAGCAATTTCAGATTTTGATTGCTTGATAAAAACACATGGACAGATAGGATCATTAACGTATCCTATTTTTATCAAGTATTCACTGAGGCGATTATACCACATGCGTCCAGATTGTTTTAATCCATATAAAGATTTTTGTAGCTTTATTGAATACAAGCCACGATGTGATGATTGACAAGAGTATGACATTTTAAATCTTTCAGGGATTTTCATATATATATATGTATCAAGTGACCCGTATAAATAAGTCACCACATCCATGAGGCAGACGTATCAAGTTTTTTTGATACGTGAACCAATTAAAAATCGAAGCGTAATTGCACACATGGGAGAATATGTCTCATTATAATCAATACTGTGTCTCTCGTGAAGCCTTGTGCAACAAGTCGTGCTTTATACCTTACAACTTCATCATTTTCATTACGCTTCCGCATAAATACCCATTTGTACCCAACAGTTTGACATCCTTGTGTTCGACTATAGTCCAATACTTCACGCTCACAAAGAAGTCAACTCGCTCGATTGCTTCTTTCCATTTAAGCCAATCATGCCTCACCACATTCATCAATAGTTTGCGGATCATGATCATTTATAATATCGATACCATCAGAACGCAAACACATCATCGATGATAATATTACCATGAGTATGATCAATGTAAATCTCATGAGTATTATCAATGTAAATCTCACTATTTCGATTCACGTGCCTTTTTCAAGGCTTTGTTCTAAATTAAGAGTTTGTGAATTATCATGCCTATTAGTATTTTCAGAGACTAATTGTTTTTCAGAAGCAATTAGTTCTTATAGATTATTATCATCATTTGCGCAGTAACATTGTTTAATCATTCTTCTTTTCTAACACTATCTTTCAACCACCGGGTCTACCACGCTCGCGTGACACGTATAATTCCTCACCGCACTTTTCATTAATTGTTCTTTAGGTACAATGACCCTACCGGGTATATTTGCATGGTATATATGATTTGGTTACTTTTAAGATCCGTAAATGCATCCGCAATTGTTCCGCTATTTGTTGCAAATGAACTATCCTTCGCACTTCATATTCACTTTGAGATGTGCGCGATCTAAATGAGATACGGGTCACTTTCCATCGAGGATCATGCCTAACCTCATGAACCTTTTTTCTTTCTCCCAATGGAGGAAAATTTGTCTCACAAATGACAATCCGCAAATCGGTAAACACATCACCAACAATGGTTCAAGATATCCGATAATGGATGGTGAGTCAAATCCCACATAAATTCCCAAACGCTGGGTCCCATTTTAGTACGCTGGGGCGCAATTGGCACTTGTATCGCAACCAAAAATGCGTAAATGGGATAAATCCGGTTGATATCCCAATACTAATTGTAATAGGGAATATTTATGATAAGCAGTACGCCTCAAGCGGATTAATGCCGCAGCATGCAAAATAGCATGTCCCCATGTCGAAATAGGTAATTGACTTCGTAATAATAAAGTTCTGGCAATTACCTGAAGACGTTTGATAAGAGATTCTGCTAATCCATTCTGAGTATGTACATGTGGTACTGGGTGTTCTACATCAATCCCAACTGTCATGCAGTAATCATCAAATATTTTGGAAGTAAACTCACCAGCATTATCTAGACGTATGGTCTTGATTGGATAACTGAAATTGTGCACGAATCGATTATCTCACAAGCAATCTTGCAAATGCAACGTTACGTGTAGATAATAAACAAACATGTGACCATCGCAGATGCATCAATCAAAACCATGAAATAACGAAATGGTCCACTTGGTGGGTGAATAGCCCACGATATCTCCTCGAATTCTTTGTAAAATGATGGAGATTCGTAATTAATTTTACCGGGTGATGGTCTAACTACCAATTTTCCTTGTGAACAAAGGTAACTATTCTCATTTGACAATAAAATTTTAAATTTTTCAATGGATGTCCATGAGAATTTTCAATAATTCTACGCATCATTGTTGATCCGGTGACCAAGACGGTCATGCCAAATTATAAAAGATTTTGGATCATGTAACTTATCTTTATGTAACTTTCCATTGATTTTATCGTCAGATAATATAAGCTATGAGAAAGCTGGAAGCTTTTCTAATATCTCTTTCTTTCCAGACATATCAAGTAATGTATAAATATTCTACATTATTCTCATCCTTGTTTCTATATGAAAATTATTACAATGTCTTTAAAACCAAGTAAATTTCTTTTTGATTTAGGTGAATACAGAGCATTATGAATATCCAATTTCGTACCTTTTGCTAATATGATTATTGCTCTTCCAAAGACTCTTCAATAAGATCTACGGACCCGATATTGTATTCACATTTGCCTTAATTGGATTTAGATTTAAAAATACCTTTTGTTTCAAGAATCAGATGCGTATTTGCAATATCAGCCAAACATATTTCTCCATCCAACATTTTATTGCAATCCATATCCTTAGATAAAAAATAAAAGAAAAGGAAAATACATATTAGATAACATGAAAATAAAAATAAAAATTACATGAGAAAACATAAAGCACAAGTAGAATTTTAAATGTGATGAACATTTCCCTCACCAATCAAGTGATCAATTTTCATCTTTATCTTCAAAGAACCAAACATCAAGATGTGTAATATCCACTGGATCTGAGTCATCAACATAATTTGTTTCAATATTCTTTCCTTTCGATTTTAAGGATGCCTGAAACATATCCACACGATGTCTGGGAGTGCGACATTGTCTCCAAAAATGACCAGACATTCCACATCTATCACAAGTGTTTTCTTTAGTAATATGTTGATCCTCATTTTTTCCCTTTTTGTGGTTCTTATATCCACCACGAGGTCGATAATAATGATTATGTCCTCGGCCTCAATAATAGCCACAACCACAGCCACGACTATTTCTACGGCCACAATTATGCCCACGGCCACGCCCATTTTTACAATTGTCTTCACGATCATGTGAGACAGAATTTGTTTCAAAAATTGGTTTTGCACCAGTAGGATGGGCTTGATGATTTTTCATTAATAACTCATTATTCTTTTCTGCCACAAGAAGGCATGCAATCAAGTCAGAATATTTTGTATACTGACGAGCTCTATATTGTTGTTGTAAAACCATGTTGGAAGCATGAAATGTTGTAAATGTTTTTTCCAACATATCCTCATCAGTAATATTTTCTCCACACAATTTTAATTGTGAGGTAATTCTGTATAGTGCAGAATTATATTCATGTACTGACTGAAAGTCTTGTAGCCTGAGAGCATTCCATTCACTACGAGCATTAGGAAGAATAACTGACCTTAAATGACCATATCTTTCATACATATGGATCTTTTATAGTGAGATATTCCATTTTAAGTGATTGGTGGAGATGATGCCGTAGAAAAATCATGGCTTTAGCTCGATCTTGAGTGGATGAGTCATTATTATTTTTTTATCGTGTCACTAAGCCCCATAGCATCAAGATGAATTTCAAAGATTCAGGATCCAGGATAAATAATTATCGCCAGATATATCCAAAGCATTAAACTCCAATTTTGTCAAGTGAGACATTATCACAAACAAATAAAAAAAAAGGGATTAGTATAATAAATATTGAAAGAAAAAAAAATATAAATAATAAGTATTACTTATAGGAATTTTTTTTCTTAAAATAAATGCGTAGAAAAATAAAAGCATAAATGGATAGAATACTTCCTGTACCCGAGCGAACTTCGTGCTGATAACGTGTTATGAAATTGGAGATAATGGATATTATTATGTTAACAATTATTTGATGATGATTTCTAAGTAAGAAATATTCAAATGGAGATTGAAGAAAATAAGAAAAACAACTTGAACAAGGAATTGAAGTGTAGAGATTTTCAAAGGAAATTAATAGCAAAGGAAGATAAGTTTATTTCCAAGTACTCATTTTGTTCACAAATTACATCTATATATAGTGAAAATATTAGTGGAGTGGGTGATAATATATATCTATAAAATCATAATGGTGAACAAGGAATTGAAGTTGTAGAGATTTTCAAAGGAAATTAATAGCAAAGGAAGATAAGTTTATTTCCAAGTACTCATTTTGTTCACAAATTACATCTATATATAGTGAAAATATTAGTGGAGTGGGTGATAATATATATCTATAAAATCATAATGGTGAATCCATTAATCATAATGGTGAATCCATTAATCATAATGGCAAACCCATTAATCACAAGTGGAGCTTCCATTTTCTTGGTAGAATCCACAATAATTATCAATAATTCACAATATGTATTACTTATATCCTTTATTTTTATTTATTAACTATCAAACACCAATGTAAAATTTTAGATAACGAGGAGTGACTTTACCTAATAATGAGTTGAAATAGCATAATTAGGTGGAGGCCATAAAGGATTTATTAACAAGTGATGATATTTGACCTTATATTTTATATTATTAGCGTCCACTTCTCAATTAATCCCATTAAAAATTCTTAAATAATCTTTATATCTTAACATACCTTATCCCCTTATTATTATTTTTTTTGTCCTTTTCCAAATACCCATTGCATAGAACTTTAAAAAATCAACTTAAAAAATAAAATGAAAAACTCCAATAATCTCTGGACCCTAATATATCTCCCTTTCTTATCAAGGGTTTATCATCATCGATTCTAGCCGTTCTTTTTCTTTTCTTTCCTTTTTTTTAACCCCTTTTCACCATCACAGCCTCGGTTTCCATCTCATGCCCATCGTTTGGAAAAGCAATTGCCAAAATCTATGGATTGAAGAAACCATTCCTCTTGAATATGAGCGGACTCCATTTCAATTGTTTTTGCTGTAAACACTAGCTGGATCTCTATCATCTTCTTCCACGTGGTGTCGTGTGGTTCTTAAAAGCTTGGAATTTATGGATCGAGGCATATTTGAATTGTAAAGGCTCTGTTTGTTCTTTTTACTTGATAAATAAAATTATTTCAACTGTTTTTTATTTAAACTGAATGACTATAAACTTGGAATTTCGCCAATGTGCTGCTATTGTACTAATGGTATAGTTCTAAAATGCTGGAGAACCCAAATAATATCCCTTCTTGGGAGTTTTTGTTTTGAACTCTCAGTTTTTTTTTTCCTTTTAATATTTTCGGCTCAGTGCTCATTTGTCTGTTCTTCCCTAATGTACCAGCTAAGTGTAGTCGCATCATTTTGATAATTGCAATTTTCTTTTGAAAAAAATGAAACGTAATAGAAACAAATTATAGGTAGAATCAAATTACAGAGACGAGCTTAAAGCTATTTTTATAAAATATTAATTTAATTATCATGTGGCTGTTCTTAAAAATTATATATTTTTTAAATAATTTTTTACAAGGGGAATATGAGTATTGATATAAAATTGATTAGTGGAAATTGATGAGATAAAATAAAGAGGTCAAACTCTTTATTATCTCCTCATGTAAATAAAAGCAAAAGTAGCAGCGACATACAACCGAGTAATATCTGAACTGCCCTTTGGAAAGGAAGAGACAATATGAGAGCACGTATTGGTGTATACGTAATAATCATGCATGGAAATGGAATCCTCTCATGTCTTTTGAAAGAGATGGAACGAAAGAGAGGAGAGAGAGGGAGAGAGAATTTCATGTATCAGAGTCCACGAAGCTTATTTAGTTTCGTACAAAAGGGGGGACCAAACAATAATAACTTTTTAATGTGCATGTTCTTCCATTAGACCATGGTGGGGTTCTTGTCCACTAAAAATTTGGAGAAAAAACAAATTAATACAATGAAAGAAGATGATGAAAATCAATATATATATAATTTCGTCATCGCACCATCATCAATGCCATCATCACCGCTTCTCAAATCGCAATGTGCTAGAGTCCCAAAACAAAACCGACCCGGCTCTTTTGTCAATACGATTTGGCATAAGTTTATTTATCTAAGTAATTAATTTTTATGTAAAAGATAAAAAATTAACGGATAATTAGTGAATAAAAATATAAAATTAATTGAATTTTTAATCATTTATAATCTCTAATATATAAATAAATTTACGAGTATTCAGAGTCCGATAGAGATGGTGGTTTTAACAAAACGCACCACCAATTGTTTACTTTCTCCATGTAAATTTATTCACTTGGGAACATTGACAAAAATAAAAGAAAGAATTATTAAGAGTATGTTTGCATGTGCATGTGGGAATAATGAGTGGCAGTGGCAGTCCATGCATGTGAATGTTGGGGATAATGTAAGTGGGGTGTTTAATTTGTTGAAACCGAGACAAAGTGAGAGAGTGCATGGCGCATGGTGGGAATTTTGTCAGGATTTTTTAACGGAGTCTTGGGTTTTGATTTGAATTGAATTGAATGCATGTGCTCTCTTTTTCATGAGTACTTGATTCAGAGCTTGGCCAATAATAGTCGACAGGTCTTAGGATTCTGGCTATAGAAATGGTTGAACTGAGCATGGCTTATTCAGGATACCACAAAATTTTCAGAGAAAAGGGAGCGGATTTCTACTAAAGGGAAAAAAGGAAAACAGCCGGATTTTATTGGTTTGTTCTTCCTTTGCTGAAAGATTTTTTGGTCGATTTGCCCATTTAATTAGGAGAAATAAGCCTGACTTGTCTCTCCTTAATTTGGTAAATTATGATTGTGATGCTCAATTTGATATAATAGATCATATTATAGGATGATTATCCACAGAAATGCACAAGATTTCCTTTTTAACTTTTCTGAATTTTATATCGCCAATTTTAAATTTAAGTTAAGCTTAGAAAGAGGAATACTTGGACGAAGAGGGACCAGCAGATAAAGAAAATGCATTAAGCTGTGTGTATATATAGTTAGTTAGTGTATATGAATTGCCTCATGTCTCCGAATAAATTATTGACCCATCATTATGAACTAAGCAAATATGACCAACATGGAGTCCAGCCCTCTTACTTGTGCACGTATTATTCCTTTTTTTTTTTTCTTTCAAAATGCTGTGAAAGGAGAATTATAAATAATGGTGAACTTACAAGCAGTGACAAAGCCCTGGCATTGATAAGTGACTGCCTTGTGTTATAAGCCTCGCCATGCACTTTGTTTCATGTTTAATCATTTCATGTAGCTTCAAAAGTGAGAAAATAGACACAGCCTATACGTCCCCTAATGCAAGTTAGGCCTCTTCATGTCATCGTCATCATAGCAAGCTTAAGGAAATTGCGTCCTCTTGAAAACGTAGAAATTTGTCTCTTATTGGCAACTTAGCTTCTAAAATTGGCAAATATTTGCTTTCATATATATATATATATATTAGTAGGACTTCAGATTGATCCTGCAAAAGAGATTTCAGATTTATTACCGCAACAAAAATATTTTAATATATAAAAAGAAATTCTGAAATCTATACAATTATAACATGGCTTAGGAGTCAGCTTTAATTCGAAAATGTGTTTCTAATTAATACCAGACTTGAGTCACTTGACCCCACACATCTATATATATTTATAAAAGACATGATTTATTGTTATTCTCCAAAATAAGGAAGAGTGTTTTACTATCCGGCAAATGGCGTACGAGAGGTGACCTAATATTTCAACACAGTAAAAAGCACAAATTCTGAGGACACGTTTTCAAACTTCAATGCTATGTGATCGTGTGACAAAGCCAGAGTAAAATGTTGCTCTCCATTTCTTTAATTTTCCTCGCCACAAACTCATTTCACACAATCCAAAAAAAAAAAAAAATCATGCTTTGTTTTGTTTTGTGTTGCAATCTTGTGATGGAGACTTGTCTTTGAGAGAAATAAAGGTCGATTGATCCGATTACGCTGTGTCTACTGCTTAATGGTGGATAATAAAATTGTGGGAAATGAAGAGAGATGCCTTTTTAGTGAGTATAGTTGATTAGTTGGATAGTTTTGGCATGGCCTTTAACATAGTGGGAATATGTGGGGTGATCATTCCAAAGTGAAAAGGGCACCAACTTTCCATAAATCCAAGCCATCTTTTTTTATCATCGCTTTGCACTGCATTTGCATGTCCCCTTCCAAAGCAAGCAAAGCCTCTCACGTCTACAGAATATTCTCTTATTTCAACATCAACATCAATCGGTTTTGAGCACCCTCGTTTTTTTTTTTCCTTTTTCTTTTTGGATAAATGGGCACCAATATTTTCCCAAAAGTTAAAATGACAATTTTATCTTTAATTGTTTGAACCTGAACCTCTTGATCTTAGTTAGCGTTTGATTTAGTAAAGATATGTAAATTCGGACATCTCAGTTGTATTGTAATAGAATTAATCTTAGTTTTAGTAAATATCTAATTATTAATAGGCTTATGACTTTAATATATCAGTATTCTAAAAAGTAGATATAGGATCATTTTATAAGTTTACTATGAGTGTAGAAAGTTTAATGAGTATAGTTTACAATTTCACATTTAGTACGGGTAAAATCTACCTCACATTTATAAAATATTTACACGAGAAATATTAGACTCCTCTATAACAACACAAACATGTTCATATTTTTGCCCTGTAAAATATGAGAAAAATATTGTTTCAGAACCCAGCAATGACCTGACCAGTGGGAAGAGAATAAGCTCAATCTTTGTAAAGTTATTTCATAATTAAACTAAAGAGTTATAGTTGTGAAAACAATGAAAGACCCCCGGATCCCGAATATCATACACCAATTAATATTACCGTGAAACTATACAGTTCAACCAAAAGTCTCAGGGTCAAGTTGGAAATGTTGTAGCTTTTTAAAATAATTACTGTTAGTTGTGTTGTAGAAATAATCAACTGTGAAGAGAATCAATTAAGTGTTTGGTAAATTTTGTTTTCAAAAGTACCGTAAATTTTGAAAGTAGTTATGTACGTTTGATAAATTTGATTATTAAACTGCTGAGAGAAATCAAATGACTAAAATGTACTTGATATAGGATAAAATTTATTTGTATATATAAAAACATATAAATATAATATTTTTAATTGTATATTATAATTTATAATTTTTTTATTTTTTATTTTTTTTATCTTAAAAGAATTGATAATTAAATTTATAATATAGAGAAATAAATTTAATAATAATTTGACCAATAAATTGATATTAACAAATTTATATTGATGAATTATAATAAAATTTTATTAAAACATTGATTTTGTTTTCAATTTTAATAAGGATAATTTTGGTGTTTTATATTATCTAGATTTATTTTTATTAAAACAAATCTTACAAACACAATTGATTAATAAGTTTTTTTTTTTTCCGTGTTTTATATTTGAGTTATCACTCTCTGATAAAACATGTATAGAATATACATGGCATCAGGCTGAAACAGTCCAGTTGACAGAGTTGATTGTTCGTTCATCTGTGAGAATTCAGGCACGCTTTGCTTAATTGATTCGATCAAGGCACATACATCACATGCATAGGAATTTACGAATGCACTCACTATAATTTATAAAGTAATTGAACTGAAACAAACAAACAAACGAGGCATTGCCTGCATTAATTCTTTTGCATGTCACAAAACCCTAAATATTCCACTCTTTTGAATTGAATCCTTATCTTTTTCTTCTTCACTGCTTCCCACTCACCGTCATCACAAACACCTCATGATTTCTGATTCTTATCTTTTGCTTGACATGAGATATTAATTTATTATATACCCTGTTTCTTTTTCTTGGCCGGCTGGTTTCTGATTTTCTTTCTTTACAAACCTACCACTTTCTTGCTTTTGATCATTATTTTCATCCATTTGTTATTATTAGTTTTACTACCAAAAGGGTTCTCGTAATTACACTCAAATTGACTCAGATCATCACCTTTTACGTTTTCTTTTTCTTCCTTTTCCACTGCTTCTCTCTCTCTCTCTCTCTCTCTCCCCTTCATACATTTTCTTATTATTATTTTGGGTTCCTTTCTTGGTCAAGCTCGCACGTATTCTAATTGGATAGCATTTTTTTTTTATTTTTAATGAGAGCCGTTCAGGTCCATTGTATTTAATTATATCCGTTTAAATCTGTACAAATCTTTTCCTTTTTCAGATTAACCAATCGTTTATACGTATAAAATTCATTGTCCAAATGATCATAAAATTTCATATCTTTGAATTTTCAGCATAATCCCATCAATCAATTGTACCAAAATCTACCACTTATCAGATCAGTTTCCAAATATTTCAGCTCAGGATCCTGCCACCAATCATCCAGTTTGCATTATTGTTTTTACTTTACGACTTCAGTTTCACATGAACTTTATTTGAAAAAATAAAATATTTACATTTTTGCACCCAAAGTCCCAAACACATATTAATTCACATAATAAATGGGCAAAAAAGGAAACATTTAATATCCCAGATTTGGGTGGGATTAGACTTTATTTATGTCAAGTGGCCTTGCAGAGCAACCAAACATTTTGTCTTTCCTTTCTTCTCACTCATACTTGATGACAATTTTCATGGCTGCTTTCTGCATACAAGGAATGATATGATAATCAATGAGCCATAATGTAAATGATAAAAGCAAAGTCTAACTTTTAATGGGTAAAATTAAACCAAATCAATATATTTATTTATTTTGAGTGGCAAACAAAACATAAATTGAGGAAGATGTCATGATGTTGCATTATATATAATCAAAAAATTTAAGAATATATACAGCACCATAATAGTCACGGGTACAGAATATTATTATATTTTTTTTAAATATGATTCCAATGAGTTGTTTTGCTTTAAAAGTGAAGGCAAACCATAGTGGACATATGCGTTCTACATAAATAACTAAATTAAAAAATAATAATAAAAAAAATAAAAATTTATCAGTAAACTCACGTACATAGGAAATCATCAATCTATGGACTCAAACATCATATAACCGATGTTGTAAGCTAGCACCACTAGCTACTTGCTAATCCTTCCACTAGCTAATTGGCTTGCATGTTATACCAAACCCTCCTCAAATTTGCCAACTAATTAATTTGGCCATGCAAAACTTTAATTGATCTATACCATCAATTTCTTTCTTTTTATAAGAATGTTGAAGTTTAAATTAAAAAATTTGCACACCCACAAAAGTTGTTCCTAATAATAATAATAATATACACATAAGACAAATTAAACAGCAATAAATGATGAATCCTAACAGCTTAGCTCAATCGAGTTGGCACTATATCTGAAGTCTAAACCCTAACCCTAAACCCCAATGAAAAGCAGTTATAACCTCGTATCAAGTGCTCTACATATATCTCCGTACATTTCTATCGCTCAATTGTGCGTGTATGGATATGTATTATTATACCTTTCATTCATATTCAAAGGTGTCATCAAATTCTTGATTGCCTGTATAATATAAACATGATTTAGACCAATTATAATATAAAAAGTATCAAAAGCGTACAAAAATAATACATACATAACACAGAATTATATAGGACAAAACCGACACCGTATTGATGTTTGTGCCGCACCGTTAAAAATTTTTCCGGTGTCTCGAAGGTGTGGACACTGATTACCGAGCTCACAACAACAATGATGACGATCACTATTGCGCTTGCGCATGATATTATATATGGCAAAAGGTTATTATATGGTAGTTGATGGTTCAAGATAAACAATCGTACGCCCTCGTAATTCGCATGCTTTTTATTAATTTCTTTTTATTTTGCATGGACGTGCGTGGGGCTCGTTCGTATTTTTCTGTGGGGCCCGACCCCCTGGCTGCGCGTGCGAGGCCCAAGTTCATGGGGGCTCTCCTGTGGGCTCCGCACTCCCCCCACAACTCTTTAATCAACACGTATTTGATAATTTTTAATTACCATCATCATTGTCATCTTTTACAAATCCATATTATTTTTTAGTACAATTTTCAAAGGCTATTGTAAATTTGTAATTACGAAGCTCTTTTAGTGTTATTATAATACCTGTAATTAATTAATTCTTTAATTCTTCGAGTTGAGCGTATGTTAAACTTAAAGAGAAGGTTAAACATTCTGATCAAAATTAAATTTGTTCCTTTCTGGCCCGTTCCGTTTTCTTTATTTCTTTTATGGGTCCCATTAGTTCATGGAAACTAAAATTGATTTGACGAATTTATTTAATCTAATTTTCTAAGAACATGGAGCTGAAGGCATTTGTCATGGTTGAGTCACGTCGACGTTTGATTTATCATAACGAAAAGGTGCAAACGGAAACGATGCAACGCGAATCTTGCCAGGACGCCAATTGCTTGGCACTTTATATACGCGATCGGCGATACCATCATCAAAGCTGTGGCTTGTTGAATGATATGGATCCATAAAATATGGTCGACTGACGGAAGGAAATTCCCATATGGTGTAAATTGACATTCCTGGTAACTCATCGTTGGGTAATAAAATGATCGGCGAAGCTATTTTCATGTCTTTTCCTGGACAGATGAGATTATTGGGTGGTACTGATGATAAAACAATCGTGATGAACAAAGATTGAAGCCCATACCTAATCTGGAGCTGTTCGTGTTTTGCAGCTAAAGAAGACCTTTTGTTAACATAAACCAGAAGGCTTTAATCGTCAGACAAGGCAAGATAATGAAACTTTATGTATGCATGGCAGTTATAAGCTGCGGTTGCTCCAGGTTCGCACAGTCTGTGAGTGTGAAAATGTAAATGGAAGTCAAAAGGAGAAGCAAACTTGAATAACTAATCACATATGGGTACAAACAGATTAAAGTGAATGGGCCAACAGCTTGTCGACTGAAAAGTAATTTAGTTGTACAGCAACGCATTAATCACTTTTTGGCAATTGTGATCTGACTTAGCAGTCGGTTCAATAGAAATTAGAAGTTAGGCAAGAATTCAACTTCTATATTAAATGTTTGATTCACCCTGCTATTAACGTATAAATTAAGACCCACCAATTTGCTATTTACACAATATCTTTGTGAGCATATTGTTCTTCACGCGAATGATTGAGGAGGGTTTTTCATCTTTTCAAACACATTCTGCTTCTTTTGATTTTATGCTGGAATAAGCTAATTAATCAGTCGGATACTTTGTTGTCAGCCTTGCTTACGTTAGCTAAATTATATTCATAGTTTCAGCCTTAACCAATCATATCTCGTCATTCATAGAAGGCGTATATTGGCAGCTTAGCTTAGCTAAATTATATCCATGATTTCAACCGTAACCAATCACGTGTCGTCATTTATATCCGAATGGCTCAACAAGGCATTAGTTATCATGCATGTTCACAGCCTTGATACATTATTCACGTCTCTTTCAGTACCTGCATTCAAGTTTTTTAAAGGAAGTCTTGATGATGTACATTTGAAGTCTAATTCAATAAATTTTGTGGGATAGGCAAAAGCTAAAATTACAAGATTTTGATGAATTTCTATGTACAAGTTCAGAGAATGCTCACAATTCTGGATCTAAAATAATAGTTTGTAAATTACAATAATAAAAGCATCATGATCAATCAATCATTGAGATGCTCAAGTATACTTAACCCACTTCTGCACATTCTCCAAGTTGTCTTATCTACGCAATGGGTATGGCCACCAAGATGCAGTGAGCTCCAATTTCATCCTTCAATTTGAAAACCATTTATGTTAGTGTATTGAATATACGGAAGCTAAGCCGGTGGCAATATCGTTTACCTGAAATAATAGAACCACTGAAATTACTTTAAGAAAAGTGTACTGAAAAAATGCCAACGTGCAATTGCACAACAAAGAAAATAAATTGATGAGTGTGATGAAATTTTATTCATAAGCATAAAATCTGACAACATCCTGATATAAAAGAATTTCCATGAGATTTACACTCACAAAGTTTGGCCTTTGCTCGTTTCAAAAGCAAGCACAAGTCATAATCAACAATTTTCTAACAAGGATAGTTTCCTACTCCTAGGATTCAAGCAAATGGCCTAAGCTACAACTGTCATTCCAGAGAATTCCATGTCCCATTCGAAGTGAATCATTGAGGCTTTCATTGTAGAGCCCCAGTGAGAAAGATTAAACAGGTGAAAAACAGTAAGGTGACAGCAAAATAATGGAGCAACAAGGCACCATTTAGTTGGTTAGTCCATTCTTTTCTCAGCTCAATCTTTCTAATGTACCAGCATCTTACCCTCAATGAGTCCCTAATGTATCAGCATCTTACCCTCAATGAGCCCCTTTGAATTAAACATCAAAATCTATGCAGCAAAAAAGAGAGTGGATACATTGCCATGCATAACCCAAAGTAAAATATAAGCAGCAACAAAATTAATGTGACCAACATTAGTAACACCAGTTGTAGGAAGCAATTGTTCATACTGGAAATCAACAGTTGTGCGCCGGCAAATTCCAAG
Organism: Citropsis articulata; assembly: GCA_030449925.1. NCBI lineage: Eukaryota > Viridiplantae > Streptophyta > Magnoliopsida > Sapindales > Rutaceae > Citropsis > Citropsis articulata. Next base: position 393,071 of record JASUUH010000244.1, on the reverse strand, counting down.
GCTGCAGCATGAAAGATAAAGAACCTCCAATCCAAGCCCTATAAGCAACAGAAGAACTAGGACGAAAATGGAAGCACTTCCTTTAGGCAAGGTCATTCCTAGAAAGGGATGTTTCATGGGTAATCCAAACAATTTTGACTTTGCACCATCCACTACCACCTAAAATACTATCATGTTATGAGAAGCAATCCCCAAGTCCAAACATTAGTGATATGGTTTTCTGAATAATCAATATACTGAATTTTCTGAGAGTGATGTCAGCCTGACATCACAAGCACAAGAAAGTATGAAATTACTATGGTTAGAAGCTATAAAAGTTTTGCCGTGTATCATAAATATTATCATTGCACCACAGATGCGAATACCAATATGGAAAAAAAATAGTAAACTAAAACACGATCCCACTTTACAAGAGACTTGATAACGTTAGGTTAGTGCGTGAACATCCTAACAGTGACAATGATGGCGCATGCCTAAAAATTTGTGAAATAGAATGTTGATCAGAACTAAAAGTCTAAAATGATAATCCCCAGAGATAAACCCACGATTAAAAGATTGGTCAAAGAACAGCATGATCATGTAAAATTGCTATATGTCACTTGTTATGCTGGTCATGATAGACTTTAGGTAGATATTTCATGAATGCCAAGTAAATATCAAAATACTATAGAAATAAGGAGCAAATGCAAAAAATGGAAAAAAAAAATTAAAAAGGGAAAGTTTATAGCAGAAATAGGGGTGGAAGTAAGCAGCTACCAGCAACAAGATAGCATGTAACATGGAGACAGAGAGTTTGCAGATCAAATTCACAATGGCATAGAACACCATTTTAATATTCTTCAGCCAAAGATCAATTCAATAAAAGGACCCAAAAGGAGATAAATAAGGTAAAGACGAAAGAAGGAGGTGAACACAATCAAGAAATGGAGATGTAAAAGCCCGTGAATGCAATGAGATTAAGTAACTGTTGAGGGAAATAAGAAAATATAACTAGAAACAGATAAACTCACTACCTTCAAGCTGACTATAATCCATATGAGTTTGAACCTGTTTCAAAGAAATTGAATTTTCAACAATCACCACAGCTCGATTGATTAGCTCCCTAATAAAATGTATTCCAATGATATATATTCATGTAGGCTAGATGAAAAGACAACCTATGCTACATAAGGGTCCCAAAGCCACAACTGTGTGCAAAACCAAACAACCATAAATGATGTATACTTTAATTGTAAACCATCAGATACTAAATTAGGTCTATATGAAGTTTCTGGAAAGTAAAAACCTAAGATTAGCCTTTGACAATCATAACGAATTACATGATGCATGCACAATTCTTTTGCAGACAATAGAAAAATTAGTCATGAGTTACATGGCTCTGTCAGGATATCTTTCTAAAACTGTTTTGAAGCAACAAATAAAGGTATATAAAATCTGAATTTCTTGACATAGGTTATACATAGCATGAGAAGTTTCAAACAATGAAATCCAATACATGAACGAAAAAAAGAATGTTTTTATAAATCGTTTTTCCGCTAGAAATTATTACAAGTATCAAGTGATTCAACAATTGGATCGTTGGAGTTATCGTATTATTAGTTTAGGATTTATCTTTTTAACCACAGGTATTCTTTCCAGAGGAGTATGGACAGTTAATACCAACATGGCCTGAATATGAGGATCCAAATTCATACAATGATAACCTAGCAGTAACCAATTGTTTCTCCATTACAGGCCATAGTTCAGATACAAACTAATATAACACCAAAAGAAAGCTACTAACGTAGAAGTACTTTAAGAAGAACAACATACATAAAACAAATATATAATACCAGGAATCTTACCTTCACATAATCTGCAGTTTACCTTGCTGGGAGAGGAACAATTGCATCATTTTGCTGGATGCAAAAGCTACAAGAACGTTTGTTGATGTACCACACAATTCAACCTAGGAAGAACATTCCAACCTCCAAGATTCTGATTTCTGATCTGTGATCAACCATAAGTCTGCAAGCTCAATTAAGAAAATGTTCAAACAGGTTACCATCCAAGAATAGAGAAGCCATTAAGACAAAATCTTACAGTATGGGATACATCAAAGGGTACAGGCATGGTCCTTTCTACATCTTTATATCAAAAGGTTGTGGCATGTGACCGGCCTTCACGTACAGTGCCAAAACATGGTTTTAAAGAAGAATAAAGTTTTATAATTAATATTTCAGATTCATATGATTACATTATCCTAAAATGGATCTTTATTCTTCTGCTTGTACTTCTACCTCTTTTATTTTTGGAGCAACTCAAAATTTATCGATCAAGATAAAGCAAACTAATAAACAATAATTTGTAAAATGCATGTAACAAATTTTTTCAGGGATTCGCAATCACCTAAACAACTTGAGAACATGCACAGAAACTTCATCAATGATGAAAATTCTTTTCCCCAGATAATGGCAGATATCAATAAGGGACATAAATCACCAGAAATCGCCACAAGAGCAGCATCCGTCCTGAAAATGATGGAACCGGTGGACATCTCTGATGATAATTTCTCGCCGTACTATCTTCGATATTATCTTTATTGCAGTATGGCAATCCACACATATTCGGAGATTTTTAATGATACGAATAGGGCTACTAGGGGGCATTTTAAATAGTGCAAAAGCTAGAGCTAATTTTTCACTGTGCACCCACAAGTTTCGTTCCTTTTCATCTTCCTCCACATCTCGCAATACAGCACTAAGATCGGGAATATAACCTGCCTTCCTAGATTTCATGTTCAACCACTCCAACATCCCTCTAATGATGTTCATGTCTGCATGTGAGGTGTCCCCTGCTGTGAAATAATGAACCATACCCTGGTTCTCAATCCAACTCAGCCCCGGTTCCTTCTTCACTCCTTTCTTTTTCATGCTTTTTCTAACAGAAGCAGCTTTTTCCCAACTCCTTGCCATGGCATATATGTTTGAAAGTAACACATGGGTTGCCTCATCTTCAGGTTCAAAATCTAAAATGTGTTGGGCGGAAAGTCTTCCAATCTCAACATTATTATGAATTATGCAAGCACCAAGTAAGGCACGCCAGGTCATGACACTTGGTTGAAACGGGATTTCCTCAATCAACTTAGCAGCCTTATCAAGATGGCCTGCTCTGCCAAGAAGTGAGACCATACTAGTGTAATGCTCTATACATGGTTCAATACCATAGTCTGCTACCATAGATTTAAAATAAGCTTCACCCTGCTCAAGGAGTCCTCCATTACTACATGCTGATAGAACGCCAACAAAAGTCAAATTGTTAGGTCTCCACCCTCTTTGCTGCATCAGGTCAAAAACGTTTAAGACTTCTGCACTTAGACCATGCATGGAGTATCCTGAGATCATAGCATTCCATGAAACTTCATTCCACTCATTCATCATGTCAAAAACCAAACGTGCATCAGTGATGCTTCCACACTTTGCATACATATCTATCAAAGCATTAGCGACCACGACATCCATGTCATAATTTGCTTTGACAGTCAAGCAATGAACCGGCATTCCTGGTTCCAAGGCTGCTAAACTTGCACAAGCACGAAGAACACTAGAGTACGTCACTTCAGTTGCCGGAACTTGCTCCTCAAGCATTTTTGAGAACATAATCATTGCCTTCCCCACGTCCCCTAGTTGCACATAGCCAACAATCATTGTGTTCCAAGTCACATGATTTCTATTTGGTGATTCGGCAAATAATTCCACAGAGTTCTCCATCCTTCCACATTTAGCATAGACATCCATGAGTGCATTTGAAACAAACACATCCGAGAGAAAACCAACCCTGACCACCAGAGAATGGATTTGCTTCCCCAAATCCAAACCCTCCATAGTTGCACAAGCTTGCAGAACACTAACAAATGTAAACTGATTAGGTGCAACAAAAGCTTGTCTCATCCTACAGAACAGCTCTACTGCATCTATACTCAGGTCAGTCTGAGCATATCTTGCAATCATGAAGCTCCACGGAATCACATCCTTTTTAGGCATCTCCTCAAATATACGCCTAGCGTTGCTAATCTCCCCAGACTTAGTATACAAATCAAGCAAAGCAACAGCCACGTAAAGATCCATTTCATAACGAGTTTTTAAAGCACACCCATGAACACTTTTAGCAAAACGAATGGTGTCCAATCCGAGACAAGCTTTAAGCACAAAAGCAAAGGTAAAATTATTTGGCTTGAACCCAACAGCCCTCATTTGAGAGAAAAAATTCAATGCTTCCTCAAAACAATCATTCTCAGCATAGCAAGCAACCATTCCAGTCCAAGTAACCATGTCCTTACAAATAATCCCATCAAAAACTTTTCTAGCAAATTCGACACAACCACAAACAGAGAATGCATCAATCAGCGCCGTCCCAACAAAAGCATTACTGTCATGACCAAGCTTATACACACACGCAAAAACACAAGGGCAAAGCTCTGCCCACCCCATACTGACAAGCACTTTCAAAAAAGCAGTAAACGCAAAAGGATTAAGCTCATGACCTTCCCTATGCAGTGTAGAAAACAACCCGACAGCCTCAACAAATTGAGACGACGCAGCGCAACCCTGAATTGTAGTAACAAATGATATGGTATTTCTCTCGGGCATTTCATCGAACAGTTTAGTTGCATCAGGTAACAGATTTAACTTCACGTAAACATTGAGAAGAACGTTAGTTGCGAATAGATCTAAGCAGTTACCCTTCTTCAGTACCTGACAATGAATTGCCATTGCCGTTTGGAGGTCATCGTTTTGGATACAGCTTTGAAGTGACAGAGCGTAGGAATGTGAATTGAACTCCGAGACTGAGAATGTTATCGGTGTAGCTGTAGAATTGCTGCATTGTTGAGTCGATAAAGCTGCTTGAGCTGATAACCCACGTATCCATACGTTGATTTTACTTTGACGTGTAAGTTGTTTGCGTGATAATGTTTTGTAATTGAACAATCTAATCATGTGATGATATTGAGAGTCGGTTTTGACTGGAGTTGAGTTAAATCAAAGAAAAGAATGTGCAAAAGCCGGCAGCGAGAGAGAGCCGAAACGCTGCGTTTAAAGTGCTACAGTAAGACGGTGCGTTTAACTGTTGGGAACAGAAGAACGGCGTCGTTGGATGAGGTCTTTTTAGCAGCTAGGGTTTCGGGGGGGTTCTGTTGACTTGACCTCTGTATGGTCTATAAAAAGGAGTGCTGCGGCCGCTGCAGCTGCACGGTGCTTGCATGCCCTCTTGACCTTGATACATGGGTTACTTTGAGATTTATTGGTTTGCTTTGTGTTGTTTGGTTTTTTCCTCCTCCTTTCTTCATTTTTTCCCTTTTTTTTTTTTTTCTTTTTTTCTTCGGTTCCTTTCGTTTTGCAATTTGTTTTAATGTTTTCGATTCTTAATCTGAGCAGATGATGATACAAAAACATTATTCATAGCTGATGAAGCCGTGATGCTTCTAAAATTCGAGCTTTTTAAAACTGATGCTCCGTAATTCATTTTCTTGCCCATCTTCACTTTCATGGACTTATCTCTCATCTGTGTTGTTATTACTAAGTTCCATCGTCAAACACTTTTTAGTTTTAACTTTTTTTTCTACCATTTTCTAAATTAAAAAATTTTGTTGTTGTAAGCAGAGTTTGTGGATGGCCTCATTTATCATTCTAATTCGTATTTTTGAACTCTCTGATGTAATATTTTGATAGCGAATCGAAACCAAAAAACGTTCACAATTATCCTGAGTTTTGGCTGACATTTTGATGTGGCTGAGAAATTCTGATTCTGAAGCGCCTAGCTAGGGTACAGATTCACAAGTACATCTCTCAATTCATCTCTCGTCAGTTCTCACTTTTTAACAAAATTTATTTACTTTTTAAAATTACATTTATTCATTTTTTTTCCTTTTTACCTAATTCGCATGGTTTATTTCCAAGCCCGAAAGACTGAAATGTAAGAGGCGGAACTGCTAATTTAGCAGGAAGTAACAAAACTCAGATCGTCTCCTCATCTCCAGTTCTCTTTAAAAGGCACTCGGTAATTTCAGCTCCTTAAAAATGCCACTGAATTATATTGTTAAGGCAATGAATCAAACCTTTCAGGGGAAAAAAAAATAAACAAGTAAACAAACAAAAAATCAATGAATCAAGAATTTCTCCCGTTTATATAGCTCTATCTTTGCTGAAATCTGAACTGGGAAATTTTATCTTTACCTATATAGGATATTAGGACCATTCAAGCAGATTTCATTTTGCGAATAAGGGCCACTAAAAAATCACAACCAAAAAAAAAAAAAAAAAAGTTTTCAATGAATCTAATCGTAGGATAATCTCAATTTATGTTAAAATTTTGGGTTAGAAAAGAGGAGTTTGGAATTGGAATAAGAGCTATTTACAAAAATGACGAACAGGAGTAATTCAGAAAATAAATAGATTTTAATGAATGAGAAGGGAATATGGGTGTGATTATATGAACTAACTCACTAAGATGGTGCCTTTAGAACATTTGGGCCAAACAAGGCTGTTGGCCCAAGTTATTCTTACGTAACTCCGAGAACTTATGGACCAACCACTGAATCTTTCGACAACGGTGCGATGGAGTTGGCTTATAGTTTACTCCTCCAATTTAACAGCAAGCAATCTGTGAAACCTAAAATAAAAGGTTGTAGTTGTTACATCATCACGCACGACGATGACAGATTGGATAAAATCCAACGGTTGTGAAAATAATATAATTTTTTCATTTCATATTTTCACAACCGTTGAATTTCATCCAACGGCTGTTACATCATCATTTATGTTACATGATCATGTAACATAACAAGCTCCTGTAAATGAACGATCTTATGCAACTTTGATGGTATCAAGATAAAAGCCAAGAAGGATCGAGTCGGTTTACAGAATATATTTCAAAACAATCTGCCGCCGGCATTGTTCACGTTTTGAAAAACTCAACACTCAAACCTCTTCCACTTTGCAACTTAACCTAACCTACCTGAAAAGAATTAGACCTAACATCATCAGTTAATTCACATGTCCAGTTTGGACAACTATCCCACCAACCCACCCCTTAGTCCCTTACCCTTTGTGGGGAAACTAATTTAATCATTTTGCTTCCCACTATTGATTATTTGGTTTGTTCAGTTTACTTGTTTTAGGCAGGCATGGGCATTTTATCCACATTCACACGACTTGAAAAAGTTTTGGTTCAGTTTGAGAATATTTATAAAAAAAAAAAATCCCGGGAGTTTGGCTTGAGAAGAATACTGCTGGACAGTGGACATCATAACATGAATCCTTTCATTACGTCAAATATTATGAAATTTTTTAAATTATATTAAATTTTTGAAATATAAGTTATATTTAATTTTAATAAATTACTATATGAATTATTAAAAGGCAACACTTTACTATATTAAATTTTTTAACAACAAAAATTTACTATATTTCCACCAATTCCATTAGTTGACTTATTAATTGACTTATAAAATACTAATTTATCCTTAATAATAAATCCTAAAATTGAAAAAAAAAAATGATACAAACCAATGCCATGTGAATTTACAATATGTCCTGCTCTTGGTGTAGAGCAACATATTGTTACCACTTAAATTTATAATGATAATTAAATGACAATATTGTCCATGTAATTGATTTGTAGTATGATCAACTGTAAATTGACAGAAATGTAGTAAATTGTTACTTTTTAATAATTGATGTAGTTTTTTTTATTATTTCACAATACTTGCTGTAGTAAAAAGATTAAAATCCTAAGATTTAATTATATATTTAGGTTTTATTCAATGAAAATACAATTTTACTGATATGACATTGTTGTGACATCATCATCAGACTAATAGTAGTGACAAAAATGTAGTAAATTGTTATCTTTAAGAAATTAATGTATTGAGGTGTTACTTTTGAATAATTTATACAGTGGTTTGTTATTCTAAAATATTTGATATAGTGAAAGGATAATAACCTTAAAATTTTATCCTAAAATTTTATTTCAAATGATATGACATTGATTAAGTAGATGGAAAGATAAAAACTTCAAATGTTCTCTATTATTACTCATTCTAATATAACTTTTTATCGACTAAGATGAGTTTTCAATCTACAATGGTAATATTAGACTAGTATTGATACAGCTACAAAATCTATTATACAAATCATTTTTATACTTGTTTATGTGACATAATAATTGATTGAATGAAATATTACACATTCAACGAAGAGTTTGTATAGAATAATTTGAAGGTTCAAAGAACCTTCATAATCTAGACTTATGTAATTAAAGAAAGATCAAATGGTAAATTGTACCTATTCAATCAGCAAGCTCCAATTTATAAATTTGGAATTTGAATTCCTCTTCACTTACGCAAGAATTAGCCAAAAAGTCCTTTCTCAAGCCTTTTGGCCTTTCTTATAAATCGAGAAAAGCAGAGTTCGGCAGGAGATATGATTTCAGATATAAATCCCCATTGTCTGCTTTATCTATTATATCATCAGATACAATAACCACTTTTGTCTATATTTAAATTCTAATGCATGATTTAGTTATTTATTCGTTGAATTATTTTCTGATTTTTTTCCCCGATATCATTACAAAGATATATCTATTATACATATTTATAATGTTTGTTGAACAGATAGTGCAATGTAAGTGACAGAACCAACTACGCATATTTAAAATAGATGAACAATACACGCTGAATTAGACTTTCAGTCAAAACCAAACTAATTAAAACCAGACATCACATGCCTGCACTTCATATAATAAATACACTCAACCAAAAGAATAGCCACAATGATGGAAGGGGAAGGTACAACATGACTATTCAGAGAAAAGGTCAGAATACATATGACTTCCAACGACGTTGATAAATTAATAATCCAATATCGCAAATAAAATTTGGAATGGGGGCCAAAGGAAAGGAAACCGCAACGAACTGGACCGTTCTATTTGTATATAATATTACATCCAATGAGTCAAACGAGGCAGGCTATTAAGTATTTAAGTGGGACTAAAAGCTCAACCGCCAAAAAGATGGAAACAGAATTTCTACGAAACTACTCTTGTGTCCATCAACTTTCTCCCCTTTTTAGGCCGGCAATAACATCAACCTCCATTGATCCTTCATGTCCCAATCACCAAAACGCGTTTTTTAAGTGTGACATGAATAAGGCGACAGCAATGTCAATCTGCATACATATATCACAAATTCAAAACCGCGTGTTATTTATCATACTTTGTTTAAAGGAATTCAAACATGTGTTAGAAAAAAATAAATAATTAAAATATGTTCTTTTTTTGCTTCCATTCCATACAGTAGCTCTAACATGTCGACAATTCGAGAAGCAATGCTTTTAAAAGAAGAAAAAAAATTTAAAAAAAAATCCTAAGAGTCCGATCCCCGTGATTCAATATCGCGTGTTGCTCTCCGGGAGTTATTCCCACTTAGGATCATACATTCCACATATGCTTAAAATATATGATATTAAATGAGTGTATAAGCTTGCTACCAAATTTTTAGGGTGAGATCTACCTATTAGTTCATGCGTTTTCAAACTTAAATTAAAAGAAAACAAAATCAATTGGCGGATAATTTTTATATAAACTTATCTTATACAAATTAATGTAGTATTAATTTATTAATTAAATAAAAATATAATCAAGAATTATTAAATTCAATTAATTTTATCATGTCATATCATATAAATTCATACAAAATAAATTTACACCAAAATTTATGACTATCATTACTCAAATTAAAAAATCGCCATAAGTAGCTCTTATTTCTCATGAGTATAGTATTTACCGCTTAGTTGCTTGATATCATACTCCATATCATTCCTGATTTTCACAAGGAGACTCATGTAAATAAAATTGTTTTCTTACTTTTAAAAAGATAATTTTTTTTCATTTCACTATTATAGTAATTAAGAAAAAAAGAGACATAATAAGGCTCATGTGACATATATTTGCAAGTTACTATAACTAAGTAGGAGTTTTTGATAAATTACATGCAATATATAATAATATAATGTATCATATTTATGGTAACAGTGACGTTTTCTTTTTTGAACTAATCGAATAGAATATCACGCAAAATTCGCTACAAAAAAAGATAAAGCTGATAAGGCGAATTCAATATTGAGACGCGGATTACCTCTCTTTGCGTTTCTCCAGAAATCTCTGGAGTGACTTTCTCCTCGCAATTGGCAGATCTGCAAATTACAAATACGTTTTATTGTTTTATTAATATTTTAAATTAATCTTCCATTAATCTCAATAATAAGCTCAATCCTTTAATAAATACTCATTCGTGGGTTATTGTGAGGGAAAATATAATAACAATAATTATTAATAATTAATAATTAATGAGACATGGATCAACGCTAACCTCCAGTATTAAGAGTCTCGAGCAGCTGTTGTTGCTGATCGCTTGCAACATTAGCATCATTTGATTCGAAACTTTTTGAGTTTCCTTCAACAGCAAGTTTCAGAATGTGCTCGGCCTGTACCATTTGATAATTTAATCAACAGATACTGAGAACCAAAAACTTACCGAAAGTAGAAAATTAAAAATTAAAAATTAAAATTAACTTAAGGTGTGTCCGCAGTGGTTCAAGCTTTAAAGTTTAAACAAACCTTCTCTTGATGAACATCAAAAACGGCGACGGTTCCGTTATAAAATATAGTCAGAGGAGCTGTTTCCGAAAAATTCTCTGGACCAGACCTGAAAACATATAGATATATTTCTTTTCTAAGAAAATGATAAATATTTTTTGCAACAAAAATAATTGAATATTCTTTTATTTTTTCCGAAATAGAGATTTATTATAATCAAGTACTTTGGAATGTGCCTGTACAGAGGCACGTCGGGAAAGGTAATCGGCTCTTCTTTTGGAGTAGACGGCAAAGAGATTGATGATTTCACAGAACCGGAAGCAATCACAGATTTAATAATCTCAGGATTAATCTTGGAAATGGCGCCTTGAATGTCTGAAAATGAAAAAAAATGAAAACAATTATATACATAAATAAATATACATATATGTATATCTGAAAAAGAAAATAGAAAAAGAAAAAAATCAAATCAAACCAGAAGTATAAAGAAAGGTACCACGAAAGCTTCTTTGGCGAGGAAATTTCCTGAACTGAGGCTTGTTAGAGGAGTTTTCTTTATTCTCCAAGCCGAAGAAATCGAGTTCAACGATGGCTCGAGACATGGCTAATGAAGAAAAATGTTGAGTAGTGAATGAATCGTGAGGGACGAGTTGAAGAAAAGGAAAACGAACTTTGGCTTTAGAGTTTCGGAGAAGTTGAACAACTTAAATGGGAAAGCTGGAGGGAGATGGAGATGAAGCACGAAGTACACATGACATGAGAATTCGAAATTGCGTGAGAGAGAGAGAGGTGTGGGGCGTTCGCAAAGTATGCAGATTTAAGGCACACGTCTCCCACGAGGTACCCATTAAAAGAAGCGGGTCCCGCTAATTAGCAGTTTTATAATGTTTGTTGGTATAAGATACCGTATCTCTCTACAAAACTTTCGTAGGCTGTACATTATTTTTTTTTTTTAATAAGGTAGGCTGTACATTTTAATCGTTGCTGTCTTGGACTCTTTATGTGATCGACGAATTTAGTTTTGTACATCAAAATCTTATACAGTGGAAGTATTGGTCTACTGCCCTGTGTTGAAAGACGAATTTACCCCGCACTGATTTTTGTGACCCTTGAATAACGTACTTGCGAATTGCGACTTGCGAGATTTTTCATTTTTCATTTAAATAAAAGATAAAGGTGTAAATATCTGAGTTGGACCATTAGGGCCTTTCTAATCTCCTCTTGAAATCCCTTTTCTTTTTTTAAATTTTACTTATTTTATTTCCAAAATATCGTTTGTACGTTTTAATGTACTTCAAAATTTTCTTATTATATATATATATATATATATATATATATATATATATATATATATATATTTATTGCTTTCCGTCAGATTTCTTTCAATCGTAATAAATAATACAGATATCATTTAAACCAAATCATAACCATCGATCCGCATTTAAAATGATCTGCTCAGCCAGATTTATTTCTGCATCGAATTGGTATAACAACGCCCCGTACCAATTAAAATTGATTTACTAAAATTGGCAACAAAGAATTAATCTGATCATTCACACACTTTCCACAATAATACTTAATATTGTTGTGATTAACAGTGTAAGGTGTAATAAGATTTATAAAAGGTGTTCCTAAAATAACAATATAATGAATATCATTTGTTAAAAGAAAAGAAGTTTTAAAACAGATCAATAGTTCGCACGATTTGGTTTCCAGCCAATATACCTTTGTATTCTTTACCAGCTTTAAATATTAATAATAATTTAATATGTGGCAAGTGTGTGCACCACAAGGCTCAAAGATAATACTAGATCTGATATATGAACCGGCCAGAAGTGATTGTGCTTTGGACTTTTGGGATAGAAAAGTTCCCTGAGCTTTGATGTCTTTAATAGTGGGGGTCATTTTTGTAGCTAACCAATTCTGGACTATGGGAATAGTCAGTTTTGAAAGTTCATCAAATTTTGACCACCATTTTATTTTGAAGGTTCTGAAGGATGGTATGGCCATCTTGGTTACAGATCGAAGGTCCCACATCCGCACCCAAGGTAAAGAAATTTGTACGAGAAAAATGAGAAAACGTTTTCGATTAGGGTTCATAATGCTTTAAAAAGGTTTAAACAATGGGTGGCATTTGAGTTAAGATATTCGGGCTTGCAGTAATTCCACCACTGGAACCAATTTGGAAGGCTTTGGATTATTTTAATTAAAGAAAATAACCATGAACGAGATTTCTTTGGATTTTGGATAAAGAAAGTGTTAAACCAGGCTTGCTGGTAGTCCCAATAAGAGAAGGACTGGCAATGGTTTAATCGGTTTTGGAAGTTTAGAGGGAAAGCTTTAGTCTTGTGGAGAAGATCTCCCCACTGGTTTGGGCTAAGGACTTTAAGGATGGTAGCAGTGAACGAGCATCACTCAAAAAGAAATGTTTGAATTTCACAGATTCTGTGAATTCCAAAATACTTTGATAATAAGGCTGGGGTTTTGATAAATCCCATGGTTTAAAAAACCAGCCTTTGGGAAAAAGCTTTGTAGTTGCTTGAAAAGGATCAGGATGGTAAAACCCATCTTCCATAGATAAAATGTTTTGGAAGTAGGTTTTATCAAACCATTCCGAGGTTTTCTTTGGAAGCTTTGTTTGTGATAGAACAATCTGAGATGACAAACTTTCCCCAGAGAGGATCACATTTTCTGAAGATGCTTTGGAATTTGTTTTGAACTTTCCTTTTGGAGAAGATTGGCTTTGTGAAAAACTTTGTAAAGCGAGCATAAGCTCGGGGGATTTAGACATGGATTTAATCCATTTACTTACCTGATCTTGAGAGGCCAGGGCTTTGTCATCTTCCTCTATCATGTCGATCCATGATTTTATGGGCATGGCCGAGGATAATAATTTTTCTTTAGGTGGTGAGGAGGCTTTGGAGGGTGTCTGGGACACAGGGTCTTTGGAGATCCCTTTCCCTTTGTCTTTCTTTTTTGGCGGCATTTATCTGTTTTGAAGAAATTCCCTGGTTAGAAAATCAGGGAGAGAATTTGTATCCCCTTTAATGAATTCTATCTCAAAATCAAAAACACTCAAAATAGCTTGCCATCGTGCAAAAATCTGTTTTGATGCAATGTTTTGAACATCTTTTTCTAAAACATGTTTTGCAGCTTTGCAATCAATCCTAAGTAAAAATTTTTGATTTAATAGGTCACTTTGAAACTTTGAGATGCATAAAACAATAGACAGAATTTCTTTTTTGATGGTAGAATAATTTTTCTGGCAATCATTCCAATGTGCAGAAACATATTGAACTACCTGTTCTTTATTATTGTCTATTTGTTTTAATATTCCTCCATAACCTAAATCTGATGCATCAGTCTCAACGATTTTAGGCAATACAGGATTTGCAAGAAATAAGCATGGAATTTCTTTAACAATATTCTTTAAGTGCTTTACTATGTCAGATGTTCTTGCACTACGCAATGATTTTTCTTAAGCCTATCATGCAATGGCTTGCTATCCTAATAGCATTTGGACATTTAAATATTAATAATGTTTTAAATTTACTGTATTTATTTCTTTCAAAGCATCTAGCGGTGATTCATATATCGATGCGCCGCCATAAAGCATCAGTTCGCTCTCGGAAGCAGATCCTGGATTGCTGTTTTTGGGTGGCAATCTCTCTTCTCCCCTTGATGGGAATACTTAGTTAAGGTCCAGGATCTAGTATTATCTTCAAGCAACATGATGCAGCTACACTTGCACACATATTAAATTCATTATTAATATTTTAAAGGCTGGTAAAGAATCACAAAGGTATATTGGGCGGAAACCAAATAATGCGAACTATTGATCTGGCACTAAGTCGGTCTCGGGTTGTGATTTAATATCATTTGTTAAAAAGAAAGAATTGAATATAACAAAGGCGCCCACGATCAATTAAATGATTGATTTAATAAAATTGGCCAGGTCAGCCCTTTTGTCGATCATTCACACACTTTTAATGCGCACGATCCGGGTACCTTATTGGTATCAAAAAGGAGCAATGCAGGGAATTTTACCATTAGAAAATTTAAAGTGTGTTTCTGATTAAAGCAAATATTTCTCGTGGTGTGATTATTAAATTGGAAGAAGATTTAAAATCGACTAATCGGGCCGGATAAAGTGGTTGCCTTCGTCGGTTGTTTTCTTTTCACCATCGTAGGTAATTTGGGTGTAAGTCATCCGAGTCCAAGTGTTTGCCCAAGATTTTGTCAGATAACTCTAGCCCTAAGACATTTTTACTTTGTCTTTTAAATCTTAGAACTATAATATCCCAAGTCTCTTTAAAAATTTTAAAGTCTCATGGAATCTTTGCTCATTGAAGCGTATCTTAACTCTACAGTTCTTCCAAATTTCAAAGGAAGACATTTTGTCATTGTTTCGTTAGACGCGTGGTGAGTCAGGAAGAATTCATCGTTGAAGATTTTAATAAAGCAATATCAAGATAATTGGGATTTGCAAGATTTGCCATCAGAATAAGATCGTTACGCCAAGCTTGCTCTTTCGTTAAAATCATCGATTTTCTTTTTTAAGAGGATTTCGGTGTGTAATCACTATTGCTCTTCAAGATGTAAGTGTTAGATATCACTCTTTTCAAAGGCCTTCATCCAGAAGTGATCACCGCTCGGTCAATTCAGAATCTGATTTCTGGCTCAAGACTGGGCAGTCTTAATTTTGAAAAGAAATTCTTCAAAGAAAGGGTTTCTAATTATATTCATATCGGCTTGATCACAAGTTGGTATAAAGGTGTCCAAGTAACTAAGAAGGACATTTGTAACACTTCAATTTCTTAGCCAACTGGGAAATAGCTATTGGGATTTGTCTATCTCTTTAGAAACTGTTGGTGTTTCGCTTACTAAAAAACGGTGGTATTTCTAATCGTGATTTGAATCTCGTTAGATTAGACTAGAATTTTTTCAGAAGCGCCAGGTATCCAAATATAATGATCTTTAAGCGGTTGGCAAAAAGATAAAAATATTTCATGAGAAAGCATGATTGTTCTGATCAAACACATAATTATCACATGTTCCGCCAGATCTGCTCTAAGCTTCGGTTGCATTTTCAAAATATCTTATATCCTGCAACCTTGATCTCTTGCTGACTTTGTACCATGAATTCACCATAGTACTACTATAAGCGACGCGATTGTCCAAAAAGAGTTTGCTGGAATTCCCCGACTGCTTCTCTTAAGTAATTGTAAACCATGAATTTTTTTTTCCAAGCAAACCTTTATCTCATACATCTAGACCCGCAATCCAATGGAAACTTCGGAATATCAATTTTCTACATCACGAGTAACTCAAGATTCTTGAAGGAGCCACGCAGACCAATACGGATTCCGCAATAACAACTTTGAGAGATACAAGAATTTGTCGTGTTAGGAATGCGATCCCTAAAATGTGACTTTAATGATTCACGATGCGTCATGGGTAAAGCTATCATCCGCTCGGAGAGGTTCCATACTTCCGTTGAATTGCTGCCGACCGTGCACAGATCCAAATCCCACCCAACAGTCTTCCTAATCACCGCCAAGAAACCGAAAGCGATTCGCAAAAGCTCGGCGCCTCGCCGTAAGCCTTCATCGGCCAGAGACAATGCCATACCATTTCAACAATCCTAGTACAATATCTCGCACATACCATCCTATATATACTCATACAAGCTCATCTATACGGGATTGACCTAACGGCCACTGGGGTTATGCTACTAGTATCCTCGGATTACCTATCTATGTCGATGAGTCGATCCTGTCAAAAGCGGAATGGACTTATGAAGGAACCTTCTCCTCCAAAGGCCTCTCTCCAACGTTTTGCGATGTGAGAGGCCAAATGTAATCGTCCGTCGTTAAATACCTACCAGATCATTTCCATCTTGTAGAACCGTAACTGATTCCGTAATGTAAGCAGATTTTAAGCTTCATTCGTCAAACCGTTAATATTCATTGAAAAGACTTTCGACTTTTTTGAAGCTGGAATTTTTTAAACCAGAAAGAAAAGAAAATTCAAACAGTCTATTATGGAACTTTGTAAATTTGCATAAAAAATCCATATCGTTTTATGGACTTGGTTGCTGAGATCACTTTCTATCCAGCCAATATTTCTTATCCTATCGTTCTAGAAAGATAAAATCCTGTCACTTTGATTCGTTGAAAGATCGATGCCCGGATGGAGTCTATCAGAATCTGATCATTCGCATGAGAACCATTGCGAGAGATTACTCACGAGCATCCTCCCTCTTCGGAGTGTTACCATTAATCATGAGGAGCGGCGATTCAAATCAAAGCCTCTCCTTACAAAGTCTAAAAATTCCAAATGATCCAGGAAAAATTTTACGACCGCGATATGATCATCTTGAAGGAATAATTTGAAATATTGCTTTAACTTTCGTGACAGAATCTCAAACGCTGACTAAAACGTGATGATTTTATCGGTCCAAAGTTTACAACCATTCAAGTCCCTTACGATTCGTCGATTTTCTGATCTTCAAAATGCAGTTCATGAAAACCAAAGTCTTTTTTCTTAGTTAACTATTTTCAAACCTTTCCGGTGTTTGGAAACATGGTAGCCAACTTAGTTCGTCACGTTAATCGAAATCGATTTAGATGCCAAAGCATTAAAGAACAATCGCCGAGGAGTTTTAAGAGAAGGTCTTCGTTGCCCTTTTCGTTATTCAGTCCCAGAATTGGTTATCACGATACTGGTGCAATCTAATGAGGTTGCAACTAAGAAACGGGACCAATCTTGATAGCCTCTTACGATATTAGTCAAGCCTTTACGTGGTAGGAAAGAACCGACACAAAGTCCACTTCAAAACGGCAGTTCGTTAGGATCTCGACCTTGGCTAATTTTCTTCTAAACATGTAATCCATAGGATCGACCGGTTTGATCTTTATCGAAGGAACGAAATAAAGATGCGTTAAGTCAATCCGAGGTTTAATTGATCCCTACCATGAAAGTCGAATATAGATGGTATGTCACTCAATTGCCCGTTATTAACATCATCTAGGATCGAAGTGTTCTTCGTTACTTCAAATGACTACTCGTAGCGGTAATGCCTACAAATATCTTCCAATCGAGGAACTTGTGCAGCCATTTGCACGTAAATCCATTATTGCTGGATAGGTCACCAGGTCGATTAAAGGTGCTAATTTGGATCATCTTCTTACGACTGATCATGGCAGACAAACGTAGAGATCAGCGGCTCCTAAATGCCATTTCAACGGATCGGGAACGATTACATGCCAATGCATCGAACACAGTAATCCTATTCGTGATCTTTGTTGCTATCTACGATAATTAAATCATGTCTCATCATTTTATCTTTTAATGAGATCAGATGCTGCATCTCGTAGAGGCAAAATCTTGAGGATTACTACATAACTCAGATATAGAAAACTTAGTGAATTCTTTACGAAATACTCAAAACCACTTTCTTCACAGGACTTTTCAAGGATACAAACCATACCATCAAAGAAAAATTCCTTCTTGGTTTATCACTCTCTTGGGATGTGCTAAGTCGAGAAATTCCATTAAAACCTCTTTATGACAATTAATTATTCCTTATGATGAACTCTCGGACACCTATGGTGAATTAATGGAGTTTTGTCCAATAAAGAGGGTTTAAAAGATTGCCGGGATGTCGAATTACAAAATGCGCACGAAAATAGAGCCTTAGACAATGTCTGAAGAATGGCCGAGGCAGAGTGGTTTTTGTAAACAATTCTAGTCATGATCCTTTAAAGCCAATTCCACGCTTCCAAAGATTGTAATTTTAAGGTGCTCTACAAAGCCTTACCAAAAACATTACAAATCTTGGTAAATACCCAAGAAAATTCAAATCGATTTTTTGAGAACCAGCGTTTATAAGAAACCTTTCAAGGCATATGAAAAAAGCAGTTTCTAAAAGAGAGATTACTAAAGCCAAGCAAAACACTCCTTTCTAATTGGAAGGAAGCTACATATTACAGGAAGATGTCATCGTAGCTGTGAAGAAGGCAGATCGCAAATTTTGCGGTAGTTAAAATTTTAAGAAGACTTACATTGAGATGAGTGCTCAAAGACAGGGAAAGTCGCAGGCTAAATTGGTCTTAGGCCCTAAACACTTGGACTCGGGACTTGGGACTCGAATGATATTCTCCTAAGACCAAGGCGAACCTTTACAGAGTTGATGAATTAAATGATTTTTGGATTACGAATTCTTTAATAATCACACAAAAGCTTTAATGGTGATTACGAAACACACTAATTCCCTTGCCTAAAGAATGAATCAATGTTTAT
Source organism: Citropsis articulata (assembly GCA_030449925.1). Taxonomy (NCBI): domain Eukaryota; kingdom Viridiplantae; phylum Streptophyta; class Magnoliopsida; order Sapindales; family Rutaceae; genus Citropsis; species Citropsis articulata. The sequence goes on along the minus strand of JASUUH010000244.1, from coordinate 374,135 downwards.
GAAAGTTAACCAAGAAACTTTTCAAAGAACTTGTTAACCTTATATTTCTGATCCAACTCCTTACTGATGACATTAGAATATCTTAGATAAGCTTCCTTTAAAAACCTTATTGAATCAAGAAAAGTTTGTTTACCCTCATGGAATAAGAACTTGTTAAACATTCTGCTAAGTAAAATGTGTTGATGCCGCGATGAAAATTTCACAATTACAAAAGCACAAGACCAAGGGATCTGTGGAAAGGGTGTGTGTAATGATCGAGTTCAATTCTGTTGTTGCCAATTTTAGTAAATCAATTTTTAATTGGTATCGGGCGTTGTTATCAATTAATTCGATGCAGAAATAACTGCCTTTGAACCCCGTGATCCCGACTTGTATACGGATCAGATACGGGTTATACGATTTGGTTTCCAGAAATAATATACCTTTGTATTCTTTACCGCCTTTAAATATTAATAATAATTTAATATGTGGCAAAGTGTGTACTGCCGAAGGCATTAAAGATAATACTCAGATCCCGATCCCGAACTAGTATTCCGATTGAAGCGGGAGAAGAGAAAATACAACGAAAATGATCCGGGTTCTCTGCTGTTTCGAGGAACGTGACAGTTTTGATGCTAAGCGTATGGCGGATCGATATATGAATCAATTCGCTAGATGCTGTTCAAAGAAATAATACATGAATTTAAACATTCATGTAAATATAAAAATTATTACAATGTTTAAAATGAATTACAGCAAAGAACTTCACCGTATGAGCTTTGAATCTCAATGCTTTGAAAGCAAAAATTTTACAAAGAGAAGAAAATGCGAATATGATCTTAAAGCGGAAGAAATGGGCGCTTGAAGCCTTCGCTCGATCTCGATTCCTGTGGTAAGAGAAGGAGAGAAGGGTGCTAGTAGTAGAGAGAGAGAGGTTCCAAAATTGAATCGCTTGCCGAAGCCCGAAGCTTGTAACTTCTTTAAATAAGGTGGAGGAGAGGCGGGGCCTCTTTCAATCACTTGAATCACGTGGACCGAGCTAAGCAAGAGTTTAAGACATTAGATGCATCGTGTGAGAAAAGATCTCCATCAATGCGGACATACAGGCCCACCCAAGCACTTCGATTACATAAATTAGAGTGGGACACGAACAGGTGAAGAGACATGCAGGCTCACTTGTGTCGAAGGACCACACATTAAATACTTTGGGTGCGAAGAGACAGCTCATACATGTCACTGCTCACTGCTGAATGGACTCACCGAAAAGATAAAAATAAAAGAGATAATATTTCACTTTTTTTTTTTTTTTTTTTTTTTTTCATAATAATCGGATCAGATTTACAAAAGTGGATCACCGATAACTATAATTTGAAAACGGTTCACCGATAACATACTAACGGATCACCGATACAATAAATGCTTTAATGCTTTAGTGTTGGGAGGATTCAAGAAGCCTTCATTGTCATCTCCCAATGAAATAAACGCCACAGACACTGATCCGACGACGAGCTTTGAATGTAAGGCTCGACTGGAAGGTGAGTCGCTCCATAACTTTGAAATATTCTTCTTCGCCTGCACCGCCAAGTGATTGTGCTTGGACTTTGGGATAGAAAAGTTCCAGCTGATGTCTTTAATAGCGGGGTCATTTTAGCTAACCACCGACTATGGGAATAGTCAGTTTTGAAAGTTCATCAAATTTTGACCACCATTTTATTTTGAAGGTTCTTTGAAGGATGGTATGGCCATCTTGGTTCTGGTATCGAAGGTTCGCATCGGACCCAGGTAAAAGAAATTTGTCTGAAAGCAGAGAAAATGAAAGCGTTTTTACGATTACGTAGGTTCATAATGGGCTTTAAAAGGTTTAAGCGATTGGGTGGCATTTGGGTTAAGATATGGGCTTGGTCAGTAATTCCACCATTGTTGGAACCAATTTGGAAGGCTTTGGACAGTTATTTTTGAATTAAAGAAAAATAACCATGAATGAGATTTCTTTGGATTTTGGATAAAGAAAGTGTTAAACCAGGCTTGCTGGTATTACCAATAAGAGAAGGACTGGCAATTGTTGATTCTGTGTTGGAAGTTTAGATGGAAAGCTGTATTCTTGTGGAGAAGATCTCCCCACTGGTTTGGGCTAAGGACTTTAAGGATGGTTCTTAGTAGAATAGGCGGCTCGAATGAGCATCATTTCAAAAGAAATGTTTGAATTTCACAGTTACGTGAATTCCAAAATACTTTGATAATAAAATTTGGGGTTTGATAAATCCATGGTTTAAAAACCGACCTTTGGGAAAAACTTTGTAGTTGCTTGAAAAGGATCTGGATGGTAAAACCCATCTTCCATAGATAAAATGTTTTGGAAGTAGGTTTTATCAAACCATTCCGAGGTTTTCTTTGGAAGCTTTGTTTGTGATAGAACAATCTGAGATGACAAACTTTCCCCAGAGAGGATCACATTTTCTGAAGATGCTTTGGAAATTTGTTTTGAACTTTCTCCTTTTGGAGAAGATTGGCTTTGTGAAAAACTTTGTAAAGCGAGCATAAGCTCGGGGGATTTAGACATGGATTTAATCCATTTACTTACCTGATCTTGAGAGGCCAGGGCTTTGTCATCTTCCTCTATCATGTCGATCCATGATTTTATGGGCATGGCCGAGGATAATAATTTTTCTTTAGGTGGTGAGGAGGCTTTGGAGGGTGTCTGGGACACAGGGTCTTTGGAGATCCCTTTCCCTTTGTCTTTCTTTTTTGGCGGCATTTATCTGTTTGAAGAAATTCCACAGTTAGAAAATCGGGAGAATTTGTATCCCTTTAATGAATTCTATCTCAAAATCAAAACACTCGAAATAGCTTGCCATCGTGCAAAAATCTGTTTTGATCTGATGTTTTGAACATCTTTTTCTAAAACATGTTTCTTGACTTTTCAATCAATCCTAAGTAAAAATTTTTGATTTAATAGGTCACTTTGAAACTTTGAGATGCATAAAACAATAGACAGAATTTCTTTTTTGATGGTAGAATAATTTTTCTGGCAATCATTCCAATGTGCAGAAACATATTGAACTACCTGTTCTTTATTATTGTCTATTTGTTTTAATATTCCTCCATAACCTAAATCTGATGCATCAGTCTCAACGATTTTAGGCAATACAGGATTTGCAAGAAATAAGCATGGAATTTCTTTAACAATATTCTTTAAGTGCTTTACTATGTCTGTATGTTCTTCAGACCATGCAAGCAGATTTTCTTAAGCTATCATGCAATGGCTTTGCTATCCTAATAGCATTTGGACAAAAATCAAGAACATAGTTTAGACTTCCAAGAAATCTTTGCAATTGGGTTTTATCAAGGATTTTATCAGGAAACTTGTCAGTAAAAGCAAGGGATCTTTCAATAGGAGTGATAGTTCCCTTTGAAATATAGTGACCAAGAAACCTGATTTTAGTTTGAAATAACGAAATCTTTGAACTAGAGATGGCTAAACCAGCTTTTCTAGTTATTAAATAAAAAGTCTTTAGGTGTTTGAAGTGCTGATCTATAGAATGAGAAAAAATCAACACATCATCAATATAGACAATGCAAAATTCAGAATAAGGATTATAAATATCATTCATAATTCTTTGAAATTCTGAGGGTGCATTCTTTAATCCAAAAGGCATTACTGTCCATTCGTATTGCCCAAATGGAACAGTGAAAGCTTTTTTATTCCGGTCATTTGGATGAATTTGAATTTGCCAAAAGCCTGATTTCATATCAAATTTTGAAAATATGAATGCGAGAATGAAGTTTTGAACAAATCCTTTTTATTAGGTATTGCACCTAATCCATTTTAAAAGCTTTATTCAAGGGTTTGTAATTAATCACCAATCTAGGTGTTCCTCTGTCTGAATTCTTGTTGACATGAAAGCGGCAGACCATAGTGACCTAGATTTAACAATTAATCCTTTGGATTCCAAATCTTTAATCTCATTCCTACGGTGGCGTTCCAAATCCATATTCATTTGGATAGGTCGTGCTTTTGTAGGAATTTTCTTTTCATCAAAAGAATTTTCATATGGCAAATCTACCATGTGTTGTTTTCTATTCCAAAAAGCAGAGGGTAGATTAGCACATATTTCTTTTTCAATAAGCTTTTGAAAATCAGCAATCTTTCTTTTTATGAAATTATCTTGAAGTTGGTTATCTATTCTTTGCAAATTTAAATCTTTCTTTAAATCAATCAAATCGTTTTGTTTTGTTTTTATTAAAACATTGATCTTGTTTTGATGAATAGAACAAGCTTTTATCATGTTTAAATTTCTGGTTTTAGGTTTTTCAATAAAAGGAAAATTTAATATTTTATCATTTGCTTTAAAAGATATATTGTTGTGATTAACAGTGTAAGGTGTAATAAGATTTATAAAAGGTGTTCCTAAAATAACAATATGATGAATATCATTTGTTAAAAGAAAAGAAGTTTTAAAATCAAAATTGTTGTTGCGAATTGACGCATCAACTTTTGAAATGATTTTCAGTTTTGAATTATTGGCGGTAGAAAGCCTTTCTTTTGTGCTTTTGTGAAATTTCTTTGGAACAACGTCGGCTTTAATGCAATTTAAATCAGCACCAGTGTCAAAAAGGGCAATGGTGTCAATTTCCAGTTCATTAGAAAAATTTAAAGTTATCTTAACCAAATATTTTCTGGTGGTGATTTGTTTTAAAACAAAAAGAAAATCACTGGGTATGGACTCAATGTTTTCAAGCTGTTGGTTGTTTTCATTTTCACCATCAGAGTTTGAACTATTATCAAAGTCATCCTGTAACAAGGATTTTTGTATTAAAATTTGGATGGCGTCAGAATCACTTTTTTGTTTTTCTTTTAAATCTCTGATATCAGCTTTAATATCCTTAATCTCTTTTTGGAGATCTTGGATATTAGGAACCGATTTCTTTGTTTTCTTTTTATCCAAAATTTCAGTAAGATCATAAGTATTCTTTTTAATAATAGGAACTTTAGGAGTCTCTGGTTTTGATTCCAGAGTTTTTAAAAGCTTATCAAGATATTCTTTTTGAAGAGTTGGATCAGAAATATGTTTAACAAGTTCAAGAAAAGTTTCTTGTTCTTTTGTTAAAACATTGATTTTCTTTAAGTAGGATTCTGAATCAGAATCACTATTGCTTGAAACAGAAGTGTCAGAATCAAAATCATTTAATTCATCAACATAAGGATCAGTCTCGGTCAGGAGAAATCGATTTAAGTCCGAAGACTCGATAAGAAGAGCTAATTTTGAAAGGACTTCTTCATCGAGACCTATCTCATGAAGTTTCTTATTAACTCTGCAAAATTTTGCAGTGTGTCCTTTCTGATGACATTTGTAACATGTGGCTTCCTTCCAATTGAAAGGAGTTTTTTGCTTGGCTTTGTAATCTCTCTTTTTAGAGAAATTGGGTTTTTTATAAGGCCTTGAAGGTTTCTTATAAAAACGTTGTTCTCTAAAATCAGATTTGAATTTCTTGTGGTATTTAGATTTGTAATGTTTTTTGTAAGGCTTTGTAGAGCACTTACCATTACAATCTTTGGAAGTGGTTGGCTTTAAAGGATCATGACCAAATTGTTTACAAAAACTACCTAGTTCCCGCTTAGATTGTCTAAGCTCTATTTTCAGGCGTTTTTGTAATTTGATATCCTGGCAAATCTTTAAACCCTCTTTATTGACAAAACTGACTAATTCACCATAGGTGAGTTCATCATAAGGAATGCGATTGTCATAAAGAGTTTTAATGGAATTCCTGACTTTTTCTCCCAAGAGAGTAGGTAAACCAGCAAGGAATTTTTCTTTCCATGTGGTATGGTTTGCATCATCTCTTAAGAAAAGTCTGGTGAAGAAAGTGGTTTTGTAACTTTGGAATTCACTAAGTTTTCTACATCTCAAGTTATGTAGTAACTCAGCATTTTTGTCTCTGAGATGAGACGGATCTCCGATAAAATGGAGATACGATGATCGTCGAGTATGACATCCTGAATAGGATTACCGTGTTCATCAAGAAGGGGTAATCCTTCCTGATCCGTTTGTATGGCATTTAGGATTTCTAATTGTTGCCGATTGGTAAGAAGATGATCCCACCAACCTTTTAATTGACCAGTAAAACCAGCAATAAGGATTTCTGCAATGGCTCTGTCAGAAGTTCCTGATTGGGTTTTGTAGGCATTAGCTGCCATAGTCATTTGTTGCAACAATCCTAGTATGTTGTATTCAGACATACCATCTATATTCCACTCATAGACTGAGGATGCATTAAACCTGGATTGACTTAACGCACTTGGTCTATTATCTACTGCTAGATCTGGTGGATTATGGATGTTTGGGAGCGTCAGATCCCAATGAACTTTGTGGACTTTAGGGTTTGGTTCTTCTGTAAAGGCTTCTAAATCAGAAGAGGCTATCGAAGATTGGTCCTGTTCTAAAGTTGCAACTCTACTAGATTGCGGAGTATCAGGAGCAATCTGGACTCTAGTAACAGAAGTAGAAGATGAAGCTTCTATTCTGTCAAGTTGTTCTTTAATGGCTTTGGCAAAATCGGATTTCGATTCTTGAACAAGCTTTTGACTATGTTTCGAAACCTGGAAAGGTTTGAAAATAGGTTCTTTAAGCTTTTTCAAGGAATCTGTTTTTGGAAGATCAAAATCTGATGAATCAGAAGGGACTTGAATGGTTGACTTTTGGATCTGACTTTCTATCCTAGTCAACTGGCTTCCTATTGTATTTAGATTAGCATTACAGAAATTATTCTGTTGAATGATGCTATCTAAATTTTTTTCTGGATCATTTGGTTTTTGGACTTTGTAAGGAGAGGCTTTGATTTGAATCGGAGGCTCCCCATGATTAATGGTAACACTCCGAAGAGGAGGATGTTCAGAATCAATGGTTCTATCTGTATCTGATAGACTCCATCCAGTGATCTTTTTACGCACTGTGATAGGATTTGATTCTTTGAAAGGATAAGAAATATTGTTTTCTTTTGCATAAATCTCAAACCAGTCAAAAAACGTGATATGGATTTTATGCAAATTTACAAATTCATAATAGACCTCTTGAATTTCTTTTCTTTGGTTTAAAAATTTTTCAAAAAACCAAAGTCTTTTTTCTTTATTAATCTCAGAATAAAAATCTTTATGCAGAAGGGTCTTGTCAAGATGGAAATCTTTCTCAAGGGTATTTATGACATTTTCTGTTACTGCAGAAAACGTTGGAGAGGTTGGAGGAGAAGGTTCCTTCTCTTCCTGCTTTTGTTCTTGTTGACTACTGGTATAGATAGGGTGAGGGATACTAGTAGTATAATCAACAGAACGTATAGATGAGCTAGGTATATCTGAAGTAGAGAACCTAGGTTGACTTTGAAATGGTAGGTTTATAACAGAAGGGACTTTTGTGAATTTTCTTTCTAATATAGGAATATTGGAATTTGGATCTTTATCAGAAGATACGGAGAATCTGGAAGACATGGACCTTCTGAATGATAGTTTGACTTTACCATCAGAATACTGAGTCACATTTTGCAATTCTGTATTTGGCTCAAAGTGTTTAGGAATCACTGGTTGAGTGGCTCCTTCAAGAATCCATTCCTCAGGAAGATTGATATCTTTCCATTGGATTGGTCTAGGTATGACAGTGTTTGCTTTGGATAGGTCGATGCAGAGAAGAGTCATCTCTTTTTTGTTGGAATTTGTGTGCGTATTCAGATATTTTGAAAATTAATGCAACTGGAACAGATCCTTCTAACATGTGATAATTATGTGTTTTGATCTGTAAAATCATGCTTTTCAAAATATTTTTATCTTTTAATGAGACTGTTATATTTGGATAACAATCAAAAGAAATAGGTCCTTTACAGAGACTAGATTCAATACTACTGAGTAAGGAATCATCAAAGGAGATGAACCTCCCATCCCTGAGGACAGCAAGAATTGAAGTATTTAATCCTTCTTTAGTTAATGGCTTTATACCAACTTGGATCAAGCCGATATGAATATAATTAAAACCCTTTTCTTTTAATTTCTTTAAAGACTTTTCAGCAAATAGATGAATTGTCTCAAAAGGTTTTGAAAGAGTGATATCTCTTTCTTCTGTCTTTATAACACAATCAGTTTTTAGGAAATCTGTGATTTTCATTTTGTAAATCTTATCTTTGGAAATCTTTGGCAAATCCCAATTATCAATTGCTTTATTAAAATCTTCAACGATGAATTCTTCTGAATTCACCACGTTCTTTGAAACACTAGTCTTCTCGGAGGAAGAACTAGAGAAAGAAGATGCTCTACAGAGCAAAGATTCCATGAGACTTTAAAATTTTAAAAGACTTCAAAATTTTCTAAAAAGACAAAGTAAAATGTCTTAGGCTAAGAGTTGGTCTTACTGCCCTTAAACACTTGGACGGGACTTACACCCAAATACTACCTAAGCACCCGAAGGCAACCCTTTATCCGATTAGTCGATTTTAAATCTTCTTCCAATTTTAATAATCACACAAAAGCTTTAAACTGTAAAACACACTACTTCCCCTTGGCTCTGATACCAAAAGATTGAAAGAGGCCCCGCTCTCCTTCTCCTGCCTATTTAAAGAAGTTGCAAGCTCAGTTCAAGGCAGTTCGAATTTTCGGAACCTCTCTCTCTCTCTCTCTAAAGAATTCTCTCCTCCTTCTCTCTAGGAATCGAGATCCAAAGGCTTCAAGGAAATTCTTCCTGCCTTAAGATCATATTCCTTTTCTTCTTGTAAAATTTTCTTTAAAGCATTGAGATTCAAAGTTCACATGTAAGTTCTTACTTGTAATTCATTTAAAGCATTGTAATAATTTTATATTTCTATGAATGTTTAAATTTCTGTATTTATTTCTTTCAAAGCATCTAGCAGACTGATTCATATATCAGATCTGCCATAAAGACTGTACGTTCCTCGGAAACAAAGAGACCGGATCTCTGTTTTCCGTTGTATTTCTCTTCTCCCCCTTCAATCAGAATACTAGTTCTGGGATCCAGATCTAGTATTATCTATTGTTTTATGCATCTCAAAGTTTCAAAGTGACCTATTAAATCAAAAATTTTTACTTAGGATTGATTGCAAAGCTGCAAAACATGTTTTAGAAAAAGATGTTCAAAACATTGCATCAAAACAGATTTTTGCACGATGGCAAGCTATTTTGAGTGTTTTTGATTTTGAGATAGAATTCATTAAAGGGGATTAAGGATTTTGAGATATATATATATTAAATTTTTCATTCAATTTTTTTTTATTGTTAAACTCAAAGTAGTATGGTGCTATTTTTCATTTCTTTTGTAATCTTATTAATTATTATTACCCTACACATAAATAAATAAAAATTTTGGGTAACAAATTTTTTAATGTTAATTATTGATTTAAAATTACACATATTTTACATTATAATTTAAAAGCAATCTTAAGAACAAAAACATTTAATCAATAAGAAACATTAAAAAAAAAATTATTCTAAATTTGAACAATTTATTTTACTTAGATAGGAAGCAATAGGTATAATTTTTTTTTTTAAAAAAGAAGGATTGATTACGAATATAAATAATTTGTTGCAAAAAAAAAATTCTATGTGTGCTTATATCTTATTTGTCCTTAACTCTAATTTTATTTAAAGTGGGATTTTATAATAATAATGAAGGGGTGCCAAAGTGCCAGTACCTTCCCTCTAAATATCTAATAAAAGCATGCATGTAAATATGAGTATTACACATTTGTATTTATTATTTTCAAAATTTGTGTATCGAGGTCCATATTAGTTAAGGGTACAATCATACAAATGTAGAGTACTTGAACGGTGAGGTTATTTTCATTTTCCATCCTTAATTCAAAATTGTACTCTTTTTGAATATCCATTTTGTTAAACTTTTATATTGATAAATTAGCCATGATGTAATTTATTATTAAGAGCATCTAACAGCATTCTTAACCACCAACCAATATTGAACACACCGCACACCCAATATTTTAAAAATTATGATTTTTTTTTTTTTTGACTCCACATCAAAAGTTGGCTTCAATAATTTTTCATGGAAGAAGCACGCCACGAGAATAATTAGAGAGAAAAGGAACTAAATCACAAGCATTCTTTGTGTCATAATTACAGCAGACACTAATTGTTTGAGAATCAGACATCAAACATTTAATGAATTTGAAAATTTCAACAATTTACGATTAATGGTTATTTTTTAGGGTATAAAGAGAAATAAATTCTTAAACAATTTTTTTTTAAGTTTAACAAAAGGGCAAGGTTGAGGATATTTTTGGCATTTAGAAGAGTTGTCGGAGTAAAAATTAATTTTAAAAATTTTAAAAAGATATGCAAAGTTAAAAGATGTTCAAAATATAATTAAGTTGCAATTGTTTTACGTTTGTTTAAAAAGACATTATATGAATAAATTATTTAGCAAAGATTATATTTTTTATTTTTTAATTATTTATATAAATGTAGAAGGGTGAAAATATTTCAATTAATTTTTAAAGACCTTATCTCCCCGTGATCAAGTGGCCAATCAAAATAAAGATGCTTGAAAACAACTCATATAAGTTTTAGACAAAAACCGATCCTGCAATTTTTTAAATGAACAAAATTTTGAGTTTTTTTTTTTTTTTCCAGATATACATGGAGAGAGCATCAAGAAAAATGGAGTAAAATTGTAAAAATTAAAGAATGGAATTTCAAACAATTTAACATTTAAATAACTCAAACAATTTTATAAAAGTCTTAAATTTGTATTTCGTGCAAAATAAATAAAATTGTCCTATCAAATAGAAGGTGGGGACTAGTGACTTTAAATATAGGGTAATGAGGCGATCATTTAAAGTCTTAGCGGTCATCTAAAGCCCTTATATTTTGAGAAAGTCTTATATTTTGAGTTTTTCTTTAATAATTCTCTAATTAATAATTTTTTAAAAAAATTATGTGTGGTAGGAAATAAGAATGCTTATTAGACATCTCTCTGATTAGTAATTATCTTATAATTAAGAATTATTTTATAGAAAAAATATATTTGGTAACCCTAATATTAAAGAAATATAATTAATAATATTATCTAACCATTAATTCGTCCATTTTTAGGCTTTCTAAGAAAAAAATTAAATCCTAAAAAAACTTAATTATATAATGTTAGAATATTCAACCTTTAGTATTCCTTTTTAATTTATACTGAAAAAATTATAATCTTGAAAATTAGTAGATGAAAAAAAATTTCTTGCTCTCTCTCTTGACAAAACTGTTACATTCATTAGTTCATTTAAAAAAGAAAACAATTAGCTTTTTGAACAAAGTTCAAATTTTTCATTTGATCATCAACTTATCATCTCAACTTTATATATGCTACATTCTAAATATGCTATTTGCACTACAAGAAATTTGACTTTTTAAGACGAAACGTTTTACGACTTTTATAGATTTTGTCATAAAAGAGTATTTATTATGACAATTTTTTTAAAATCATAGCCAATAATCTTGTCTTGGCTCATGTTATATTTTGTAACCAATAATATTTGTTTTAGGGCCCATTAATTAGTCACCTAATTAAATGTTCTGCGACAACCATAAAATTAGTTGCAAAAGGACATTTTCTTTTTTGCGCAAAAACTTCCCTCCAAAACTCATCATTTTCTGACAAAATATCATCTTTTATGACAAAAAAATATGGTAGCGAAATATAATTATAGGTGACATAATTATTTTGTAACTGAAAGAGGGGTGTAAAATTGATCAAACAATTTGTGACCAAAAAAAAAAAAGTCTCTAAAGCTAATATGGTTTTAACTAATTTTAAAACCCTATTTTTTTGTCACAGATACTTACCTACTGTAACAGAATTAAAAAAATAGTAGCCTAAAATTTTGCCTCGAGTAATATTGTATTTCATGACGTTTTTTTGGAGACACATTTTTTAGTATTTGATTTTTTTTTTTTTGACAACTTTTACATCACTAACAATTTTTTTTTGACAACTTTTAAATCACTAACAATTTTTTTTTTTTGAATGGCCTTAACAAAAGATTGGAATAATAATCTACAATTCGTTTTTAAGAGACACATTATTGTTTAGCTTCATACAAATTTTGGTTAACAATGTTAGATTCATAAAAATTAAAATAATAGCATTAAAATAATTAACTTGGATTAATAAAAAATGATAATAGATTTTTTTTTCAAATCAATAATAACAACCTTATTGAAATACTAACAAGGCAACCCAAGAGGGGGGGTGAATTGGGATTTTAAAAATTAAGCAACTAAAAATACAATGAAGTAATACTTAATCAATCAAATACGAAATTAACAAATTAATTTGCAATAAAAGTAAAGAGATAGGGAAAGAGAGATCAAACACAATGATTTTTACGTGGTTCGGCTATCCCCGCCTACGTCCACGCCTCCAAGCACACCGGGCTTGAGGATTCCACTAAGCAAGCCACCAAGGCCTCAAATGCTTACAATTGACTTCCAAGGTGTCAATAAACCTTTACAACAAGAGATTATTCCCAATCTCTTAACCCAAGTGTATCCCAACACTTACAATCACTCAAACAAAAGATTACAAGTAATTTTTCTCTCACACAATCTTTAAGATTACAAATGAAAGCTTGATGTGTGAATGAAATGAAGCAAGAAAGTGTTTAAGGCTCTATGAAGATTGTATAAACGTGTATAAGCTCAATGGTAGTGTTGTGATCAACCTTTGAAATGATTTAAATGAGCTTATTTATAGTTGGAGCCGAAAACTAGCCGTTATAGCCCAAATACGGAAAAAGTTACCAACCGAATCGTTTCAAATAAAGTTATTACTTTCTTCTTGACCGTTAAAACCCTGCCGACGAGACCAAAAAAACATCTATCCGTTTCTTGCTAAACGGTTAATGCTTAAGTAAATTATGTCTCTCTGGAAATTAACGGTTAGCCGTTATTAGTTAACGGTTAGCCGGTTATTTCCAGTATCCTTTAAAAAACAAAATGCTTAACCTTTAACACTAAACGGTTAAGGCTTAACAAATTATGTCTCTCTGGAAATTAACGGTTAGCCGTTATTAGTTAACGGTTCGCCGGTTATTTCCAGTATCCTTTAAAAACAAAAAGCTTAACCTTTAACACTAAACGGTTAAGGCTTAACAATTATGTCTCTCTGAAATTAACGGTTAGCCGTTATTTGTTAACGGTTCACCGGTTATTTCCAGTAGCCTTTAAAACAAAAAGAACCTTAACGGTTAAGGCTTAAGACAATAGCCTGTCTTCAGATATTATCGGTTAACCGTTAATATTAACGGGTCACCGATTATTTCCAGAATTGCACATTTTGCAGAGATTTTCCAGTTTCTTAAAAACTTGTAAATACTCATAGAAAAATTCTTGCTTTTAAGAAATTATTTGATATTATGAAAACTCCAACAAATTTATCAAAATGTTTGTTATCATCAAAATCAATAAAATAAACATTTACAAGTTAACAATCTCCCCCTTTTTGATGATGACAAACTTTGCTTTTGCTCCCCCTTACTATATGCTCCCCCTACCAATATGACTCAAAACAATTTTGGCATTATAGCAGGTTTGCAAAGACAAGTTTAAGAACTCTTTGTTATAACAAAAACAAGTACAAAAACTGCCCAAAAACAAGTGCGAAATCTGCAAAATCTCTCCCCCTTCATCATCAAAAACAAAACGTAAGAAAAAGAAGTATGAGAGAAATAGAATAGCAAAAATTTCGGCAGAGTTTCCCTTGAAAAATGGCAAAATCTCAAAATACAACCATGAGGACAAACACTCCCAAATATATCAAGGCAAGCAATGCACAACCCAACAGCTCCAAAGTTACACAAATCACACAACAACTCCAATCACATAACATCTCCAAACACATAATATCTCCAAATTGTTTCAAATCATTCAACCAGAAAATATAGAGAGAAAACATCCATATCAAATATCAATCCACAATATCAACAATAACATTACATGTATAAAAAAAAAAAAAATTAACCACAATATCATGATATAATCAAAATATGAAATGTATGTGCGAAACTTCAAAGAAAATAGAAAACTAAGATGCTCGCCGCGACGTGGGAGGTCGCGTAGAAGAGGGTCGCAAAGATGAAGGTCGCGAAGCTGCCGTAGAAGTGGGAGCCGAGGAAGAAGGTGCTGAAGATGGAGGTGCCGAGTAGGGCGTGAAGAGGGGCTGCTGCAGATGTACTACCCGGTCAAAACCAGCTGTGCTGAGCAGCAATGATCTCATACTGATGATCAATGCTCTCCTGAAATGTCTGAACTCGAGACCGTATTCGCTGCTGATCGAGAGTAATAGCGCCCATACGATCAAGAATCTGACGCCGAAATCTGGCGAACATCAGCAACTAGCTGCTGCAGAATATCAGACACAGGGGGCTGAACTGGAGCGTGAGGCTGCTGAGAGGCTGAAGGCTGCTCAGAAACTGGAGGAGGCTCGGGAGCTGAAGGGGCATCAGTATCCATCTCACGCACGGCAGAATCAGAAGGGACTGATGGCGGAAGAGCATTCCGACGACGAGAAGGTGGAGGATGAGCTCCAAGTCTGAAGTCAGGAAGCTGATCGGAAGTATAGATGTCGTACATCCGATCATCCTCGTGAGCAATCAAGGTGTCCCGATTCTTGCTAGAGGTCTTGAGCCACTGCCTGCTCCTCCTAGTGAACCCAATACTGCTCATATCATCCCTACCAATCCTTTTGGGCTCCTTGTACACCGTATCCCTAATTGGCACTTGGAAGTGCCGCAAAATCTTGGTAATCAGACTACCATAGGGAAGCAAACGGTGAGAAACACCCGGAGTGGTCAACATGTGGCGCACAATGATATAACCAAGGTTAACATCCCGCCCACTAAGAAGACTATCTAGTAACCCGACATCTAAACGAGTTACCTCATCCGTGTGACCTTTCCTAGGTGTAACAATGTGCTGAAGAATGGAATGGAGAATACGGACCTGAAAAGGGAGTAGCTGAGAGCGAAAAGGAAGACTACAAATGTCATCACTCAAATCCCTACGACGACAGATGTTACGGACTCCCTCATGGTGGACAAACTCAGCAAAAGATAGGATTTTTCGAGAAGTATAAAAAGAATAACCCTCATCCGGAATACCAAGTATGACAGTGTTCAAAAACTCTACATTAAAATCAATAGGAACACCGCCAACAACAGTAACAATTCTATCTAGACGAGTGGCAGACAATTCCATATTAGAATAAAAGACTCGAACTAGATTCGGATAAACTTTATCATCAAGGAATAAAACGGATTCCCAGGGTCTAAGCATGTTAGTCACAATCCTATCACATACAATCAAATCCTTAAAATCATCTACATCCGCAAAATAAGAATCAAGAACCTGACGACCCATAAATCGGGTCTCAAAGCGTCTGAGCAATGGAGGTGTAGGGAAATGAAGCCTTTCAAATTCAGAGGCTTCCCGTGGTAGAATGGGGTTGACACGAGGTGCATGTTTCCTTCTCCGAGGTCTCTGAGATGATTCAGCCATTGATGGAGAGGAGAATGCGTTCGGAGGATTGATTTGAGAGTAAATGAAGTGCTTATGGAGTTCAGAGAGAGTGGAGGAAGAAAGATTGAGGTTCAATTTGGCAAGAAAAAGCGACAAGATGGATCAAATCGAGCAAAAACCAGTCGACTGCCCTTAGGGTTTTGATTTGGGAATTTTTGATTTTGGGCTAAATCCGGAGATTTGAATCGGTAGAATCACTCTAAAGATGATTTGGAAGAGTTCTATCGGAGTGATTTGGGTCGAAAATGGAGAAAAGTAGAAGAAAGAAGAAGATGAAAAGCTTCGGCTTCGAGAAAATGGCGAAAACGGTGAGAGGCTAAGAAGACGAAGAGGAAAAACCCGTGACCAGTTTATATATTTTAAGCAAACGGCGAGCCGTTTTATATAAACGGTGAGGGGTTAATTTCCAGTGAGCTTGGAATAAGTAAAAGGTTAACGCTTAAGGGTAAACGGTGAAGCGGCAAGGTAAGGGAGCTCACTGATTTTAAACGGTTTACCGTTAACACCAAACGGTGAGGGGGTAACGAGCAAACAAAAAAATCCTAGTTTCTGGAAATAAACGGTGAGCCGTTTATAAGAAAAACGGTTATCCGTTTATTTCATTTGTTGTTTCGCACACTTGATTCAATATCCGGCCATCATAGATAACACTTTATGATCATGAATTTGAGCTAAATATGCTCTAAAGGCCATTTTAATGCAAAATTTATGAACAAATATGTTTTTAAAACAATTAATCCAAGCAAAACATACATACACATTACTAGTACATCATACTCAAGCATTTCAAGAATATTTAAGCATCATATCATAAAACAAGTTATTGAATAGACTCAATAGCATATCTAGAAATGCTAATGTGAAAATTTCATCATCCCAAGTTCATGATTTAATTTTTGAAAATTGTTCTTCACAAAGGGGTTTTGTAAAAATATCGGCAAGTTGTTTTTCCGTAGAAATAAACTCCAATGCAATATCACCCTTTTGAACATGATCCCTTAAGAAATGATGCCTAATTTCTATATGCTTGGTTCTAGAGTGCTGAATGGGATTCTTTGAAAGATTTATAGCACTTGTATTATCACACTTAATAGGAATTTTATCAAGCGTAATGCCATAATCTCTAAGTGTTTGTTTCATACAGTGCTTGTGCAGCACAACAACTCCCTGCAGCTATATATTCAGCCTCGGTAGTTGAAAGTGCCACAGAATTTTGTTTCTTACTAAACCATGAAACAAGTGAGTGACCTAGTATATGGCAAGTTCCACTAGTGCTTTTCCTATCAACTTTATAGCCCCCAAAATCCGCATCCGAAAAACATGTTAAATCTATATGAGTTCCTCTAGGATACCAAAGACCAAGATCTATGGTTCCACTCAAATAACGAAAAATTCTTTTAACAGCAAGCAAATGGGATTCCTTGGGACTTGATTTTAATATTGAACACAAACATACTCTAACCATGTTATCTGGTCTACTTTAGGTTTAGTAAAGTAAATAGACATTCATACCTCGATATTTTTTAATATCAACTTTTTTACCTTTTTCATCTTTGTCAAGCTTGATTGTTGTGCTCATTGGAGTGCTTTTGGTGTTTGAGTCTTCAATTCCAAACCTCTTGAGCAAATCTCTAACATACTTAGCTTGGTTGATGAAGATTCCCTCATTATTTTGCTTGATTTGTAATCCAAGGAAATACTTCAATTCTCCCATTATGCTCATTTCAAACTCCTTACTCATACATGACGAAAATTCCTTGCACAAAGACTCATTAGTAGAACCAAATATAATATCATCAACATATATTTGAACAACAAGTATATCTTGGTTCTTATGCTTAACAAAGAGAGTAGTATCTGCTTTACCCATCGAAAAACATTATCCAACAAGAAATTTCTAAGCCTATCATACCAAGCTCTAGGTGCTTGTTTTAAACCATACAAAGCTTTAGACAACTTATACACATGATTTGGAAATTTTTCATTTTCAAAACCGGGAGGTTGTTTTACATAAACTTCCTCCATAATATAACCATTTAGAAAAGCACTTTTAACATCCATTTGAAATAAAACAAAATCTTTATGACATGCATATGCTAACAACATTCTAATGGATTCTAATCTAGCTACGGGTGCAAATGTTTCATCAAAATCAATTCCTTCTTCTTGGTTGTATCCTTGAGCCACTAATCTAGCTTTATTCCTTACAACCACACCGGATTCATCCATCTTATTCCTAAATACCCATTTAGTACCTATGATGGATTGATGTTCCGGTTTAGGAACTAATTCCCACACATTATTTCTCTCAAATTGACTCAACTCCTCTTGCATTGCCATAATCCAAGACTCATCATTTTCCGCATCCGCAAAGGATTTTGGTTCAATTTGAGAAATAAATGCAGCATGCTCACATGTATTCCTAAGTGATGATCTAGTAGAAACACCTTTAGAAGGATCTCCTAAAATGGCATCCGAAGGGTGAGAAGAAACATACCTGCTCGCCTTGGGGAGTGTTTGAGTAGAACCTTCTTGTTGCTCCATATTTCTTTGCTCTTCTTGATCATCCTCTTGATTTTCTTGTAGTGCATTCTCTTGATTATCCTTTGATGATTCTTCTTGTAACTCTCCATCTGCATCATCATTAACAACTCCTTTCTCCGCAGAGGAGGGGTTAGACTCATCAAAAGAAACATGCATAGACTCTTCTACAACCAAGGTTCTTTTATTATAAACTCTATAAGCTTTGCTAGAACTTGAATACCCAAGTTTTTTTGGAATATGGGATTTTGAATCAAATTTACCAAGATTGTCTTTTGTGTTCAAAATAAAACATTTACAACCAAAGACTTTGAAATATCCAATATTGGGTTTTCTATTTTCCAAAGCTCATAGGAGTCTTATCAAGAATAGATCTAATCAACACCGATTTAAAACATAACAAGCGGTGTTGACGGCTTCGCCCAAAAATACTTAGGTAAACCATTTTCATTCAACATGGTCCTAGCCATTTCTTGAATAGATCTATTCTTTCTCTCAACAACTCCATTTTGTTGTGGAGTTCTAGGTGATGAAAATTGATGCTCT
This sequence comes from Citropsis articulata, assembly GCA_030449925.1. NCBI lineage: Eukaryota > Viridiplantae > Streptophyta > Magnoliopsida > Sapindales > Rutaceae > Citropsis > Citropsis articulata. The sequence goes on along the minus strand of JASUUH010000244.1, from coordinate 355,498 downwards.
ATGCCCAAGTCATTGCAAAAGATTCAAATGCATAATTTTCAAATTCTCTACCATGATCACTTCTAATGCAAGAAATAAAATAACCCTTTTCATTTTGAACCTTTTACAAAAGATTTTAAAGCATCAAAGGCATCATCCTTATTAGCTAAGAACAATACCCATGTGAATCTAGAATAATCATCCACAATTACAAAAGCATAATACTTGCCATTTAGGCTAGCATATCTAGATGGTCCAAACAAATCCATGTGAAGTAGTTGAAGAGGTTTTGAAGTAGAAATATGATTTTGTTTTGAAAGAGGTTTTGATTTGTTTTCCAAATTGACAAGCTTCACAAATTTTATCCTTTTGAAAATTGATTTTGGAAGTCCTTTAACTAAATCATTTTTGAAATTTTGAAATCAAATCCATATTTGCATGACCTAGTCTTCTATGCCATAACCAACTATCATCATATAATGCTGAAAACATTTGTCATGAATGGATGCAACATCTATGTCAATGGTATAAACATTACCACATCTATTTCCAATAAACAAGATCTTTCCATCACATGCATCTTCAATAGTACATCTTGACTTATCAAACACTACTTTATAACCTTTGTCACACAATTGACTAATACTAATCAAGTTGTGTTTCAGATTTTCAACCAAACATACATTTTCAATCAAGGTTGATGAAACTTTACCGACATTTCCGATTCCAAGAATCCTCCTTTGAATTATCTCCAAAGGAAACATCTCCACTGCTGAAGTTTTGTAAAACTTGAAAACCATGCATAGTTTCCAGTCATGTGTCTTGAACATCCACTATCTAAGAACCATTTTTTCTTCTTCTTCTTTAAGCCCTGCAGAAAAGATCTCAAGTTTTAGGTACCCAAACCTTTTTGGGTCCTTGAGTGTTAGCAATGGTTCCTTTTGGAACCCAAATACATTTCATACCATAATATGCATTTCTTTTTACTATGCATTTATTTTTCATATGGCCATCTTGATTACAATAATGACAAACAACTTGATTATTAGGAGATGTGCTCTTCACAAAGTAGTTCTTGTAATATTTTTGTTTCAAATTTGGCTTATAGCCAAGTCCTCCTTTATCAAACACACACTTTTGTGAATTAAGCAAGTTATCCAACATCTTTTGACCATTTGTAAATTTTAGCACAATTTCATTTAGATCATTGCTCTTCTTTTTAAGAATTTCATTTTCATTTTTCAATTCATTTACATGTGATTCTAGTACTAGAATTTTCAAATAACTCAATCTTATCAAGCAATGTTTTATTTTCTAATTCAAGACATGTAATCTTAGCACTAAATGAATCATTCTCATTTTTAAGCTCTACCATTTTCTTTTTAAGGCAAACATTCTTCTTACCCATTTTCATCAATTCATCATGCAATTCTCTAAATGCATCATGTAACTCATCATAAGTAGGAAGATCACTTACCTCATCTAATTCATCATTTGATTCATCCCCAATTGCCATAAGAGCTAGATTTGTCATTTCTTGATGCTCTTCATCATCACTTATTTCTTCATCGTTATCATCCCACGTGGCCATCATTGTTTTCTTCTTGAATTTGTTGAGAAGAGGGCATTCGGATCTTATATGGCCGGGTTTCTTGCACTCATAGCATTTGATTGCTTCCTTTTTCTCCTTTTGATTTTTGAAGTCTCTAAACTTCCTTCGTTCACCGGTTTTCTTGAAGAATTTTCTGAATCTTCTTGCTAGCATCGCCAACTCCTCATCATCCGGTTCACTCTCTCCATCACTCTCATACTTTGTAGCCTTTAGAGCAATACTCTTCTTCTTCTCCTCAATTCCTTTTTTGGCTGCCAAATCTTCCTCATAAGAAATAAGTGAACCGATTAGATCATCAATAGGTAAGACATTTAAATCTTTAGCTTCCTCAATGGCAGTCCTTTTTGGTCTCCATTCCTTAGGAAGTGATCTAATAATTTTCTTAACTTTCTCACTATTTGAGAATGTTTTTCCTAGGGCTCCTAGAGTGTTCACTATGTCCGTAAATCTAGTGTACATAGAATATACACTCATTTTGTTCCATTTGAAACAATTCATATTGTCGAGTGTACCTACTAATTTTAGACTCTTTCACTTGATTAGTGCCTTCATAGACAACTTCAAGTTTGTGCCAAATTTCATAAGCACTTTCACAACTAGACACTCTATGAAATTCTTTCTTGTCTAAAGCACAAAATAAGGCATTCATGGCTTTGGAATTTAGAGAAGCTTTTCTCTTTTCCAATTCATTCCATTCCCGTGAAGGTTTTGGAATGTCTTCCCCAATTTCATTTTTGGTCAAAGGCATAAAAGGACCATCACATACAACTTCCCAAATTTCGTAATCTAGGGCTTGCAAGTAAATTCTCATCCTAGTTTTCCAATATGGGTAGTCATTTCCATCAAAGAATGGTGGTCTAGTTGTGGATTGTCCTTCCCTAAAGGTTGAGTCACTTTGAGTTGCCATGGATCTTTACTCAGACGGTTAAGTCTTAACAAGAGAACCAAGCTCGATACCAATTGAAATACTAACAAGGCAACCCAAGAGGGGGGGGTGAATTGGAATTTTAAAAATTAAGCAACTAAAATATAATGAAGTAATACTTAAACAATCAAATTCGAAATTAACAAATTAATTTGCAATAAAAGTAAAGAGATAGGGAAAGAGAGATCAAACACAATGATTTTTACGTGGTTCGGCTATCCCCGCCTACGTCCACGCCTCCAAGCACACCGGGCTTGAGGATTCCACTAAGCAAGCCACCAAGGCCTCAAATGCTTACAATTGACTTCCAAGGTGTCAATAAACCTTTACAACAAGAGATTATTCCCAATCTCTTAACCCAAGTGTATCCCAACACTTACAATCACTCAAACAAAAGATTACAAGTAATTTATCTCTCACACAATCTTTAAGATTACAAATGAAAGCTTGATGTGTGAATAAAATGAAGCAAGAAAGTGTTTAAGGCTCTATGAAGATTGTATAAACGTGTATAAGCTCAATGGTAGTGTTGTGATCAACCTTTGAAATGATTTAAATGAGCTTATTTATAGTTGGAGCCGAAAACTAGCCGTTATAGCCTAATTCTTCAGAAAACGGATCGCCGTTAACCGTTAACGGTTAGCCGTTTGTGCTGGTCAAAGTTACCGTTATGCTGGATTTCAAATAAACGGTTGACCGTTAGTAGTTACCCTTTCGCCGTTAAAATCCAGAGACCTGCACAACTAAAAACATCGATCCGTTCTTGCTAAACGGTTAAGGCTTAAGAAAGTATGTCTCGAAATTAACGGTTAGCCGTTATTAGTTAACGGTTCGCCGGTTATTTCCAGTAGCCTTTAAAAACAAAAGCTTAACCTTTAACACTAAACGGTTAAGGTTTACAAAGTACGTCTTCTCTGGAAATTAACGGTTAGCCGTTATTAGTTAACGGTTCGCCGGTTATTTCCAGTATCCTTTAAAAACAAAAAGCTTAACCTTTAACACTAAACGGTTAAGGCTTAACAAATTATGTCTCTCTGGAAATTAACGGTTAGCCGTTATTTGTTAACGGTTCACCGGTTATTTCCAGTAGCCTTTAAAAACAAAAAGCTTAACCTTAACGGTTAAGGCTTAAGACAATAGCCTGTCTCTGCATATTATCGGTTAACCGTTAATATTAACGGTTCACCGATTATTTCCAGAATTGCACATTTTGCAGAGATTTTCCAGTTTCTTAAAAACTTGTAAATACTCATAGAAAAATTCTTGCTTTTAAGAAATTATTTGATATTATGAAAACTCCAACAAATTTATCAAAATGTTTGTTATCATCAAAATCAATAAAATAAACATTTACAAGTTAACACTTATAATAGCCTCTTTTTTTATATTCAAAAGAACCTTATAACAGTTATTTAAGTTGGATTAAAAAAAAAATTATATCGGATAAATATTAAAAAAAACTAAAACTTAAATAAAACCTAAATCCTCTCCCTCCTTTGCAACTTCATGTTTTATTCTTCGACTAGTGTTTAATTGTTTTAAAAATACTACCCATCTTTATCTTTTTTCTTTTTTTTTTCTTCACCTTCCAATTGTGTGTGTGGATGATTATTTCTGGATTATTTTGGCAAACAACCCTCTTTACCGATCTTGTCTTTTCTTTCACTCATGGTAACTTTTCAACTTTTCCTTGCAGTTTTTGTTCAATTTCTCGTCTGCGTGTTGTTGATTGAGTAAAATATCAGCCGCCGGTAGTCCACTCACGCCCTTTGCCGCCGCCCAGAAGCCCGCCACCATCAGCAATCCACTCAAGTATCCCAAAATAATCCGCTCAGTAAAATTCACTCTCATATCTCCCTCTACTTCGAGATTGTGAGTATCATTTATCAATTTAATGTTAATTAGTTTAGTTGTGATTGGATTATGTGAAATTCATATGTATTTTTTTTTTTTGGTGTTTGGTGAAATTAGGGATTGAAATTCTTGGATCTATTAATTGAATATTTTTATGCTTATAAGTGTTTGATAAAATTCCTAAGAGAATCCAGTAAAAGAAAAACATAAAATATGCAAATAAATGAAAGAAATTTGAAGCGAAGTTTAGTAGGTTTTGAGAAATTTTTGCAAAAATAGGATATTAAGATGAATTTGCTTTTTAATTAGGATATTAAGATGTGATGACAATAGATTCCCCTTCCCCCAAAAAAAGAAATATTCCTTCATAAGAACTTTAGAAAATTGGGATCTTTATATTATTGTTCACTTTATTTTGGTATGTAATTAATCATCTTTCTTTATTTTTTAAAGAAAATTGTAGCTAGTATTAATATAATGATAAGAGTTAATAAGTTATTCAAGTCCAACCGAAAGAATTATAAGTTAGAGTTATAGAATATTTAAGCTACAAAATTTTAACAATAAAATATTAGGTAGCTTTGATATGTTGATTCAAAGGATGGTGCTGAAGCTTGGCTTGGTACAATTTGCCAAAATGTTGTTGGATTTGCTAGGAAGTGTACATGCAGTGATTAAATAAATTAATAAAGGTCAACAAGCCTCGGTGGTTTCTCTGTTGTATGTTTAATCAAAATTAATGTATTTATCTTCTTTCGTACTGGGATAATAAAAATGCATAGTCTCTCCTAGTTAACTTTGTTTCAAAAGATGTATTAGAGCAGGTGTAAAAGGTTCAAGAGTCTCTATATAAAATTTAATATGTGTAAGCTATCTTAGGATTATTATTATTGTTATTATTTTTTACTCAATCTTTTATTTCTTTCAACTTTATATTTATTGCAAATGTTGATTCATTGACTGCTTAATTATTTAATCTAGTTCAAGTTTGACACCACCTATTTAATAAATTAATCCAAAGAGTTTTGGATGCAAAATTTGTGCAAGTGAATTGAGGTTGATTATGTGCTTGTAATCTTTTGATCATATTATTATTATTATTTTGAAGTAGTATATGATCAAATTTGTGAAATAGTTTTGGGGAAAATCTTTAATTTTGTAAAGATTGAAAGTGACAGGTACCTTTGAAGTCATCATCTACTACAGCATTGACTCAACAAAACGAGGATTAAAAATTAAAGTCAAGGAACAAAATAGCAAATCTGAGGAAGCTGAAGCATTCATGAAACAACTATGGTTTACATATTTCTTCTTTTTTGTAATGTTACTTTTATTTTCTTCTACAATGTAATCTTATTTTTAGACTATTGATTTTTTATTTTACATTTTAGATTTTAGATTTCCTTGTCATGAATTATATTTGTGTTAATAATATTTTTCACTTTAATTTTTTTTTCTCATTAAATTTTGATTTTTATGACTACATATTGTTATTAAAATTTATGTGAGACTATATAAATTGCCTTTATAACAAATTTGAGACTAAATTATTTATTAATTGTATTTGCAAAAATTGTCACAAATGACACATATTTGAGACAATTATGTAATGTCGCAATACGTAAATTTCAACAACAAAAAAATAGCATCGCTAATTGTATATTTGAACATCTAAAATGACGATTTTTAATAATTATTGAGACTCTATTTACATAGTCTTGAGACAAATATTATAGTCACTATAAATGACCTATTGTGACAAATATGAGCTGTCATTAATTGCATTTTTAAATCTCTAATTTGACCATTTTTAATACTATTTGTGACAATTTTAACTTAATTTTAAGACAATGATTTTTGTCACAAAAGCATATCTTTAATATGACAAAAATAATTTTGGTCGCTAGAACTTTTTAAGACGGTCTTTCCACGACTAACGTGTGACGATATATTTTTTGTCATAGAAAATATAAGATGACTAATTTGTTATCTCTAGTGACTAAATTTTTTTGTAATAAAATATCATTTTTCTTGTAGTGTTGAAAATAATATTATTTCTATTTGTTTATTTGTTTATTTTTGCAAGAGTTTTAATGGAAATAAAAAAAATCTTCTAAGCTATTTTTTAAAGTTTTATTTTTTAAATTTTTAGGATCTTTTTATAATTGTTAAAATTCAAGAATTAAGGATTAAATGAATTTTAAACTCTTTTATATTTTTAAATATTGAAATTACGAAATAAAAAATATCTCATAAAAAAAATTATTTCAAATCCTAAATACTTTAAAGTAATGTTAAGAAAAAAAAAATTTGTGTCACTAATAGAGTTCTTATGATCCGTACAATGGCCAGCCATATCAAACCTTATCTATATTTATTGGGGTTAATTTCATCCTGCCCCCAAATGTTTCGACATACTCCACCACGCATCCAAATGTTTCAACAATACTTAACTCACACTCAAATTTATTAATTTGACCGTTTATTCTAATGATCAAAGGGTAAGTTTAGAAATTCATACCCTAAATATTATTTGATGATGATAAATTAAATTTATTTGATAAGTTAATTGGTGGGATTATTATTAATTACCTTTAATTAAGAATTTTTAATGTAAATATTAATGATTGGATTAACATTTTAAGTAATTTAATTTTTTTTCTAATTTAAGATAAGGGTATTTCAGATATTTCATTAAATTTCAAATAGATCCGTTAAAATTAACGGTCAAATTAACGAAATTAAGTGTGGGTTGAGCATTGTTGAAATTTTTTAGTGTGTAGTAGTAAATGTCGAAACATTTGGGGGCTGAGTGGAAATAACTCATATTTATTGTTTTGGCTCCAACAGTAAGTGACACGATATGTAGGCAGGTATAGACGTGCTGATGTACGTGTGTGCCCAAATTTTACATCTATCCAAGACAAAAGTAACAAGAGAGTAAAATCGTCATTCAACAGTTTCGATAGGCGGAGTCTCCTTCCTTCCTTTTTCTCTGAAACGAGGAAAAGCGGAATGGTAGCAACTTTAGGCCTTTATGGCCTTGAGCATCACTCGTAAGGAGTGTTAGTGTCTTTTTCTTTCTTTCTTTTTTCTTTTTTCCTTGGTTCTTAGGCTTCCCAAGGGGTGGGTGAGGGTTTCAATCTCAATCTGAGATCCTTTCCCGCTAAGTCTGTCGTGGTCTGGAGGGAGCTTTCAAAGCAGATTTCAAAAACTTCTGCAACAAATAGTGGGTGCCTGTGTTTTAAAGAAATGGATACGGAAGAGCTAATACGGAAATGTCAAGCCATAACACTTGAAGGAGAGCAAGCAGACAAATTTATTTTCGAAGGCCAAATGAAAGATAAGGGTTGCCAAGCGATTGCCGGTTGTCTGGTGGGGAAGATTCTTCTAGCGAGAGGGGTAAACCGCGAAGGACTCAAAACAGCTCTGGATCAAGCTTGGCGTACTGTGCATGAATTTAAGGTTGAGAGTTTAGGGAGTAACATATTTGTTTTTAAGTTCCTATCAGAAGCAGATAAAAAAAGAGTTCTAAATGGAGGACCGTGGCACTTTGATAGAGCTTTGATGATTCTCCAAGAACCTAAGGGTATTGGCAGTATCAAGAAACAAACATTTTCTCATGCTTCTTTCTGGATTCAAATCCATAATGTGCCATTGATGTGTATGGATACTAGCATAATCCGTGAGTTGGGGTCGAGGGTAGGTAAGGTGGAAGATATAGGCATGGATGCACAAGGTGAATGTTTTGGAGAGGTTGTGCGTATTCGAGTCTCGGTGAATATCACAAAACCTTTAAAGAAACTTATAGTCCTAAAGCAAGAAGAGGAAGAGGACATTCCATTGCCAGTTGTGTATGAACGGTTACCAGACTTCTGTTTTTGTTGTGGCTGCATTGGACACCAATTCAGAGAATGCATGGATTATAAAGGCCAGCAGAAAGAAAATTTACCTTTTGGGCCATGGTTAAAAGCAGTGTCATTAGCAGATAGAACAAAGCTGAACAGAGCGAAGGAGAAATGGAGTAGAAAGCTGGAGAAACCTAGGGAAGAGGCCCCAGGATCCGAAAGTGCAGAGAACCCAAATTCGGGTTCACCCAGCTTAAACTTGGGTCACAATGTCAGATCCGCTCTACACCAAGAAAGTACGGAAGTGGAAGAACTACTAATAAAGGGGAGACACGTGGAGATGGATGCTGTGATTGTTGAAAATTCCGAAGAAAACAAAAAGAAGTTCTAATACTGATGACAAAAGCGGTCATTGAAACTTCCAAGTGGGTATGCAAGAAATAAAGGCGGGATATTTGCTAACAAATGGAAAAGTGGAGGGAAATGAAAAGGGGAAGGAAATTTTGGCGGGCAAAGAAGCAAAAGGGGCAAATGAAGGGCATACAGACCAAATGAGCTCAGAGGAAGAAGTTGTAGACAATGGGCTGGAGGCAAAAAAATCGAGGCCCAAATGGAAAAGGTGGAAAAGTCAAGCACGTGATACAAATAAGAAATCTAGCAATAAAGTGGGGACTTTGGCATTAAAACGATTAAGCAGTGAGGTGATGTGGACTAGCCCAAAAAAGAAAAAAGTCAAAACAACAAGCCCAATGAAAGAAGCTTCGGCTGACAGCCCAATGAAAGAAGCTTCGGCTGACAGCCCAACAAAGACTCTCTCAGCAACTCACAAGCTCAACTGGGAATCAACAGCTATGGAACTTGTGGAGGTGTCTGAATCAGTTACGGAAAAAGTATCGGCGGAGGCTGGTGGCCAGCCCCGCCGGAAGCAATGAATATCATAAGTTGGAATGTTCGAGGGTTGGGGAATACCCGAACATTCCATGAATTAAAAGATATTCTCCGAAAGTATCAGCCTCGAATCCTTTTTCTTTGTGAAACGAAATTGGAGTATGGCCATATGATGAATATGGGGAAGAGGCTGGAGCTAGATAATTGTTTTGCTGTAGGTAGAAGTGGCTTGAGGGGTGGCTTGGCAATGCTTTGGAATGAGGACTTAGACCTGGAGATTGCCTCTTACAGTAACCATCACATTGATGCTATTGTGAGAGGAGTAGATGGGTTGAAATGGAGGTGTACGGGAATCTATGGGCATCCTGAGGGGGGACAAAAAAAACATACGTGGACTCTCCTGAAAAGACTTGCAGGTTTGTTTACTTACCCGTGGATTTGTTTCGGAGATTTCAATGAAATCTTAAACCCAAATGAAAAAATAGGTGGGAATGATAGGAACCTAAGTTCGGTGGCTGATTTTAGAGACACAGTGAGGGAGTGTAAGTTGGCTGATATTGAGTGCAGAGGGTACCCTTTTACGTGGTCAAATAGACGGTTTGGACCACATTTTGTTGAAGAAAAATTAGATAGATTTTTGGGGACAAAAGAGTGGGAAACTGGTTTGACTGAGCTGACTGCTTATAATTTAGATACGTGGTGTTTGGACCACAATCCAGTCATGCTGAAATTGCAAACTAGAACTAGGGGGTAAAGTTTCAGCGAAGAAGAAGAAGTAGGTTGCACTATGAGGACATGTGGAGCCCCTATGATGACTGCAAGCGTATTGTTCAGGAGGAGTGGGATTGGAAGGTTTGTTGGGACAAGAGTGATCCAGTTCAGTGTTTCAACAAAGCAACAAAAGACTCAATGGCTCGACTATTAATTTGGAGTAGACAGCACTTTGGAGATAGAAAGAAAAAAGTGGAGCAGCTGAAAAAAAGGCTTGTGGAGATGAAGTTTAATCAAGTGCATTATAAAGAAGACAATGAGATTGTGAGCTTAGAGAAGCGAATTGGGAACTTGCAGATGGATGAGGAGATTTATTGGAGACAGCGGTCAAGAGTTGAATGGCTTAAAGAAGGGGATAGAAACACCAAATTTTTTCATGCAAAAGCTTCGTCAAGGAAGAAAAAAAAATAGAATTTGGGGAGTTATGAACAAGCAGAACAGTTGGGTGGAAGATGAGGAAGAGGTGGACAATCATTTTTGTGATTATTTTGCCGAGTTGTTCACTACATCCAATCCTAATTCAGACCATATCTCAGCAGCTCTTGGTGATTTAGCCCCAACCGTCACTGATGAAATGAACCAGCAGTTAGACAGCCCGTTCTCAGCTGAGGAAATTTACACAACCCTATCTCAAATGAGCCCTACAAAGACGCCGGGACCGGATGGACTGCATGCGGCTTTTTATCAGAAGCATTGGCTTTCGGTCAGGTATGGAGTTATAAAAACATGCCTTCATATCCTAAATAATAGAGGTGACATTGCCCCTTTAAATCATACTCATATTGCATTGATTCCAAAGGTGTCAAAACCTTTGAGAGTAACTGATTTCAGACCCATAAGCCTTTGCAATGTGATTTACAGAATAGTGGCCAAAACAATTGCAAACAGACTCAAACACATCCTTCACTATGTCATATCCCCAACCCAAAGCGCTTTCATCCCGAATAGATTGATCTCGGATAACACCATTATAGGCTATGAATGTTTGCATAAGATAAGACATAGCAAAAGGAAAAAATATGGGCTGATGGCTCTTAAGTTGGATGTTAGTAAAGCTTATGATAGAGTTGAATGGTCTTTCCTAGAACAAATTATGCTGAGAATGGGGTTTTCGAGGAGATGGGTTGACCTGATCATGAACTGCATTACTACAGTTACTTTCTCTGTTATTGTAAATGGGGTGGCAAAAGGGTTTTTTCATCCGCAAAGGGGTCTTAGACAAGGTTGCCCGTTGTCCCCATACCTTTTTATTATGTGTGCTGAAGCTTTCTCCAATTTGATTAGACAAACTGAGCATCAAAAGCTTATCCATGGCTTAAATTTCGGTAGAGACTTGTCTATCTCCCACTTACTATTCGCTGATGATAGTTTGATTTTTGCTAGAGCTACAACTGATGAATGTAGGAATTTAAAGAGGGTTTTTGATTATTATGAGAGAGCCTCGGGGCAGATTTTTAACATGGAAAAATCATCCATGTTTTTCAGTAGCAACACAAAGCCAGAGCATGTAGCAGCAATCAAGCAGATTTTCCAACTTAATGTTGTCTCAAAGCATGAAAAATACCTTGGCCTTCCTTCAATGATAGGAAAAAGGACAAAGAGTTTCTTCAATGAGATAAAGCTCAGGGTATTAAGCAAGATTTCGGGCTGGCAGCAAAAGTTCTTCTCATGCGGAGGTAAAGAGATCCTTATCAAGGCAGTGGCACAAGCGGTTCCCACATACGCTATGAGCGTCTTTAAGCTTCCCCAGGGGCTGTGTGATGATATGCAAAGGGCAATAGCCAAGTTTTGGTGGGGCTCGACAGAGGAGAAGAAAAACATCCACTGGTCAAGGTGGGAGAATCTGTGTCAAGCTAAAATCAGAGGAGGATTGGGTTTCAAAGATCTCTTGTGTTTCAACCAGGCGCTTGTTGCTAAACAAGGTTGGAGAATCATCCAAGATCCGGGTTCCTTAGTGGCTAGAATCCTAAAAGCGAGATATTTTAAGCACTCATCTTTCCTAGAGGCGAGCTTGGGTTCCAAACCTTCCTACATTTGGAGGAGCATTCTTTGGGGAAGAGAAGTGTTGAAGAAAGGCTGCAGGTGGAGGATTGGTAATGGACAGCAAATAAATATTTTCGAGGGCAGCTGAATTCCGCGACCAACAACATTTAAACCTATCTCATCCCCAAATTTTCCAAAGGAAACCTCTGTGGCTGTGCTAATAGATGACCACAACTGCTGGAAGAAAGAGCTGATTTATCAACATTTTGGTAAAGATGATGTTGACATTATTTCATATACTCCTCCAAGAGTAAAGTGAAGATATCTTAATTTGGCATTATGACAAGCGAGGAAGTATTTAGTTAGAAGCTAGCTTTTAAAGCGTACATCACGACATTCCTAGCTGCTCAAACCAAAATCCCAGTCATTGGAATATTATTTGGAAGCTGATGGTTCCTGAAAAAGTCAAGATCTTCCTTTGGAGAGCGGCAAAGAATCTTCTTCCCACAGCCGAAAACTTAAGGAAGAAAAGAGTGATGCAAGAGGCAATTTGCCCAGTCTGCAAGCAAGGGATAGAGAGCACAGCTTATGCTTTATTGTTCTGTAAATTTGCGAGGAAAGTGTGGAGATATTCTTCATTCGGAATTGATCTGAAAGAAGAAAATTTCCCGGATGTTATTTCTTTGCTTCATCACTCGCATCAACATCACGAGCTGAATGGTGAGTTAACTGCATCTCTCTTGTGGGTTATTTGGAATGCTCGGAACAACCTGATTTTTAAAGGGAAGCGTGAGGATCCAGCAAGATTGGTTGCCAAAGCAGTGTCAATGGCGGACTCTATAAAGAGAATTAAGCAACCGGAGCAGGTTTTCTCTTTGGAAGGGGCAAGCACACAGAAAAGCACGTGGCATCCTCCTGGAGAAGGATGGGTCAAAGTGAACGTGGATGCTGCAATGGATGAGCAAAATAAGTTAGCTGGGTTAGGAGCTGTGATTAGAAGCCACAGAGGTGAAGTGGTTGCTGCAGCGGTTAACACTGTAAAAAGTTATGGAGATGTGGAGTTGAATGAAGCAAAGGCGGCTTTGTGGGGTGATAGGTCATAAATAGTCATATTATATTTTGTTTAAATCCCTCATATCTTGATTTATTTTGTGCTAATTCGTGGAAATTATATTTGAATTGATTTAGGAGATGAATAATGGAGATTATGATGAAATTCGGATAAAAAGGACTTAATTTGGGCTTTGCAAACGTGGGCTGACCTTTTCCTAGAAGGAGTGGTTTAAAGAATCAAAATTGGAGAAGGATTTGGTCTCACACAAAGAGGAAGAAGAATCCAAGAAGGATTAGAAAAGCTAGCAAAGAGGAAAAGAAATCGCAATAGAAAAGGAAGGAGCAAGTGGAAATCAAAGGAAAAGGAAAGCTAGCAATATAAAAAGAAAGAAGGCCAACGTGAGAAAAGGATCCAACACAACAAAAGAAAGAGAGAGAGAAGAGAAGAGGCTGCAATTTTCTTTAAACAATCTTATGTTTTGTTTAGCCACCATGAGTGGCTAAGCTTTTAATTAGATCCGGGGTAATCAAATTTTGTAGTTTTGTGAGGCTTTGAACTTAACAAGAATTTCTTCAATTCAAGTAATTTTTATTTCTTGTTCTTACTTTCTATGAATTATTTATATTGATTGAGTTGACGCCTTAATTCAATATTTATTTTTCTATCGCTAGTCATGAGTTTGTGATCCGTAATTGTCATGAATGAATGAATTGAGTAGAAGGTTGGCTCGTGTGTGTGTATATTGATGGCCACACAATTACATAGCTTGCATGATAGCTCTATAAATAAAATATAAGTTGATTAAATTGGAGAAATCTGAAATAATTAATCTTGTTTTAGTCATTCTCATTAATCTTAATGCTATCGCTTAATTTGATATGGAACGATGATGCCCAGTTAAATTAGTGATAAGTTTGGATTTAGGCGATTGTTTGAGTCTATTACATTAGGAGAATAATTACTTTCTGCGGGATTCCGATTAAGTAGACTAAGTTCTTGGATTGAGTAATTTATATTTTTGCCTATGATCAAAATTACAATTGGATGGAATTGACACCCTTGGATTGGAAGTTTGGTAAGATTGATTTTCCTTGTTTAAATTTAAGTTTTGTTTTATTTCATTTTATTTTATTTTATTCTCGTTAAAAACCCCTTGAATCAAGTAATCGGTTAACTGTTAATCACTAACGCCAACCGCTTAGTTCCGTAACCGAGAGAAGAAAACGGCCATCGGTTTCCTAACCTGGCCGAATAAGCTCGAATCGTTAACGAAACGGCCACTGCTTTCCTAAACGGTTAGCCGATAAATTCCAGAAAGGTCACAACCCGTAAACGGTCTTCCGTTTCCCTTATCCGGTTAGCCGGATATCTCCCAGAATATTTCGAATAATTAACGGTTCGCCGATAACAATAAACGGTTAACCGTTTATTGGCAGAAAACTTGCAAATCCAGAATTTTTCTTGGGAAATTAATTTTTGTTTTAAACTTTGAGAAATTAAATACATAGTTCTCTTGGGATTCGACCTGGTCTCACCATTTCTACAATTTTATTTAGGTGAATCAGTATTTGTTTTTGAGGAGCTTCGACAACTCACAAAATTGGCGCCGCGGGAACTAATTTTAGTTTCTCATTGTTTAATTGTTTATTTGATTTAGTTTATGACTGCTCTTCTCGTGCTACTAATTTGCAGATAATCCGTAAATCGAGAGGACAACACACAATCGAGAAAAGAGACTGAGAGGAAAACGCCGCCTCGAGGAAGAAGCAGAGATGATTTAACCACCCTGGTACATCCATTTTGCAGACGCAAGAAAAGATGGCATCTAACTCCTCAAAGAACTCGCCACGCAGATTTGAATCAACAACCCTATGCATTACTTTTCCTAATATTGCTAATGATTTTGAACTAAAATCTTTGATTCATTTACTCTTCCTTTCGTGGTTTCAGTGAAGATCCTCATAAGCACCTCAAAGAATTTCACATTGTTTGCTCGAACGGCCACATGGTGTATCCGAGAGCAAATCAACCTGTAGAGCCTTTCCATTCTCTTCAAGGATCAAGCTAAAGATTGGCTCTATTATCTACCTTCCTGCTCTATCACCATGGAACGACGAAGAAGAGGCTATTTCGGAGAAATTCTTTCCTCGCCTCACGAGTCGCTAGTATTAGAAGGAAATTTGGTATCACACAAATCACCTGGGAGACGTCAGACAGTAATCGGGAACGATTCAAAGATTACGCCAGCTTTTCCCCACCATCAATTCGGATCAACCTCATCCAATATTTCTACGAGGGATCATACAATGGATGGAGTATGATCGATGCAGCAAGTGGAGCTTTAGTGAACAAGACGAAGCCCAAACAATTGATTTCAAACATGGCTGAAACTTCAACAATTCTAAGACAAGAGCGGTGGAGGATCTATCAAGCACGTTAACGAGGTGTTGACCTTAAATATCAAATTTCGATTTAACCGCTTGGTTCTGCCAAATGGTCAGTAGGGCAATCGCAAACGGTGAAAACGTGCGATATGCTCACTCATGGGCACCCCACCGACATGTGCCCCACATTGCAACAAGACTCCACACAAGAAGCCAATGCTATAAATGGGTTTCCGGCACGCACAGGAAGTATGATCCCTATTCGAATCACTACAACTATGGAGGATCATCCTAACTTTAGCTATGGAAACCAAGGAGGACAACAAAGGCCACCGCCTCAGAACTTCACTAGACCACCTCCAATCCCCACACAAACTCAAGCTCCCAACTCAGGTATGTCTTTGGAAGATATCGTTAAGAATCTTGCTACCAATACTCTTCAATTTCAGCAGGAAACAAGAACAAGCATCCAGAGTTTAGGCAAGCAAATCACTCAATTAGCCACATCCGTTAGCAAGTTGGAAGCTCAAAATTCTGGAAAGTTGCCTTCACAACCAGAAGTCAACCCAAGGGAGAACTGTAGTGCAATTTCACTACGAAGCGGAAAAGAAATTCCTTCGGGATCAACTCTACCTAAAGACACTGAAATGGCCAAGGGAGATGAAGATGAAGAAGCGCCATCTAAAATAAAGCGTGGGGTAAAATTCGATCCTTCTTTATATCTTTCATCTTACACACCTGCACCTCCTTTTCCTAGCAGGTTAGCTAAACCCAAGGAAGATGAGCAAGAAAAGGAGATTCTGGACACGTTTAGGAGAGTGCAAATTAACATCCCCTTGTTGGACGCAGTCAAACAAATTCCCAAATACGCAAAGTTCCTGAAAGAGTTGTGCACCAACAAGAGGAAGATGAAAGCAAAAGGAAAGTTGAGGTAAGTAAGAATGTTTCGGCAATTTTACGAAAGAGTATGCCCGAAAAATGCAAGGATCCAGGTATGTTTTCATTACCTTGTGTGATTGGTGAAAAGAAAGTTGAGCATGCTATGCTAGATTTAGGAGCTTGATTAATGTCATGCCATTTCTGTTTACGAAATTAAAATTAAATGACTTGCAAGCGGTGTAGTTATTCAATTGGTGACCGTTCTTATATTCACCCAGGATAGTAGAAGATGTTTTGGTGCGGTTAATGAGCTTATATTTCACCGTAGATTTTTACATCTTAGAGATGGAAGGTAATCATGTCTTGAAATCCGCTTGATTTTATTAGGAAGACGCTTTCATGAAAGCGCCAAAACAAAATTGATGTAGATGAGGTACTCTCTGTCGAGTTTGATGGAGAGATTGTTAAGTTTAACGTATTTGATCTTTGTGAAACACCTCTTGATGAACATTCTATTTTACGTGGATCTTTATTAACCACATTGTGCGGGATGTTTTGCCCGAGAAGTGTTGGGAATGAGCTAGAATTAGATGCAATCTAATTTAAAAGGCATCGGATGATTTATTAACTGCGACTTTGTATAAATAACTGTAAACCTTGGTAGCTTTTGGGAGCCTTGATCTTTTTAATCTCGCTTTTGATTTGAATTTTCATTTCTTTATTATATTTAGTTTTCTTTACTTTCATTGATTTTATTTTAAGCCTCAGATGTTCTTGATGAAGAAGATTAACCTCGATAAATCGTGCTCATTCATTTTCATTTCCTTGGAACCTCTCCCTTCATTCAGTCCTTTACATCGCGTTCGAGGGGTTTCTTTCTCCTTCTCATTTACTTTTCATTATCATTATTATTTTGTGAGCTATTTACTTGTTGATACATTGGGGACAATGTATTATTTAGGTGTGGGGAGGATTTTGGCATGTTCTTAAAAAAAAAAAAAAAATTTATTTCTTTAAGACTTCACAATATCTTTGAATACATGGTAGCTAAGATCTTTGTTTTGAGTTTTAATGCATGAAAGAGGTAAGCATGAATAGTGTTTTCTTTAAAAATTTTCGATGGTGTCGAATTAATTCGTTGATTGAAAAGTGCATAAGACTTGATGCAAAATAGACACTCTAGTGAGCTTTTGAGCCTAAGAGCAACTCATTACATTTTTGCTCCATTTATTTTTGTTGAGTGCATCAAACTTAGTGTGTTTATTCTAGAACTTGCTTTTGAATATATGTTGAGACCACATTTTTGAATTGATGCTTAAGTGTGATAAGGGCAATTAGGTTTAACCAATTCTTAGACTCTAAAAGGCCCACCTTTTATTTTCCCTTAGTTAGCCCCTTTGAGCCTATATTTCCCTTTTCTTTGTTTCTAACACATTGTTTAACCCAAGGCCTTTTTGTTTGTTATCCTTGTTTCTTTCTACCCTATCAAGACAAGAGTGAAGTAATTGCATGATTTAAAAAAAAAAAAAAACGAAAAAAAAAGAGAGAAAAAGAAGAAAAAGAAAAATAAAATAAAAAAAAAAAAATCTTTGTGAAATTTATTCCCTTAATTGGATGATTGGAGAATTATTTGCAAAAGCAATTGAACTATCAAATTGTTTCTCCAAAAAGCTTTAAATGCTTAAAGGTGGGGATAAATTTCATCATTCTAGAAGTATGTTTGTTTATTTCGTTTATTATCTAAATCATGCATGTAACTAACTCTTTGTCTTGATCGTTAAACCCTTAAATTTTCCTTCTACCATACCTTTACCTAAGCTCCATTTCAACCCTTGCTAAGTCCCTTTGATTTTTGCATCATATTCATATGCAGTGGTGGAGATTTAAATCATTTGCAAGCCTATGGTAATGACATGCTATGCTTTGATTTTGAGAGTAAAACACGCACCCTAAACACTTTGAGAGCATTGAGCGAAACCATGCGAGGGTGTTAAGTCTTGCTGCATTTGATTTTGATGAATTGATAAGATGCTGATGTTTTTGTCACAAATTCTATCCTATGAATGCTTATTCTCTTGATTGTCACTATGATTTGACTCATTGATGTGTGTTTAGCTTTATTGGTATTCTTGGATATTGAATGGGTTAAAAAGGAAGATTGGTATGATGATTTGAGATATGCTTGAGGACAAGCATGGTTTAGGTGTGGGGGAATTTGATAGGTCATAAATAGTCATATTATATTTTGTTTAAATCCCTCATATCTTGATTTATTTTGTGCTAATTCGTGGAAATTATATTTGAATTGATTTAGGAGATGAATAATGGAGATTATGATGAAATTTGGATAAAAAGGACTTAATTTGGGCTTTGCAAACGTGGGCTGACCTTTTCCTAGAAGGAGTCGGTTTCTAGCAATCAAAATTGGAGAAGGATTTGGTCTCCTAGCACAAAGAGGAAGAAGAATCCAAGAAGGATTAGAAAAGCTAGCAAAAGAGGAAAAGAAATCGCAATAGAAAAAGGAAAGGGAGCAAGAAGTGGAAATCAAAAAGGAAAAGGAAAGCTAGCAATATAAAAAGAGAGAAGAGAACGTGAGAAAAGGATCCAACACACAACAAAAGAGAGAGAGGCGTGAGAAAGAGAAGAGAGCTGCTGCAATTTCTTCTTTAAACAATCTTATGTTTTGTTTAGCCACCATGAGTGGCTAAGCTTTTAATTCCGATCCAGGGGTAATCAAATTCCAGTTGTAGTTTTGTGAGGCTTTGAACTTAACAAGAATTTCTTCAATTCAAGTAATTTTTATTTCTTGTTCTTACTTTCTATGAATTATTTATATTGATTGAGTTGACGCCTTAATTCAATATTTATTTTTCTATCGCTAGTCATGAGTTTGTGATCCGTAATTGTCATGAATGAATGAATTGAGTAGCAAGGAGTTGGCTCATGTGTGTGTATATTGATGGCCACAATTACATAGCTTGCATGATAGGCTCTAGGGAAATAAAAATACGAAGTTGATTAAATTGGAGAAATCTGAAATAATTAATCTTGTTTTAGTCATTCTCATTAATCTTAATGCTATCGCTTAATTTGATATGGAACGATGATGCCCAGTTAAATTAGTGATAAGTTTGGATTTAGGCGATTGTTTGAGTCTATTACATTAGGAGAATAATTACTTTCTGCGGGATTCCGATTAAGTAGACTAAGTTCTTGGATTGAGTAATTTATATTTTTGCCTATGATCAAAAATTACAATTGGATGGAATTGACACCCTTGGATTGGAAGTTTGGTAAGATTGATTTTCCTTGTTTAAATTTAAGTTTTGTTTTATTTCATTTTATTTTATTTTATTCTCGTTAAAAACCCCTTGAATCAAGTAATCGGTTAACCGTTAATCACTAACGGCTAACCGTTTAGTTCCAGAACCGAGAAGAAGAAACGGCTTAGGTTTCCACTAACCGGCGAATAAGCTCAGAATCGTTACCACTGACGGACTGCTTTTCCCTAGCCAGTTAGCGATAAATTCGAAGGTCACAACCCGTAAACGGTCTTAGTTTCCTTATCCGTTAGCGGATATCTCCCGAATATTTCGAATAATTAACGGTTCATGGATAACAATAAACAGTTAAGTTTATTGGTAAACTTGCAAATCGAATTTTTCTTGGGAAATTAATTTTGTTTTAAACTTTGAGAAATTAAATACATAGTTCTCTTGGGATTGACTGATCTCACCATTTCTACAATTTTATTTAGGTGAATCAAGATTTGTTTTGAGGAGCTTGACAACTTAGTCAAAATAGAGAGGCGTGAGAAGAGAAGAGAGGCTGCAATTTCTTCTTTAAACAATCTTATGTTTTGTTTAGCCACCATGAGTGGCTAAGCTTTTAATTCCGATCCAGGGGTAATCAAATTCCAGTTGTAGTTTTGTGAGGCTTTGAACTTAACAAGAATTTCTTCAATTCAAGTAATTTTTATTTCTTGTTCTTACTTTCTATGAATTATTTATATTGATTGAGTTGTTTAATTCAATATTTATTTTTTATCATTAGTCATGAGTTTGTGATCCGTAATTGTCATGAATGAATGAATTGAGTAGCAAGGAGTTGGCTCGTGTGTGTGTATATTGATGGCCACAATTACATAGCTTGCATGATAGGCTCTAGGAAATAAAAATCTGAAGTTGATTAAATTGGAGAAATGAAATAATTAATCTTGTTTTAGTCATTCTCATTAATCTTAATCTTTATCGCTTAATTTGATATGGAGCGATGATGAGTTAAATTAGTGATAAGTTTGGATTTAGGCGATTGTTTGAGTCTATTACATTAGGAGAATAATTACTTTCTGCGGGATTCCGATTAAGTAGACTAAGTTCTTGGATTGAGTAATTTATATTTTTGCCTACGATCAAAATTACAATTGGATGGAATTGACACCCTTGGATTGGAAGTTTGGTAAGATTGATTTTCCTTGTTTAAATTTAAGTTTTGTTTTATTTCATTTTATTTTATTTTATTCTCGTTAAAAACCCCTTGAATCAAGTAATCGGTTAACCGTTAATCACTAACCAACCGCTTAGTTCCGAACCGAGAAGAAGAAAACGGCCACGGTTTCCTAACCTACCGGGCCGAATAAGCTCCGTAATCGTTATCAGAAACGGCCACCGCTTTCCCTAAACGGTTAGCCGATAAATTCCAGAAAGGTCACAACCCGTAAACGGTCTTCCGTTTCCCTTATCCGGTTAGCCGGATATCTCCCAGAATATTTCGAATAATTAACGGTTCGCCGATAACAATAAACTAACTGCTTATTGGCGTAAAACTTGCAAATCCGTAATTTTTCTTGGGAAATTAATTTTTGTTTTAAACTTTGAGAAATTAAATACATAGTTCTCTTGGGATTCGACCCTGCCTCACCATTTCTACAATTTTATTTAGGTGAATCAAGATTTGTTTTGAGGAGCGACAACTTCCGCTCATGGGAATGCAAGTGCGATTAAGAGCATCTTCAATTATTTTAGAATCCGACTCAAAAGTGGTGGTAGAGCTAATAAACAGCAAGCGGAGCACCTTAACAGAACTTTTCTGGGTGATCTTTGACATTCTAGAAGCTAAGAAGTGTTTTCAGAATTTCAAAGCTCAGCATGTAGGTAGGGCTTGCAATACTGTAGCTCATGAATTGGCTAAGTTAGCTCTTAGGAAGTCGGTTTCTTGAATATGGCTGGATGAATTTCCGGTTGACATCTTGTATTTGTTCTCTTCTTGAGAAATGAAAGGCATACTTTCTTATCAAAAAAAAAAAACAGTTTGGATAGGCTTTGGCGCTAATTTCTGTAGCCCTCTCTTTGATGAAATAACACGTGTTTGAAAACATGCGTGTGGTTGTAAAATCGTCAACAATAACTTAAATAAAATATCTTACAAATTATCATTCAAATCACTGGAAAAATGGAATTGTTTGGTATTTGGGGGTGATGATAAGAGGCGGCTTGTGCCTTAGGTAATTTAGTCGATTGTTTAGAGTCCCCATTATAATGAAAGCCCTAAATTTGATTTTTTAATTTTTTAATTTTTTTAAATTTAATTCATAATAATTAATTTACTTTAAATAAGGTAAATCATATTAAATTAAAATTGATGCTTCTATAAAAAAGTGTTTTTCAAAATTAAAATTGATAAAAAATTATTTTAGATCAACCATGTCACAAGAAAAATTAAATAAATTAGTTATGTTGTTTATTGAGAAAGATATATTAGTAAAATTATAATACAAAAATTTAATTAATAAATTTACATCTCAAAAAAATAAAAAGATTAATTTTAAATAGTTTTATTTTCGTATAATTCATTCATATATATATTTTTTAATTTTTTAGAGAAGCTTAATTTTAATAACTCGCCTAAAGCTTCCATTTTGGTCGAGCCGGCCCGAGATGATAAGATTATTTTATCCGGTTTGGCGTGATTTTGGCGAGGTCAGCAAAATTGCTGGCAGCGCCCAGCTGTCGCACTACATAGTAGGTAATGTGAACCAACCAAAGAAACACAAACATCACGTGATTAAAATGCTTCTACTCACATGTTGAAATTGAAAAAGGTTCGTAATTATCCGTTAATTTATGAGCGTGACCGCAGAAGTTGTCGCACCGTCAAGTCGGACATCTGCGATTCTCTCAAAAATCAAAACTATAAAATGCGCAGCTGAATTTTAAAATAGAATTAAAAGCAACGTGCACGGGACCGCACTCTCGCCGTGACTAACCCCATCGTGAAGTTATTGAACCTAACAGTCGGCCCCACTGACGATATGACACGTCAGAAACCACAATTTTCTCAGAGAGCTTCTTAATTTCCAATCCCCCAATTTATATTCAAATTTTATAAAAAAGAAAAATCTCCCATGTTCACGTGTTCGACGTGGTATGTTTTGCGGCAAAAGGAGGCAACATAAATACTCGCGTCATCGCGTGGTTAGAAAATGGAACCCTCTTAAGGCCCTAACGATAAAAAAAATTATGGATGCGGTAACTGTTAACCACATAGCACTATAGCAGTAAAGATGGCAAAATTTGAGTGGGCTCACTTACTTGACATAAACATGAGACTATAAATGAGAGATTAAATGTAACATGGCTAGAAAATTAACCGTGTCCATGCTAACACGATTAATAATTATGCTGGGTTCAACTTTAGAATTTTTGACATACTAACCGATTATAACACTATTAATTAGTCAATTGATTATGTTATATTGATAATTGATTTATATTTTAGTCAAAATGTGCTGTATTTTTCGTATTTTAAAAACAACAAAATTGATTAAAAGTAGTACTACTACAAATTTCAAGAAAAAATAAGAAAAGTAAAAAATATGATCTTATTTTTTTAAAATTGGCAATCTAATAATAAATGGATCTAATTAACATTTGAAATTCTTAAGAAGATTAATAAACAGTCAAGTTTAAGATTGTTCAATTTAACTTGTCACGAATACGACCCACCAACCCAATATCCCACTTTAGTGGCAACAATATATCATTAACAATTTCTTTTTATTTCACATAAGTGACAATAATTGAGTAAACTTTTCCAAACGTTTCGTTGTTGAAACATCTATCATCTTGTAATTTTGCTTCCGTAGAAAATTTTCATTCTCTTTTAACTTTTTATTTTGTTATTTCCCTTCATATGTGTGATTGTTTATATGAAGATTAGCTATCTTTATTATGTGAATGTTGTTTTCTTCCACCTAAATATTTAGTCAATTTGTTTTGGAATTTGAGCTTTCCATTCTAAAAAATTAGAAGATCTCTAATCTTCCAAAAATTGTTTGTGTAGAAAATTTATTGCTATACTGGTTGAATGGATAACTCTAATAATGAGAGATTATTCTAAAACTTATGTGTGATTGTTTATATGAAGATTAGTTATCTTTATTATATGAATGTTGTTTTCTTCCACACAAATCTTTAGTGGATTTTTTTCAAAGGTTGAGTTTTCCACTCAAAAGTTGGAAGATCTCTAATCTTCAAAAACTTGTTTGTGTAGAAACTGTATTGTTATATTATTCAAAAGAGCTATTGAAGAGTAATTCAATATTATTGTGTGGATATTCTCTTTTAATAAAGTTCGGTAAAGATATTATTAGGTATACCTAGTGTACTTATTTTATCCTTGTACCTCAATATAATAACAAGAGTGAATTTATCATGTTGTATTGAATTGTATTATTTATTTAATTATTTAAAGAAAAGTAAAAGAAGAATGAAATAAAGAATTTGATTAAGGCAAAATTATATAAAATCTCTTCTATTCTATGAAAAAAGAAACATGCTCAGCCGCAAAATGCAAAATTATAACTGAAAACTAATTAAAAGAAAAACAAGAGGAAGAAAAAGAAAAAGGAATTTGATAAACAAAATTAAAAAATGTTGCTGTCCAGGATCGAACTGGAGACCTTTAGTGTGTAAGACTAACGTGATAACCACTACACCACAGCAACTATTTTGAGAGAAGTGGTTAAGTATGTTTATTTATCTAATTGAAAGGAAACTAAAATTTTAATTACATTGTTAGTTACCGGCTATTGCATTCACAAATTTGATTGTTTAGCTAGTTACCTGCAATCACAAATTCTCAAGAAATAATATTTTTTGAAAATGATATTAAGACATTAGATCAAGCCATTGTGATTTTTCCTTCAAAGTTGAAATAAAAGGATCGGTCGTATTTGGAATTTGGTTTTATTCTGTTTTATTTAGAGATTAAAAACATATCAATTTTCCTTTCCCCAAGCTCTAGCAGCAATTGTCTGGCTTGAATACAATTAGACGCAGATTCAGCCCAGCACAATTAGCTTCTGATACTCCTCTCCAGAGATGACAGCTTCCATGGCTAGCTCTGGGTTTATTCCCTTCATTATCCATGAACAAAAAGTGAGCAAATTCTTTGTAAATCCACTAATAAGCGCCACCCCTTTCTATGTCCCAGCCACTGATGTGGACTTGGAATTGGTTAAATTCCAAAAAACTCTCTGTGGCACTACTGCCCCGTACACTGTCTCTGTATACTTCTTCACAGTCATCTGGTAATCTTTTCCTTTTTTCCCCCCACTTTTGGCGTCCTTTTTCCTTCATTCTTCTCTCAAGCTCCAAGTTGCCATCCACAGGCAAGTATTTACTAAACTGTTTAGGATCACGCTTCAAAAACTTGTCTTTATATATCATCGTGGCCACAAACAGAACTTTGTTTTACAGTAACGCGTTCTTATATTTAAATAAGTTTTGGTTGGTTAAAATTGACATGATTATTAAATAGACCACGTTTGTTTTCCCCGTCCATTTAATAATAATGTTGAATTTACATTTAGATTTTCTAATATAATAGCTCATTTATGACACAATTAACCCTTTGATTAATTATATAAATTGGTTTTTATTTAATAAATTTTGTTATATTTATCATGTTTTAAAAATATTTAGATATTTTTTAAAACAAAATTGATTAGAGTTTGGGCAAGTAGTACTAGAAATTTCCTACAAAATATAATAATTTTAAAATGTGTTTTTTAATTAAAAATTATACTAAATAGGTAACACCATTAACGTAATAGGGTTTAGGATTTTTTTTATAAGAATAATAAATAGAATTGAGTTAATTTTACTCAAATGTGACACCACTTGAACATGACATTGTCACCTCTAACAACAACACAGCCAATGACTTGTACTCTCTAGAAAGAATTATTATTATTCTTTTTTAACAAATGGATTTTTTACTACATGTATTTTTTGCCCTGTTCTCCTAGACTCTCCCATGATGGTGTTATTATTATTATTATTATTAACTTCGGTTCGCAGACTCGTAGTCAAGATCGTGATGCCGACCCTTTGTGCAATTTAAAAATCTTGTTCAAATGTTTTTGCTCTTACTTTATTGTTCTAAGGTTTTTTTTTTTTTTTTTTTTTTTTTTTGGGGGTGAATGTACATTAATTTAGACGACTTTTTCAATTAAGATGTATACTAACTTGACAAGGGTAATATTTGACAAACAAGGACACAATCACATGTTGAATAAATGAATAATTAAATAAAAATAACATATGGCTCAAGTAATTTTTTTAATCACTTCATATTTTATTTAACCAAAAAAATTGTATATAATAATTTGTAACAATATTGACAATTGACTGCACCAACTACTCATATTTAATTAAAAGCACTGATATTTAAACACCATCAAAACACTAGGTTACAGAAAATAAGGTACTGTTTATGCTACAGTACTATTTTAGCACCCAAAATGACAATACAATTTATGTTACAGTGTTGCCATTGTGGTGTTCTGTTGATGGACAAATATCATTTTCTTTAGTTAAACAAGATGAAAGGTTCAAGTTTTATATAAAAATTCAACAACTCTCTCTCTCTGGAAACCAAACAAAAATATCTTACTTTTCTTGCTGCCTCTTCTTCCGACTGTACTGCATTTCAGTTTCTCTTATGTTTTTATATTTTGTCTTTTTGTTTTCTTCCATTTCATGTGTGAACATAGCTCTCTCCATGGTTGCTGATACATGGGTCTTGTTCCATTCAGACTATGTTCTACGTGATTTGGCTTCTTTTATTGTTATTGTTATTGTCTGTCAAGATGGATTTACCTAGTGGATTTGAAGTTTTTCAGCTACAGATCTGGAAAAATGCTAGATATAGATAAACTTCTGCAAGATTTTTTATTACTTTATCAATTGTTGAAGCTAACGAAGTTGGAGATTCTGAAAAGAGCTAACGTATACCTAATTATACTCTAAAATATCGTATGCATTCATCAATAGGTATTCATTGATTCAGCCAATTTATTTATCGTAATGGATGAATATATAATCTAATTTGTAAGAAACTATTATGTAATCTTATCTTTGATGTTTTCACTTATTGAATTAATGAAAGTAATGCTTTCTCAATTAAACAAGAAAAAGGAAAAAAAAAGAAAAGAAAAAAAGATGAACAATACGCGTTGATGCAATCAAAACCAAACCAATAAAATCAACACCACATGCTTGGACTTGATTAAGTACACTAAACGAAAAGAGGAGTCTTTATAAATTAAATAAAAGGAAGGTACGACGACTATTCAAAGAAAAGGCCAGCATGCAAATGTCTTTGACAACGTTAATCAACAAACAAACATTTTAAATAAAGAATGCCCAAACGAAAGGCAACTGCGACGAAGGAGACCGTTCTATTGTGATTATGAAGTACGACCAATTCTTTATGAAGGAATTCAGGTGTTAATTTTGCTTCTAGAGTGTATTTGTATGTCAACAATTGGCAACTGACCCAATTTTCCAAAGAGAAAAAGCAATTGAACCATGTGATATTTATAAGATTAGAAGTAGTAGTTTTCAAGCGTGAGACCCACGTATTAGTTCATAACATCTTCAAACAGTTTAAAGTTGTTTTTAAATGATTCAGTTTTAAATTTTGTATTTTGGGAGTGTTTGGCAGCTTTCAAAATACTAAATTGCATTGCATTGAAACATATTCTTATGCTAAGGGTGCGTTTGGGATTGAGGTTGGGCAGCTGTAGCTTTCAAGTTACAGCACTAAAGTGTTTGGTAAACACTAACTACTGTAGCTTGGAAGTTATGTTAATGTGATTTTTCACTTATATCATGGAAAATGTTTTATATCTTTAATAATTTTGTTAAAATTATTATTTAAAATTTATATTTACTATGTATTACTAGTTTTTGTTTCATAGTTGTAGCTTTTTTTCCACAGCAGCTATAGCTTAAAAGCTACAGCACTTCAATCCCAAACTCACCCTAATTCATGTTTAGCTGCAATTTCTAGTTGCATTGTACTGCATTAAAAAGGTGGGTAATACAATGAAATATGTATAACATAATTCCATGGGATAAGATTTGAGTTGTATTGCATTAAAATACTGCTCATATTTTTAAATATAATAATTTATCTTTTATTACTTAATCAATTACAATAAATTTAAATTATTAAATATTAATATGTATTTATATTTAAATAAAAATTCAATTTGAATAATAATATAACATAGTAACAAACTAATAAACCTAAATACTTAATAAGTAAATGATAATATATATTATTTTACTTTCATTAGATAAAATCATTTTAAATTATTTTAATTTAAATATGTAAAAAGTATTTCAATTTTTCAATTTTTTATTATTAAATAATTAAAAAGAAATTTATTTAGTCATTTATTTTTAAATTAAACAACTAAATTCAACACTAATAAATAAAAATAAATTTATAATTTAATATTATATTAATTTATAATATAATTGAATTTATATTATATTATATAAATATTTATTATCATATTTTTACGATATAATATTAAATTATACTATACTATAATATGATTATACTATGTTGTAACAGCTAATATATAGAAATAAATTATAATATTATTAATAAAATAACATTATAATATCATATTTTATTATTTAATAACAATATATTATTAATTTATATTATATTATATTACATAATTATATAGTATTATAGTCTTACAATATAATATTAAATTATAGTATATTATAATAACTAATATATAGAAATAAATTATGTTATAGTATAATATTATTAATAATATAACATTATATTGTAATATTTTATTATTTAATAATAATATATTATGAAAATAATTATTTAAAATATTAATAAATCTAAAAATATTAATTTAATTTAACATTAATATGAAACAATATTATTTTATATAATACATAATCCATACTACATTAAACATAATATTCCATTTTCCTAATGCAATATAGTTAATACAGTGTCTGAGATACACTTTTATAAATCTTGCCTTTCCAGCTTTCGCATCTTCCAAATATATCTCAAACCACTGTGGGTCATGCTTCAAGAACTTGTCTTTACATGACTTCATCGTTACAGAAGCCACCCTGTTGTGAGGAATTGAGTCCCATCTATTGGCGCCTATGTAGACTTCTGGCAACTCAAGAGAATCATCATGCTCCTTGAAAGCATAATGAGCGCCTTCAGTTCTGTGTACGTTTACTCCTCTGCCACTCCGCTCTTTGACGGATCCTTAAAACACCCAAACTCAAAAGATGACAGCATGTTGAACACCAACGCCTTTGGATGTAGCGAGTGCAACCACATTGCTGCTGCAGTAAAGAATCCTTCCTTACCTGATTCTCCCGTGCCACGTACAACCCTCAAATTGCAAATCAGCTTTAGGTAGTTGGTCAGTGTGCTAGCTCCCGTTCTGGGCATAACTATTACTTGATCCGCCCAACTGAAAAACAAAGCAAGTCCTAGAAGCGGAGGAGCGACGAAACGTTCAAGGCCTGACCCCTTGGGGACACATCACAATCAGTTTACTGACGTTTCTTGGGAGACATTTTTAACTGTGCTACTCTGTTGAATTGGAAAAATAAAATCGAGCATTTTTCGGATCATGTCAGCCAACTAAATTTAATAGCATTCACAGAATAAAAATAAAATAAAACTTTTGCATTTCAATTAGATTTTGGGTAATTTTTACTTTCCTTCCCAGAGCTCTGGGCTTTTTGTAATTAGATGGTGAAGATCTGTTTACAAGTGAAAACTCCCCCACCGTTTGTTAATTTTCTGCTCGGCAATTAATTGAAGTTAAAAAGTCTAAAATGACCTGGTTGGATTTTCAAGAACTTACAAATCTAACACATGTCGTGCCAAGATTATAACAACCATAATATTACGTTATACGTCTTAATTATGGGTCATGAGTCCTTTAATTTAAAAGACGTCCACATCTTTTTGTTCTAGTTATTCTTGATTTCAAATCCTTGTCATTGTCTTTCATCTTGTTTATTTTTTCATACTTGCCACCTCTCTCACAACCAAGAAAGATCCCTGGTTTTGTACTACCACAATCCACTTCAGATTTCTCAATGACAGCTATTATATCATCTTTCTCTCCAACATTATAAGTCCACCGAATTATTGTTTCTCTACTCTTGAATATGTATATAGACAAATCTCATGTATTTTAAATAAAATTTTATAAAATAATTAACCCAAAATTAATTATAAACTAAAGTTATCTCATGTGTCGTAAATTCATTACTATAATTCATCACACAATCTGTGTTAGAATTGATAGATCTGATGGAAATATTATCCTGCATAGAGCATATAATGGAATGTAGTTACTAAAACTACAAATTACATTTAAACAATCAGTTTTATATGACACATAAAGCTTTATTGTTTACCAAATCAAGATCTTCACAAAAGTATCAACTGATAGAATGAAAGAAAAGTAGCATTCCATAAAGCATATTGACACAAACCAACAGACCAAACTAAAACAATTGTTCCAGCCAACAGAAAGATCCAAAGTGCATGAAACCGATAGCCAAAGGTTCAAAAACTAAAGTATATGCAACTTATTTAAACTAGAAAGAAGTAACCAAATTTTTAGTAAACTTAAATCTTGTCCTTCTAATGGATATCAATAACGGAACGATATATTTAAACTAGAAAAAAGTAACCAAATCTTTAGTAAACCTAAATCTTGTCCTTCTAATGGATATCAATAACGGAACAATATCTAAGTCCTATAGTCTGCAAAGTTTTGATGGAATTACTTATCTAATGCTACTAAAGCAAACTTCTCATACACTTGCAGACCTCAATCCCAGAAGACATCTTGTTGAAAATAGAGGCTAGATGCGGTATCACCAATGCATCGGAAAATTGCATAACAGATCCAACATCTATCTTAGAAAATAATTTGCATCTCGCCTCGTATACTGATCATACAGGATCCAAGCACTAGGTGCTACTGACGAAGGACGCTAAAAGAAAACCTGCAAAGACAAGAAAACAGGCAGTCTAGAACTTCCTGGAATGAAAAAAGCTCAATACTGATTGTTAAAGATCTCTTTCACATGCATGCCGAGTTTGCTCGTGGGTTTTGAATGTATCTCTCTATCATTTTCGAATGGAAAAGAAAAAACCAAAAGTCAAATGTAAATTAAATAATTTCATATCTATTTTTGATTCAAATTATTGTCAATATCATTTTGTTCATCCATCGAATCA
The DNA here is from genome assembly GCA_030449925.1 of Citropsis articulata. Classification (NCBI taxonomy): domain Eukaryota; kingdom Viridiplantae; phylum Streptophyta; class Magnoliopsida; order Sapindales; family Rutaceae; genus Citropsis; species Citropsis articulata. The sequence goes on along the minus strand of JASUUH010000244.1, from coordinate 324,711 downwards.
ATAACAACCAACTTTGTTACTTTGAATCGAATCACATGTGCCCACTTAACAAAAATATATAGCTTGACAGAAGAATCCCACGTCTTGATTGATTAAGGTTTAATGAAAATATAATTAGAGTTTAATAAAATTATATTGAATATAAAAATGGATTCAGAGAGTAAAAATTCTGTTTTTTTCTTCTTTATTATTTTTATTGTCCATATTGTAATCTAGTTTAAGGGTATTTTAATTATAAAAAAAAAATTTCAAAAATAAGTTTAATGAGTAGTTACTAGTTTCATGAGTTCAAATAGGCCCACCCAAAAAAGAAAGCGTTCATATACTGTGAGCAACAGGTCAGGTGGCATTATTTACCCTTTTTACATGTTGATAATTCTGGACAAGAATGATGATGAAAGTCCTGAAGTTTATATCATATTATATCCGGAAAAAGATATAATTATCTTTAAATTGTGTTATCTTTATCTTGTGAAGTCATTATTATCTTCAACTTATACAATTATGAAAAGGAAAGGATATATATAAAAAGAATTTCACAAGGCTTCAAGTTACCGATTCCATTAATTTTCCTTTGATTTTCTTGTTTTATTTACTAAATATGCTACTTAGCTTCTATACTGCATTCGCATTAGTTTCAATAAAATCAGCACATATAATGAATCGAATTTGAGCGCGTACGACTATCGATTTCACTAATGGAGTTATTCGGCGGAGCCATCACACGGTCTCCGCTGAATCAAGCTCCTAATTGAAAATTTTACCTCTTGATCTCGTTTGAGTTCCCAGGCCCCAGCATTAGAAATCTTTTCACCTCAAAATAGGGTTGGCAAATAAATTCGTATTCGGCCCGCATCCGCAAGGTTCCAGAAGATCTGGATCCGGAAAAATCTAGATCCGCATGTGAAAAAATGCGGATCCGGATGTAATGAATTAAGATCCGCACGGATCCGGATGCGGATCCGGATGCAAGTGCATCTGGAAAGCCGGATATCCAGATCCGGTTAGTTTTATATTAAATTTAAAATATATATATATCACACACATTTCACACACACGCAATCCCTAACCCTATCTCATTCACATTTCACACACACGCTCACAAAACATCTCCAGCAGCCACAAGTCCGCAACCCACAAATCCCCAACACCAAATAATTCCGTAACGATGTTGTCGTTTTCCTCACGACCTCGCCTAAGTCTCATCTCTAAGCCTCGATTTGAGTCCGCTGCTGTCGCTCCACGCCTCGCCGTCGTCGAAGCCTCGCATGAGCACACCGCTACTGCTGTCGTCCAAGGCTCGCTTGATGGGATCTGACTTTTGTTCCCATTTTTTCGGTCATTGAAGCCTTGCCTAAGCACACCGCTACCACTGTCGTCCAAGGCTCACCTGATTAAGTCTTTCTTATGTTTTCATTTTTCTGGTGTTATTAATTGCTTGCTTTTTTTCTTTTTTCCTTTTACCGGTTAATGATTTCGCATTTGGATTGATTGTTTGATTGTAGTTATTTTAATTGGTTCAATCTAATTTAACATATTTAAGCTTAAAAAATTCACTGGTAGATTGGCTTAATTTAATTTTCTTTGCTGATTCAATTTAGTTTAACATGTTTGGGATTAGGTTTTTTAATTAGGTTTTGGTTTTAGGTTTTAATAAATTGATGAATTTTTAAATTATATTGTTAATTTGTAAATTTAATTTTTGCGGATCCGGATATCCGTGATATCCACCCGCAATCCGGATAGATATTACCCGCATCTGGATCCGCAAAAAAATTTACGGATGCGGATCCGAATCCAGTTATAAAAATCTCAATGCAGATCCGGATGCGGATGCACCTACATCCGGATCCGGATCCAGATTTTGTCATCCCTACCTCAAAATTTGTTCAGAGGCTTCCCCTAGCCAGAAGTAATTGAGCAAAGAAAAAGGTAAAGTAATAAATGAAGTAAAATTGCAAAATATTACCAGTTTATTGTCAGCGAAGATTACAAAAATACGGCATACATATGCATAATTTGTATTCAAATGAATTAAAAAAAAAAAAAGAGATTCATGATAAAATCAATGAAAAATAGACATAGTTAATTTATGACATGAATAACAAAAAAAAATTAAAAGAAAAAAAAGTCTAAGTAGCAAATAAATACCTAATAAACCAAAAAATCAAAAAAGAAGAAAAAAAAATTAAAAATTGAGAAATACAATGCCTGTTAGCATTTACACGTAATCAGTCAAGCACGACTAGATTCTGATACTCCTCTCCAGAAATGGCAGCTACCATGACTTGAACCGGGTCGATTTGTTTCTTCTTATTATCAGTTATACCAGCTTCCACAACTTGCTCCTGATCAATTACCCCATCATTTTCCAGGAACAGTTTGATCAAATTCTTAGAAAACCCGCTTACAAGCGCCACGCCTTCCTGTCCCTCAGGAACGGGCGTAGACTTTGAGTGTCTTAAATTCCAAAAAACTATCTCTGGCACCGCTGACCCGTATCCTTTCTCCGTGTATTTTCTCACAATAGCCTGATAATCTGTTTCCCACGGATGCAACGAAGCTTCATCAAACTCCATGTCACTAAACACAAATAGCCTCTTTATCATTTGTTCCGGCTTCAAGTTTCCATTCACAGCAACTTCCAGTATCAGATCAAACACTTTCTGGAAATCGGTGTTCATGTTCCAGTTCATGTTGCTCACGAACCTAGTCTTTGATTTAAGGTCATCTCCTTCCACAAGATGAAGCTCAGGTTTTTTACTGAACGTAATAAGCTTCCCTTTCCAAGGCTCTTCACTTAACTCAGACACCAGAAGACCCAGAGCCACAGACACTTCCAATGGAGTTCCGAACATGCTAGCAGACACGTCACATATAGCCATGCAGTTCCTTAATTTACCCTCCTTTGACAAATCATCGACTATTCTATTCCATTGAAGCTCTGCTACTTGCAAAAGAGCAAACTCAGTTTCGTGATTCACAGATTTGATTATCTCATGCGGAAGCAATGCACCTGCCGAGATTTTTGCCTTTCCAAATTTGACATCTGTTAAGTATTTTGTAAACCGTGGTCCATCATGTTTCATGAACGTTTTCGCATAGACCTTCATCGCTAAAGAGGCCACTTTCCGGTATGGCAGCAAATCCCACTTATTTGCACTCATGTAAACCTCTGGCAATTCAAGTGCCTTCCTCAGGGGCACTAACACTTGTTTTCTCAAACGATCACGCACTCGATAAGCGTAATGAGCATCTTCAATTCCTTTATATTCCGGGTATGATTCTTTAGGAAACACTTTTCTTGCAATGCTTTCACAAATACATGTCACTTGATCATAGGACGTATAAAGTGAAGGGCACCACTTAGCAGCGAAACTGATATCTCTATAACTACCGGCTTCGTACAATAACAAGTCTCTCTTTAAACACTCTGCAAAATAATCCGAAATTCGTTCGTGCAAGAACCGGAAATCCCCATCATGAGAGTACCTCTCAACGACTTTCTTGCCCCTCGCCAGCCTTGTTTCTTCTCTTAAGGCGCTCTCCATCTCTTCCACTTTCTTGGCCCTCGCAAGCCTTATTTCTTCTCTTAACTCTGTCTCCCTATTTTCCACCATTTCCTTTTCGATCTTGTGGTTCATTATAATTTCTTTTCTCCGTCGTTGCCGTTCCTCTCTTTGATAATTTTTCTCCTCGGATGCTTCAAGAATCTGCGAAAGAATCTCCAGGAGATCCTTAAAATAACCAAACTTGGCAAACGAGTCCACGTTGCACGCTAGGGTCTTGGGGTGCTGAGAGTGAAGCCACACCGCCGAAGTATAGAATCCTTTCCTATCATTCTTTCCGGTGCCACGAACACCTCTTAGATTGCATATCAATTTCAGAGTGGTCAACGGGTCATGATCCCAGGCCGCTTTCAGACGCTTGATCAAAGACTTGCTTGGTGTGTTAGGGACAACCTGGAAAAAGAAATCAAGGCAAGGATTTCCTGCTGAGAGAAAAGTCGGCGAGTTGTTTTCGGTTAAACCCATTGGTGGCCTTGGATCCGCTGCTGCTTTATTGTAATTAGCCACCATTAGGTTCATGAACGGATCTTCTACTTCGGCCCTCGTAGAAACCGGTGAGGCTTTTTGTTCTACGGCGGTTGCCGATGGGGCCGCCTTTAGTTGTAGTAGTCTTGGGATGGGATTTCGGAGCTCTGGTGGCCCCAATAGAGCCATATGGATGTTTCTTCTTTGAGATTTTAGGCTCTGAGGTTTTAGGGTTTGACATAAACGTAACTGAGGCTTCATATTTTTTTTTTTTCTTGTATATCTTTTTTTTTTTTAATTGTTTCAATAATTTGTCCGCTTTCTCAGTATATATATTAAGGCCTTTACTTGGTGACCAAGTCTGATATGATACTACTATTTCAATTTGTCGATTATGGCACGGATAAACCAATTTCAATAAGTATTTCTATATCCAATAAGTTTCCAGAAGCTGCCTTCTTATGTTTAGGTCATTTTATGATAATGTGATCAAAACTACGACATACTATTGTTGTTAAACATAAATTATGTAAATGAAAACCAAGACTTGTAAATATAAGGACATTATAAGGTATAAACTCTGGAAATGGAATATAAGATTTTCAAATGGATGGCAAATAAAGTAAATTAATATAAAAATAGTAAATTGATTTATTATTAGTAAATAAAATAAAAACTTACAAGTATAATATAAAACTAATAAATCAACATTAACGGTAAAATTAAACATAAATTTTGAAAATAGAATATAAGACTTATTAATGGAAGGTAAAAAATAAATTAATATAAAACTGGTAAATTAATGTATTAATAGTAAAAAGAATAAAAACTTGCAAATATAATATAAAACTAGTAAATCAATATTAAGTGTAAAATAATGGAGCATGGACATGTAAATGAAAGATAAAATAAGTAAATTAATATAAGAGTTATTTAAAAAAATTACAAATGTAAAATAAAAACTCATTTTAGTATTAATTACCTTATACACTTGCTGATTTTGTATTTAAATTCAATAATGATAATTTTGGGGAGGTGTAGCAATTTAAGCCAGGATTCGTTTATTCGACTTGATTAGAATCAAAATAAACGAGTTTGGGTTTGTAAAAATTGATTTGTTTAATAAATATGTAAATTTGATTCGATTCGTTAAATAAAATAATCAAATTTGGGTGGTTTGAGATGCTAGTTTGTTCATTTAGAATTCATTTAATGAGTGATTAATAAATGAATCGAACATGAGTCTATTCATTTATTATCCATTTTATTAAATTACTTATTTATCATTAAGTTTTACGCATAAATCTAAAAATTGGAATATAGTTTCATAATTATAAGTTGTACTAAAAAGGAAAAAATAAATGTTTCTGTAAAAACGAATTCTAAATGAATAAACTAGCTATCTCAAATCTGGCCAGTTTGAGATAGCTAGTTTGTTCAATTAGAATTCATTTAATAAGTGATTTATAAATGAATAGAATATGAGTCTATTCGTTTATTATCCATTTTATTGAATTACTTATTTATCATTAAATTTATACATAAATTTAAAAAATTGGAAGATAGTTTTATAATTATAAGCTATAATAATAAGATAAAAATAAATGTTTTTGCATAAATGAATTAAACTAATCCAAATTCAGTTTGATTCGTTTTATTTTATATAGTAAACAAATATTTGATTTATTAAATAAATCGATGTCAAATCATAAGATTACGATTCATTTAATAAATAAATTGAATTCGAATCCATCGAATTTTTGCTCAATTTGTTTATTCACTTCACCACCCTTAGTCTTGGGTTTATGTAATATATGTGATGTTTTATTAAGGATAAAACTTATTCTTAAAATTGGATTTTAAAAACTATTCTTTTAATGTTAAACTAATTCAATAAAACTTATCCCCCGTGCTTTCAATATAATTTTTTTTGTTTCCAATTGATGAGTGATTTTTTTATTTGTTTATGTAAAGTAAATGAATACACTATTTTTTATAAGACTTGTAGGAACATGTCAATTACTTTAACAATTAATAGCCCTATATTAATTTATTAATTTAGTTATATTACCTTTCATTTACTAATTTTATATGTAATTTAACATATATATATATATTTTAAATGACAGCACTATATAAGCCTTTCATTGGAATTTTTTTCATTTTTGTAAAGACTTATTATTGGGCATTAATTACAATTTATGAAAATTTTATCTTATATAGCTTCTAAACTTGACAGGATATTTGTGGAAGGACTAAGTTAATTAAGAGTCTTGTGGGCATAGCTTATCGAGTGGAGGAGAGCTACAGATTTTGTTTCAGTGAATTTTTTACAAATAAAAATCTTTAATATTTACGTAATTTAATATAGTTGGCCCATGTTCAATTATTGTGTTTCTGAAATTTGTTCACTAAATTTTTAATCACAATATCAGCTTAAACAAAAATAAAGACCCTTTGCTGCAGTTTGCATCTTGTAATTGTCATAAATTAAACTTACAGAATTTTGAACGAGTTGATGATGTGATGTAGAAATTAGCTTATGACATAAACTTGATAGAATATTCTACACAAGCCTAGAATATTTTATCCTTATAACTAACAAAATCGAGCAACTAAAATGAACCGCGTTTTCATGATCGTAAAATATGGCTGAGAGGAAGTTTTGATTGTAAAATATACTCTCAGAGAAAATAAAAATAATGTAATGGGAGGGATTTGATCTAGTGTTATTTTGGAACTTTTAAGAGTGATCTGAGTAATTAGTTAGTTTTAGAACGTTATCATAAGATGTTTTAATTGAAATGATATGTTCAGAGCAGTTATTAAAGTTCAAATAGTCTTACATTTTTTATAAAGATCAGTCTTTAGAAAACACACTGAAGCTAACTAATTATGAACAAAAAAATGAAATTAAAGATTTAGAGAGACCAACCGCTCGAATTAAATTTGTGAGGTCGACGTCGAGAGATGAAGCTGTTGGGGGAGAGGCCGTTATTGAGCGTGAAAATTTGATGAAACACGTAAATTTTTTAGTATTGTGGGAAAACTTGTACATATTCACTAGGGAATTAATCAATGACTTTTATGGACGCGGCAAATTTGTGGAATCACGTAAATTACTTCTGGTTGTTGTGTTGTGGTTTCATTATTAATGTTTTTGTTTTGTCTTCCTATACCATATGAACTCTCACACAAATTTCAGTAAGTGTTGTTTTCCTATCGCTGAATATTCATTACATACGCAGATAAAAAAAAGGCTCTGGCTACGTTGGATCAACTCCAACATAGAGCCGACTAATAATTAACCGTTATATATACTCAATCCAACCGTCACGATTACACGTAGTTGAAGGACATGAAGCGTACAGAATTGAGTGCATATTTATCCTCTCAACAGTTTTTTCTTTAAAACATGAAAAGGAAATCTAAAATCTCTAATCTTAAAATTAAAACACACCTTTACAACTAATCTCTAGATTCGTCCGAAAACTTTTCCTCTAAAAGCTCTTCATCTCTTCCCCGCCAAATCCCTGGAAAGGGAAATCTTTCTCGCCTTCTCCAGTGGAATCTCAGTTTTTCATTTTTGTCTTTAGTTGCAACCTCCTCCTTCTTATGGGCTAAGGATGGCTATCTTGTTCTGGCCTCCTCCACTTTTGGTGTGAGGATGGTTGTTGTATTTCAACTTCCTCTTTTTGTGGGTTTGAGGATGGCTGCTGAGTCTCCATTAAGATCTTGATCTGTGATGGTGGTAATATTGGTTTTCTCTGTTTTCCAACATATAACCCTTTAACTTTTAGATCTAGAGTCCATGTTTCTCATATTTGTAAAGTTCGAGGGTGTGAATCAATCTTTACAGTAAATCTGCTTTGGTGCCGATTGGCAAGCATAACTATGGTGGTGGAGATTATTTCAAAGCAGTCGTGAAATTGCAAATGGAGCTCAAATTATATGTGCACTATGAATGGAAGTTTTTACTTCCATTCAACTAGTGTTTCTTTTTGTTCTTCAATAAAATTTTATGGGCCAGTCCAATTGATCACCATAATAGATCTTTGTATTTTGATCTTTGCAATGTGTAATTGCGATGTACTGGAAGTAGTTGTATTGTTGTTTCTTGTTTAATAAAATATTATATTTTCCTGTTAAAAAAAATCTTAAAATTTTAGCTTTAAATCAAACAAAATTAAGGGAAAATAAAAAAAACCAACAACATACTTTGATAAGAAAAAAAATCTTTCACACACTATATAATTGTAAGTTCGAATAACCAAAGTTGAAACTTGATAATAATAAAAAAATTGACGGCAAAAAGAGAATAACAAATAAGAGCTTCTTAAAGAAAGAAGCTGAGAGTGTTGGTTGGGTGGTGAATGATGACATTGTTGCTTTTGTTGTTATTGCTGTTTGTGCAGCGAGAGACAGATAAAAAATTCATTCACATTTATCCCATCAATAGCCAACAGGTAATCCAATAATTCTGTACACTTCATATCCATTGACTGCAGGTAATCGTGACAGTTGAATTAAGTTGATTAAGTGTATATAATCGCACAGCTGATATTAGTGGCCTTTATGTTGGAGTTGATCCAATGTAGCTGAAGCCTAAATAAAAATATACATCAGCAAATTATGAAGCAATACATTTAGGGTGCGTTTGGGATTTGGGTGCTAGAGCTTTTAAGTTATAGCTGTTGTGGAAAAAAAGTTATAACTATGAAACAAAAGTTAGTAATATATAGTAAATATAAATTTTAAATAATAATTTTAACAAAATTATTAAAGATATAAAATATTTTCCATAATATAAGTGAAAAATTACATTAACATAGCTTTCAAGTCACAATAGTTAGTGTTTATCAAATACTTTAGTACTATAATTTAGAAGGTACAACTGTCCAACTTCAATCCCAAATACAATCTTAACGAAAGACAGGAGTAGCCATCATCATCCTGAAAAACTAAGCGCTAATATATGTAGAGCCTAGCATAGCTACCCTCCGATACAGTTTCCCAGATATGGCTTTTTTCATTATGAGTTTTGGATCTATTTCCCTATCATTTGTTAGCATCCACTAACAACCATGACACCTTTCTGTATTGCAGTCACTGGCATTGCTTAGTGGGAAAATTCCTTTTTTTTAAAATAAAAAAAGAACTCTTATTTGTTCCTGAGCGGCTAAACTCGTACCTTTCCTCCACGAGTTTTCCCGCAATTGCCTGATAATCGGTTTCCCAAGGACTCGCCAAAGCATCACTGAATTCCATGTGACTAAACACAAATAGCCTCTTAATCATTGGTTCCGGCTTCAAGTTCCCATTCACAGCCATTTCTATATTTCCTTTGATTTTATGAAATAGCTATGCGGATGTAATTCTTTAATCTGCCGTTACTAACATCATCGTCGTCGTCGTATTCGTTCAGATGAACTTGCAGGTGCGGGAGCTCAAATACTTATATGCTCACATCTCAAGTCTTAACTTAGCGATGTGGAAGTCAATTAGAGTCGTCCCAATCCATCACTCAATTAGGGTTGTCTCCAAGGAAAGAATATACTTTAATGCTAATTGTTAAGCGCACATTAAGTAGGACGCATTAAAAGACAAGCTTGTAAGTACAGGGAGCCCACATACTTTTAAGCATATCAAGTGTTAACTTAATGATGTGCAACTCAATTAGAGTCGTTACTGTTATGAAGTTAAGATCTGAGTTTCAGAATTTGGAGTTTGGTTCCGTAATAAAGCATATCAAGAATTTGGAGTTTGGTTAAGAGATGTTGCATTTATTGCTGAGTTTTTAAGTTTTAACTAATAAAGCCATAACGCAAAAAACTCCCGCGTATATGGGAGTCTAGTGGGTAATAAATGATTTATCATTTCCAAGTTTAGAACGTTTTCTAGATTTTCCCTCAATACCTTTTTATTTTATTATTTTTTACTTTTAAGAATTTATTTTAGTGTGCATTAAAACTTGTGCAAAAGGATATCAATTAATTTTCAATTAAAACACGATATTTTTGGTGAACTTTCAATAGAAAATTTCTGCTGAACTCCCAATAGAGTCATCATTAAATATTAACGGGAAAAAGATAGTTACATCCTTAAGATCAAGGGAAATAATCACAAAAACTCTCAAATTTTTAAAAATAAATAATAAGACCCCTTGTTGACCGTAATATCTTTTAAATATAGTAACTAGAGTATTCATTTTAAAATTTTATTAATTAATATGAATGAAATATAAATAATATAATCTATCTAGTAGATTGATAATATTAAAGTATTTTTAACATTTAGAAAGTGTTAAAATTTTAAATTATTATATTTAATTTAATAATACATTTGTACTTATTATAAAGGTTTTAAATAAATCTTTGGGTACAATAGAATTTTACGATTAACAAAATATCTTCCTATTAATAATATTAAAATTATGTTTTAATAATATTTAAAATAATTTTATTTTTAACTAATTAATTTAAGATAATGTCTCTATTTATTATTAAAAATTACTTTAAAATAAAAAAATATTACTTTAAAATAAAAAAATATTACTTTAAAATAAAAAAAATATGTCTAACAAATTGTGAAATATAAAAAATATTTTAAAATATTAAATTGTTTTAAAATGTATATATTATTACGTTTATTTAAATACTATACTTCTGTCTATTATAAACTTTTTGAGTCAATTTTTAAAAAATTTATAAAATCAAATGGTATTATAGTAAAAAAAGAACCTTAACATTTTTTTATTAAAAACTTGAAATTATTTGTGACCACTTCTCCAAACTCGGAGATATTGATGTCCTTTTTTCATAATTAATTAAATCTATATTATACCATTAAAAAGGTACGAAGGCAATTACTTAGATCACATACCGATTATTCTATTCATGCTTCCATGCATCAGATGACTAATTAAACTACTGTTTTGGTGTTGACCGAGGAAAATAATCAACTAAACAGCTACGCCTGAACTAATATCCTTTGGGGTTCATTCAACAGTTTTAACATCTCATTTCTAAAATGGAGCAGCTAGCATACATGCTGTGTTGCCAATGGAGTGCTGCACACAATATTCCATTGATCATGTTGCATTGCATAAAATGAATCAGATCGAAGATCATCACCTCTTACCATGAGAAGCTCAGGCTTTTAACTGAACGTGATGAGCTTCCCTCTCCAAGGCTCTTCAGTTAACCCAGACACCAGAAGACCCAGAACCGCAGACAGATCTAAAGGAGTTCCGTACATTCACATATAGCCGTGGTGAATCATTAATTTACCCTCTTTTGACAAATCAGGGACTATTCTATTCCATTGTAAATCTGCTATTTGTGGAGAGATCGTCATCATGATCATGATTATCCAAAGACCTGATAATTTAATTCGTAAGTAGTGCGCCAGCCACAATCTTTTTCTTTCCAGCTTTCACATCTTTCAAAATCCAAATATTTTCGGAACCGTTCTTTGTCATTTGTTTTAAATGCCAAATGATGACACCTCATGGCCGCAGATGCTACTTTATGGTACTGTATCATGTCGTATTTATCAGCGCGCATGTGAACTTCTGGAAATTCGAGAGCCTTCCTTAGCGGCACCAACACTTGTTTTATCAAACGATCACGCAGTCTATAAGGGTAATAAGCGTCTCCAATCTTTGCCATTGTGAGCCTTATTTCTTCCTTTAAGGCGGTGGCAATTTCTTTCTCAAGCTTTTTCCTTTCGATCGCGTTCTTGAATTCTATTTTACTCTTTACCTCTGATATTTCATCACCTTGGCTGCTTTTAGAGGCCGGCAAAGAATCTTCAGGAGATACTTAAAATACCCGAACAGCACAATCGATTCCACATTTGACGCTAGGGTCCTGGGTTGAAGAGTAGAGCCAAACTGCTGAAAATAGAATCCTCTCCTATCGGACTTTCCGTTGCCACTTGCCACGTATGCCTCGTAGATTGTATATCAGTTTAGGCGTGGTTAACGGTTCGTGGTCCCTGGATGGTTGCAAGCGATCGATCATAACTCACTTGGCGTGTTGGGCAGAACATGAAAGAAGAAATCAAGACAAGGGACTCCTGTGGAGACGAAGTCGGCGAACTGTTTTTGGTGAAACCCATTGGCGGCGTCGGCTTGGAGTCGGAGTCGCCGTTGGATCTCCTATGACGGCTGCCACTGGGGCTAATTGATGTTGTGGGATCGGCTTTCGGAGTACCGGTGGACCCAATACTGGCATATGGATGTGTCGCCCTTGTTTCACTAGGGTCTGGCAAAAACGAAACACAGGCCTCGTCATAATTTTATTTCTCTTTGTATTTGTTCCTTTTTAAGCACCTTTCTTCTAATCGTTCCTTTAAGCTCCTTTAATAGGATTTTAATAGAATTAGAGCTCCCGCTTAGTTTTTTTTTCCCCTTATTTTCTGAATTTAGTAAAAAAAATTAAATTAATTAGAAATAAAATAAAATAATTCTATTTAATTGTTAACATCAAAATTTAAAAATTAATCTTGTTTAATCATTTTAGTAGAAGAAACAAAAAAAGAAAAAAAAGAACAAAAAATCCTTATCCTTTTGTTAATAATTTGTCTCTTCTCTATCTCTATATGTCAAGCTTTAATTAGGCTTCGATTAGAATAACTTTTCAAGTAAAATTTATTTAAATATAGTTTTATTAATAAAGCTTTTATAAATAGGGATTTTAACCAAAAGCAACAAGTTTTAATTATTTAGTTGACAATGAGAGATTATATTAAAAATTATAATTTTCTCTTAATAAACAAGTGTTTAAAAATAATATTATGAAAAAAATAAAATAAAATTGTCAAATAATGTTAAAATATTTTAGATATTTTAACATTTAAAAAGAAATTTTTAATTTTTACTTCTAAAAGTTCAAATTTTAGGTTTTATTAATAGAGAAAATTAATTTATTTAATTTTTAAAAATTATAATAAAAAAATCAAATAATAACAAAAATTTTGATAATAACTTATGAAATTAAATAAGTAAATTAGATAAGTTACAGCAAACAAGTACTTACCCTCTAAGTTTTAGACTTTAGTTTCGTTGTTGGGCATAGCAAACATTCTCAAAGATTTAGGCCCCAAAACGCAAATACAAAAAGAGAATTGAATAATGTCGAATTCGTAAAAAATAATAAAACCTTTCAATTTTTTTTTTTTAATAAAAAAACAGCTAAAAATTTGGATAAAGAAAACAAGCAAGAATTCCTAATCGAAATAAGGTAGTATCACTCTCCATACATAAGGAGTCTTTGAGTAAGTCCTATGTTCTTTTGTTTCTTTGGTGAGTTATTGTTTTTGTCTTCTCATTTAATCATAATTAATTTCTATTTTTCATTGCTCTTGTCAAGTATTTGGATTTTAAGTTTAAATCAATGGTATATAACCACAGCAATCTTTGGTTGGATTGGTTAGCTAGGGAGTTGATTCGGTTCTCCACCGTGAGTATCGGAGTTGATCAACATATACCAAAGCTTCAGCAGTCCAGACTCAAATCACCCACTTCGCGAAAGCTACCAGAGTGATCTCCTCTTTTCAGTTTAGGGACTGGCAGGCCGTAGCAGTTGACTTCTTGTCCAGAGATGCGTAATATCTTCCAAGAACTACCGTATAATCTTGTGCATAGTTTTGAGTCATTTGACAAATCAGCTCTGGTTTAATGTATAGCTTTCAAAATACTTTGCAGCAAGCTTTTCAAGCTCCGATTACAGATCAAAAACAGCTACAATAGCGCTATCTCTGAAAATACTAAGAGTTAAAGAAAACAAATCAGAAGAAACAGATGCAAATGTACAATAGTTCGAATTGCCAGTTTGTAACACGAGTTTGATTTTAACATTTTGGCATCCCTAAAGGATGTGTAAATACTATTTTCCACTGTCGTTCATAATTGTCTGAAATATCCCAGTAAAAGTAACAAAAAACATACATAAAACCAGTGAGAAGAATCATGAGAAGGCCTAGAAGCACAATTCCTCCAATACACAGCAGCAGCAGAGAGCAGCCAAACTGCATATGTAAGGAACAAGCAGAAGAAATTAGTTAGAAATTAGCCATCATCAATTTGATAGAAAAAGCCATCTCATATAACAATGAAGCTTAAAGTAGCTATTTGAATCATATCCACAAGCTTGAGAAAGATTGCACTCAATTTAATGAAGTGTTGTCATGTGTCCCCTGCGTTAGGTTAGTCCTAAATTGATAATATATTCAAAGAAGAAATTCTTTCTTATCTACCAAAATACACACTACATTCAGGTCCTTGTTACTCCCAATTCCATATGCACAAGCACTTTCTGAGGTTACAATTGGAAGATATAGAGGAGATGAGATAATTAAGGTCTAAGAGTAGGGCATTACACAAAAATGTCCTAAAGGCAACAGCAGAGTTGAAGTTTAAGGTGCAGTGTTTGTTCTTCAAAACTAAAAAGATTTTTTCGAAGTAAAATTCTAGAAAAAAAGGCACTTTCAAAAGGAAATAACTCAATAATGGCATTTTCTATGAACATGTTGCATTGCATAGGAAGATATCTAGGTCCTTCTTGGGTTGTATAGTCGGGTCTAACTTTTCAAGTACTCTAGTCCTTGGAAGGCTGTCCTCTAATTAAGCTATAGTCTCTTCTAAGTTCTAACCTCTACTCTCGAATCTCAATCTAGTCTTACCTTCCTGAATACAAGAAACAAAACAATATAAATATAAGAACAAAAATATGAAGCCCGAAATGGTACATTTTCATGGACTGAATATGTACTGATAAATATTACTGTTGGCAAGAGTAAACCTCTGTTTTTCAGGGGAAAAGTGAGAATAAATAATAAGTAAACCTTGGACAAGTATATATGATATGTAACAAGCATCTGTGGTATGTGCTCTTGTCATTTGCAGCTGCGAATTAATTTGGTTTGAGTGATTCCCCCACCAAAAAAAAAAAAAAAGCGCACTTGTATCATGAAGCTATAATCACCTATTTCTGAAATAAGCAACTTCAAAATAGAAAATAGAGGACAAAAGATAATTTCCATCAAACACACAAGTATAAATAGCTGTCTTGTACATTCATTCCAAATACGAAAAACAAAATTGTTAGCACCAATAACTTTGAAAGACAATCGAGATGTATAGCATACCATCCCTTCAGGCATGAACAGCATCCAGTGTCATTTTGGCGATCGTCCTGCGAAGGCTGTGGAGCAGGCGGTGGTGGTGGTGGTGGTGGTGGAGGGTACACTTCATTGAAGTATCCCTGATAGCCAGGTGGTGGTAGAGGGCACGGCTGCCCCACTGGCGGCTGTGGGGGTGGAAAGTCGGGCTGTGGAGGATATGGTGATGGTGGCTGCCCTGAATTGTGACATCAGAGAAATTGCTTAATCAAATTTAAAAAATATACATACATACATACATACAAATACCAAACACGTGAACATAAATTGCAAAAGCAAACTGAATCCTTTAGTGACTTGCCTGGCGGGGGATAAGGAGAATCATGAGGAACAGGATGGTAACTCATTGCTGAGGGTTTTCAGACTAATGGTACAGAATGATAGGGCAGTAAATTTGATTTGAGCACGAAAGGCCCTGTATAAACCAAAGTACTCAAATTGTAATGTGAATTTAGTAGGAAATTTCCCACTTACCATTCTTGTAGTGAATGCCGAAAAGAGCAGAGGACATCTTAGGAATAGAATGCGTTACCACGTGTCGCGGCGAAAGTGGAGTGATCCCAAAAGATCCAACCGACTTTCTTGTTCCTCTCGTCCATCAACTGCCTTTCAACATCATCACATCACACGTTCACTTGCCGTAAGCGTAACGCTCATCTCTTAGACCTCCGCGACTCGCTACATAAGATTTGAACATCTACAATTCAATTTCTCAACGTTAACTAGCAGATAAGTTCTGTTGGGGGGATCCATCAAAGGAGTTTTAGAATAAAATCTATAATATCTAATTGAAATTTAGAGAAAGGACCTTGCTATGTTACAGATTCTGTATGTAACATAGCCAATGAGCAGCTTCCACGCGTTGCAGGAGAGAGGAAAAGCAATCCAAACTCAGCAGATGCAAGGCCAATGTGGACTGAGCTTTTAGATGCAGAATCTGCAACTTAGCTGTGTCCTTAGAGAAATACTTACTACTCATGGGAATGCAGCCAAAATAGACATTAAGCATGAACTGGAAGCTTCTTTCCTTTTTATTTTTTATAGTTTACATCGTTTGACTAACAAAATGGTCGACAAGTTACTGGAATTTTGCCACCTAAAGCTCTTAATTATGCCTCCGGATAAACGACGCCGCTAAGGATTCTATCCAAAATCTAGAATGTTGTTGCTTTCTCCCTCCTGCTTCGTGGCCAAGGAAGCAAATTGTCTCTATAAAATGGGCAGATTAGGTAAGTTACTCACCCGTGAACAAACAATAAATCCATCAGAATTTTTTTGTTTATTTATTCTCATAGCAATAGCATCAACCTTCCAGTCAATCGACAACCAGCATCACCATGACAAGCACACCAGATCCAGAAGAAAAATTGTCAAGCACTCCGACAGAAGCTCCACCTTCAGAAGAAGAAAGAAAGAAATGGGGTACCCATATCATGGGAGCGCCAGCAGTGCCTAGTGCTCACCCAGACAATCAAAAGGCAGCCTCATGGAACGCCGAACACCG
Source organism: Citropsis articulata (assembly GCA_030449925.1). Lineage (NCBI taxonomy): Eukaryota > Viridiplantae > Streptophyta > Magnoliopsida > Sapindales > Rutaceae > Citropsis > Citropsis articulata. The sequence goes on along the minus strand of JASUUH010000244.1, from coordinate 307,989 downwards.
CCAGCAAATCTATCATCAGCCTTATGTTGAGTACTCTCCAATCGACAAGCCAAGCAACAACCCTTTGGAGCCTGTAATTCAGGCATTCAATGCTTGGAGCACCAAAGCTGAGACCATTGCCCGCAACATCTGGCATAACCGTAAGTTAATTTCCTGTCCGCTAATCACATATCAAACGCTATGTTGGTTTAATCTACATATGATTCGACCAATACATGCAAATTGATAATATAAATTTGCAGTGAAAACTGGTCCCTCAGTGTCGGAAGCTGCATGGGGAAAGGTGAATTTGACAGCCAAAGCAATAACAGAGGGCGGATTTGAGTCTCTCTTCAAGCAGATTTTTGCAGCTGAACCGAATGAGAAGCTAAGGAAGACTTTTGCGTGTTATCTTTCTACAACAACTGGTCCTGTCACTGGAACGCTCTATTTATCAACAGCCCGTGTGGCTTTCTGCAGTGACCGTCCCTTGTGTTTCACTGCTCCATCTGGGCAGGAGGCTTGGAGCTACTACAAGGTGGGAATAAGTTCACCAATATACTCAATAAACTGTATCAAAATATAGCATTGAATTGGTAATTTAATTATCTGAACAACTTATCCTGAACAGGTTACGATACCTTTGGCGAATATAAGCTCAATCAATCCAGTGACATTGAAAGAAAATGCATCAGACAAGTACATGAAGATTGTAACTGTGGAGGGTCATGAGTTTTGGTTCATGGGCTTTGTCAATTTCGAGAAAGCAACGCACCATTTGTTGGGCACTTTGTCAGACTATAGAGCAACTGGGAGCGCAGGGCAAGTGGGCAACCAGTAGCTGCGTAAAATGGTTGTTGGAGCCGTCATCTTACTCGAAATTTTTATATGCTCTGTTTCTTGTTGTTCTTTCAGTTTGGAAATTTATATGTTGGTTTGGTTGTAAAGCTGTAACTATCTGAACACACGTCGCTTGTGTATTTCGATATTCAAGTGTCGAGGGCCAAAATTTAAATTCAATTCTCTTTTTAATCTGCTTATGTATCATGTGTGTTCTGTGTTAAACTAGAGATCTGCGAAAATCATATGGGGTATGGGACATGTGCATACGGCCGAGAATATAGACACGAATGGCATGGGCCTCAAAATGGAATTATTGGTCCATTAGTATCAGGCGACGAAACCCAGCCAGTCCATGAATGTAAAACCTAGGCAACGTAATATCAGCATGGTTTGTTCTTGGGTTGGGCTATAATAACAAATTCTTGTGATTCTGTAGAGACAAAACAAAACTTCTGACCACAACCCTTTACAATTTCAGCGCTATATAGGCGTTATTTTGAGTTTCAAGAGTGCATGTTCTTGTGTTCCTCCCTTACAAAATAAGGACCCTAATAACCAATGTGGAAATATGAATGTATATGCTCATTGGAGAAGCGCGCGCCTCTGCTGGATGAGAACTTGCCTTAGAAACAATTACCTAATTGATGAGTGAATTATTCTTTTTTTTTTCCTTTTTTCTTCTTTTGGGCCTATTGACAACATGCAAATATGCAAATCTCATTAACAAGATAAATAAATAAAAAAACAAACAAAAAGATGTACTCGAAACTAGAGGTGTGAAAGTATGAGTGAGCAAGTATGTATTGACGTAACAATTATCATTTGTAGATGGTTGTATCAAAATTGTTTCTATACAAAATGATTCACAAAGCACTCACAAGGAGATGGGAAAAACATGCAAATTAGAGACGATTTTCAGCCATGTTTTTCCTTATTGGCCCCATTTGTAATCACATTAAATTGAGTTAGTTAAATATTTTCAATTCTCTCAATTTCGCCGAGCACAGCAAGTTTCCGAAACTAGCAATACTAATTCCGAAGGAGTCACAGTGAACTTTGCTCACGACATGGGGTCAAGTTCCTAAAATCAAACCAGAACATAATCATATAAGCATTGTTATTCACCGAACAGGGAAATGGGAACAGTCGTTATTGATCAAATGATTAAGTAGATAAAGAGTAACACATTATCACTACTAGATAAGATAGCAACCAAAAAGTTGACAAGAATACACGTAGTTTAAAAATTAATGGGGCAAAGTGCATAACAGTGCTACGTGCAAGTAAAACTGTAGAAGGATGCAAAGTGAAAGAAAGACAGAAGAACAAGGATATTGAAACAGACAAAGATAAACAGATTCCCTATTTCAGAACAGGCCGAATCATAAAAGGATAAAACTGTAAACAGGGGATGCGGGTCCTTATCCTCCCCCAGTGCCCAAGTATCAGTTCAATTTCTCAGTCTTTGACCAACGGACAATTAACATATAACACAAAGAACGAGAGACATTTAATCTTCATTTTTCCTCTATTATCAATATCATAAGATATCTCTTTCTGTGGAGGCACTGCAAAACTTTATCTAGCTAGCATCAGTGCCTCAGTGGTTGGATTCTCTTAAGTAAAATAATATATTAATAAAAAAAAAACACAAATTTGAAAATTTGAAAAAAACAAAAAAGAAAAGAAAAGTAGCAAATTTGATTTGATTTGTTTCCTCAAGAGTGCACACTGCACAGTCCAGTTATGAGGGTGCCCGGGTGATGGACCATCTGAACTAGTTTTGTACTATATTAACGCCTCTCTCCTTGTCTGTCGCTCTCTGTCTGAATTTTCGAATCTTTTAGGGCGGAGGGCCTCACAAGCACTGCCTGGTGCACCCTCCGTATGCAGACGCCTTTTCTACGTGCAGTATTTCAAGCTTCATCTTGTCAATTTTCTACTGCAATTTTGCATTTAAATGTTTTCGTTAAATTGACAAATCTGCCCTTAAATTTTGCCTTAAGTAACCCCCCTATCCTTTCAAAAATGAAAATACAAATTCTCTTCCGTTATCAAACCTTCAATCATATTCTTATTTAACTATATTAATGGGATTGGTTTCGCCAAATGAACAATAAACGAGATGTACGCACAGCACTGAAAATGACGGTCTCTATTAAAAAGGGACTTTGTGTGTGTCCCTTCTTAAAACAATAGTAACCTTAGCAGCTTTCTCCTTCAAATTTATATATATATAAAAAAAAGGTAACCTACTGGTGCTTTAGAGCAAACCCTGAAGAATCTATGTCCTAGTCCTACCCCGGTTTTATTATTGTTGCTTCCCCCCCCAAACAGTTTTAAATCTTTAAGAAAGAAACAGGTTGCTGGAGAAGGTTAAATACTTTCCTGGAGCTGTAAATTTGAATCATGTGGTGACCACTCACAAATCACACACTGAGAAAAGCTGCTCATCATATTCTTATTTCTATCGTAATGTTATTTTTATCGCATTCAATTCTATCAGAAAATTATTTTCAAAAAAATAATCTATTAGAAAGTTATGGTTTTTAATTTCTTTATTAGTATCCAATAATGGACAACTGCCAAGCTACGACATATGTAACCTAGCAAGTCCCTCAATGACATACGTTGTTTATTTAATCTAAGGATAGCGACCCACTGGTAATATTTTATTTCAGTGGAAGACACGGTTAACAAAATTGGGTTACCCATCTAATCAATTTGCATCGGCCAAGGGAAAAAAAAAAAAAAAAAAAAAAAACTTACAGGGCATATCTGTAATGTGAAAATTCCACCCAAATTGACTCAATTAACAAATAATTAGAAACAAACCGCGTGTTAAATTAGTGAAAATGGGTTCGATTTTTCTGCCGGTATTTGTGAAGTTGATTGTATCAACGCGGGCTCGGCTATCAGAAATGTGACTTTACTCCATCGACAGATTCGTATAAATTTTTATTTTGATAATATGTACGGTAGAACTTCCTTAAACTAATACTCGATAAATTGATCATTTTAATTAAAGAATAATTTTAATATGATAAATCAATATTTCTCTAAATTTATTAAATAATACAGTTTTAAAAGAATCTTTTTCTATAGGACCTCATTAATATATAAATTAATAATTAACTAATTTAAAAATAAATACACATGATATGTCTATGATGGCGCAATACTTTAAGCATTTAATCAGTCATTGTTATTATTATTTTTTTAATATCTTTTATATAAGAAGTATTATTATATTGTATGTGCTATGTTAAGAGAAATAAAAGAGAGATCAAATCAATATTTTACCTCCTGTAACGAGTTATGATGTAATCCTAATCCAGTCAAAAGATTATCAAGTGATTGATTTACTTAAGAAAGATAAAATTAAAATGATATCATACAACTCAACAGAATCACTACATTATTTAATTAGACTATCTCTATACTTTATAAAAATTCTTATCACGAATGTGATATTATCTTATAAATCAATAAATTATTAACTTATTAATATATTAATATTAATTACATTAATAATTTGTTATAATTTCAAGACTATTAATTTATAAAAATTCTAATGTAATCTAAACATATATAATATTCATTGAAAAAAAATCTAAGAAATGACATCTGCCGTAGGAAAGGGAAGACCTGCTAGATACTTGAAATGAGTAGTTGTTAATGAATAACTCATTGGATTCAATTATAGGCATCTAATCAACCACTTGGTCTTTGCCCAAGTGGCTAGGACCATTCCCTCATAAAGTGTGCGGGTAGTGGTTCGAACTCCCACAAAAGTATTGTAGCGGTTTAATTTTCTTCCTCAAATTTGAGTGAAGACAATTTTCTCCTTTTCGAAATATGAGTGGAGTTGACGTTACTCGAATATCAGAGATGGTAAAATCTTATCAGTACTATATAAGATTTGATGTAAACTACTTCCAATAATTGTCTGATTGTATATATCAATTATAATCAATATATATATATGAGTTGTAATCTTAAACAATATTCTCATGTAATTAAAAAAAAATTATAAGCATCTAATCTGAGGTTTTTACAGTAATATGTGACGTGTCAAAGATAAAGAATTTATTCTCTGACCCATCGATCATTGTCTTGCTCGATCGATGCCATTGTCATCTACTTTTCATTTTGTCAATTGGGTAAAAGTCCAAAATTTTGACTGTGTTACAACTTGCAAATTTCAACCATACATGAATCTACTACAAATTTTTAAGCATAATTTTATTTTGGGTCATGAAAACCGGGGAGCATCAGTTCATTGATTTGCCATGTTTTGTGATTCATTAATAATTAAAGCACTTGCACCTTAATGATGAGTCACAACGACTAATTTTAAACGTGATTGCAATTTGTCAAACAAACAGAAGCAGTTGACCAAAAGCATAACAGAAAGTGGGTATGATACGAAAAGAATTAACGTGTTGCGTCGTGATTGGCACATACACATCATGTTTTGGACACTTTCTTCTTTCCATTAGCTGTTCATTCGTTAATATTAAATAAACAGATCAAACTCTTCTTGTACGGCCGGATGATCGTATAAAAATACGTAGATTATTTTTTATACACTCAATGCACATGTGCACTCTGATTGGACTCAAATTGAATAATTCGTATACGTCAATGGAGCCCATGATTACTCTTACTTTTACGAGTATGCGTGTGCTGGGTGGAGTCCATCTGCACAGAGCTGCCGGAAACTTGAATCTCAGAGGATAATGTTAACGCCCCGAGATCGGACTCCCACGGTATCGCTATCCATACGCTCGATGGATCGGCATGTTAAACACGTTATGTTTAGCCTTTAACTATTTTTCCTTTATATTTCACTTAACCCTGGATAATAGATTCTCATTAACTCTTTAACCTTTTCGAAAATTTGAGACTGAAAGTTCTAATGTGATCCGAAAACTGGAAAAAAATGCAGCAACTAATTGAACCTAGCAAATTAGAAAGAACAGTATGTCGGTCCCCGAATCATACAAGCAAGAACCAATCTTCTTAACTATGATATACAAAAATTGTGACCTTCTTGCTGGTTAATTCCTTTGAAAACTTTAAAGCTGTTTCAGCGGCGCCTGGATACTAAAAAATTAGAGGAAAAGGAAACTAGAGGAGGAGAGAGGATTAGGAAGAAATAAGAATGAAACTAAAATAATTAATAATATTTGTCTTGCATTTCTTTCATTAATTCCACACAGAAATTCTTCATAATCACAGGCACCATAAAGCACGGACAAAAAAATAAAGTAAAATGAAATAAGAAAAAGAAAAATAGTAAGAGGGAATCCGATTCAAGGAGATTCATTTTCAGATCGATCAAAATGGAGAAGTTGACCATTACATTTGGGGCAATCTTCGACTTGCTTAGGGACCATGAAGTACATGAGACAGCTCTTGCAACCAGCCACCACCAAAACATTATTGCTATTGTTGTCCTTCACTGATCGATGATAATGTTCTTTTGATGATGGAGCATGAGATGATTCTGATGTTGACTCTTCACTACCATACGAGCTAACTTCATCTTCATCTTCATCTTCTTCTTCTTCTGAGTAATAGAAATCGCCACTTGACTCTGCTGTTGTTCTCGGATCCTCCTTTGCTTTCATCCCATTCCTCCAGTTTATGTAATAAATCTCTCCCGTCTGCCAACACACACCCACACATCAAAAATTAACATACGCAGTCAGCGAGCGAAAGCGGAATAAACAAGCAAACAAACAAACAAACAAACACCACAATACCAAACATAAAAATAAATTTAAATTAAAAAAAAGAGCTCTTAATCAAAATCCAATTGGCCTACATCAATAAATTTTCCTTAAAAAGGGAAAAAAAAAAAGAAGAAAGAGTCAGATCTTTTTAGGGTTTTGGTGATTAACCCTAATATTGATCTAATAATATTTAGTGTATGTGTTGGAGAAAGAGAGACCGGCAAATACCTTAACTATAATAATTACGCGGCAGAGCGAATATACAAAAGGCAATAAAGAATCAATAAAACCGTATTCCACTTTCAGGAAGCAACAAAGAAAGCACAAGATCTGCTATAGCTTCTCATTTATTGCTTCTGTAAAAACGAAAGGAACTGTATTTTGTAACTCAGAAAAGAAAAAAGGGCTAACCTTTAAATCGAGACATTGCTCCCAATGATAAGGAAGCGACATATGTGAATTGAGCTCTAAAGTGGCGTCACCGTTTTGGAGATCATCGCTATTGTTAATATGATCATCTGAGCTTGATGATCTTCCTATGCCTCGGCCTCCATTAACGCCGCTTCTTCTTTGATGATTATTCAGCGAACAATTCCGGAGCGACCTCTCTAAAGATTCTGTGATTGTCGACATGTTCGGTGCTGTCATTTTCTTTTTCCCTGTCTTCAATACAAAAATCCCGAGAAATATTTGGCAGTGGCTACCGAGTAGTGATACGAAATCTCTTAATGAAAGGAGAGATTTTGAGGGAGAGAATATGAATAAAGTTAGAGAAAATGCAGGAGTGGTGGTTTTTGAGTCTTTGAATTTGAAGACAGGATTATCGGGTCACGCTCTGTGAATGCGCGTGGGAGTAATGGACAGGAACTCCTGAGTGGGCCCGAAACTGTCAGCTTCAGGAATCCTTTGCGCTTTGTCTCGCATCAATCTATTACTAGTATTTGGTTCAAATGAGTGGCGCGTGATATGACATGACCCATGCAGCTGCAGCTGCTTGGATAATTGTATTTGATTTGAAAATTGTTTCAACTTAAATAGACTCTTGGGGGAGGGTTAAAAAGGGCAGAAAAAGGAGAGTCTGTGTAAAAAGCAGGGAACAAGTAAAAAAATTTTGCGGTTATCAACAAGGATTGCCGCAACTTTCTTCAACAGTTTCTCCTTTTCGATTAAGTTGGTGGATTTCTCAAGTGGCGGATGCCTGCTGCTACTCTCACTCGCTGTTATGCACGCGTGCAGCACGCTCTCACTACCTTGGCCATTTGCTGTAGCATAAGTACTCTTCAATTAATTTTATACATTGGCTCAAAGTAAGAAACGCTTTTAAATTTTTCCAAGGTGAAAAGCTTTTAGCCTTGGGTCGGCAATTTATTTTTTTGGCAAATTCAATCTTCTTGATTTTTGATTTTTAACGTTAGTGAGATGAGTAAATTAAGCTTTTATTAATTTTTTTAGCTTCTTATTCAAACTTAGGTGGCTAGCTATAAAAATTTATTTGAAAAATATTCGGTTAAGTTCCTATAGATAATTTGAATTGAAGATCTGCGTGGTTGATTAATTTTCTTATTTTTATGATGTTGGTTGATTTTTGAAGACTTGTATCATATTTTAAATTTGATTAAGTGAACCAAATGAGCTCACCTCTAACCAAGCACTTTGTCCGCACCTACATTTTTAAACATTTGTTTAAGATAATAAGATATGACCGTGCCTCTGAATGCAATAGAATTATATACACTTTTAATAAATATTTGCCAATACATGTAATAGACTTTTACATAGATATAATAATAAGTGATTTAATTAGCGAGTTTTGCATTTGTAGAAGTTGTTCAACCTCCAAGTTCCTACCTCACAGAGTTGCATACAAAAGTTTTATTTTATGAATTGCGAAAGTTTCCAAACTACGCATTGCTATGAAGTTGGTCTATCTAAGGAACAATGTAGTTAGAGATTCTATCAAATCTAATTATTTTATCCACAGAAAGCGCAGATAATTGCCTTGCGCGCTCGTAAAAAGTCAAAACCAGATTAAAAATTGATTGCTCAAAAGTCAAACAAGACCACTTAAAGGGAAAGCAAACGAGTGCCACGTTATTGCACCGTAAGCTAGTCAAGCATACTAATTGATTTTGTACATCTAATTGCCAAAACCAGATTGTGAGCGAACAAAGATGAAAAATGCAGGCCATGTACAGTAATTTTGTTGAATTGAAATGCTTGACTGACGAGTATGGTTCGCTATGGAAACCGACTAAAGTCTTCAAAAACTATTAGTTAAAACAAATTGAGGGAGAGCGACAGAAATTGAACGGGGGTTTAATTTTTGGAACAAAGAATGGAGGGAATGGACAAAGAGAAACAGACGAGCGTATAGGTAAGAGTCGACAGGCGGAATGTGTTGGGGGAGCCGCCTGTTGCTGCTTCTGAAAAATTGACGAGAAAGCAAGTTTGTATTTTATTTTGTACCTGTACGCGATATGCATACGTTCATACTCTGCATAAATATTAAATAATAATTATAACTTCACGAGATGGTACGGGAGTATAGGGGCCTGCATTTTGTTCAAATTTTAGCAGATAGGTCCAAAATCAACAGGACTTTTTTTTTTTTTTTCCCTGATGTGGAATCTTTTTCTGAAACATGTTCAGTTTCTGACACCCATCACCCCTCTTTTTCTTTGCACCAATATTCCCTTGTGATCTGGATCCCTGGGATGCATCGCTTTCTTGCATTCGTAAATTATTTCTCAAATGAGTAATGTTTTTTGCACACAAGATTACATGTCACCAGTAAAATATGAAATTTTTTAGTAATAAATAAATTAGTTAATTTTATTAATTTTTGTTTTTATGTAGAAGTGTCTTCATTTATTTGTCGTTTGTAGTTTTCTGAACAATTTCATGTACAAATAACATTACTCTCCTTAAAATAAAATAAACTTTTTCAATCATTCTTACTGCTTTCAATTTTTTTTTAAAAAAAATGGAGTAAATTAAACTGCCAAAAACTGGAACAGAAAAACCATCAAAAGCTCAAAAAAATTGTCTTTTTTACAAAATTATTCTTATTATTGCATAGATCTAAAAAAAAAAAAAAGTGTACGATATATGATACATAAAATGTTTCCCAAATAAATAAAAAATTGATTAAAAGGCATGTTTTGGAGAGTTTCCCCATTCATTCCTCCTACGCTAGAGCATGCCCTAGTTAGTGCTCTTGGGCGTGCTACTTTTTGTTTATTAACGCCAAACACTCCACATTTTTATAAAATTAGCTAACACTTTTTAACGCATAGAAGAAAGGCATATATAGAAGTCTTCTTGCACGGATACACATGTTCTATTATTTATTATAAACTTAATCTAATTCTCCTGCTCTTTGTCTCTCTTGGGTTGAGCGAGTGTCGCCACATTTTGAATTGGTCTAGAATTTTGTACAGCTGGAGCCTAGAAATTTGTATGGAATTGTGTACGATTTTGGGAATTGGTCGTGCCCATTGTGCTTTTCTGTCAAAGCCCAGGAACGGAGAATGGTTTCCGATTTTAAGTCTACGCAAAACGATGAGTGGTGATTACGTGCTTCAAACAACCAATCCAGAAGGCGCAGTATCGAACCAAACCTTAATATCTTAGGATATTCAAGTTATTATTATTATTTTTTGAGAAATTATCCACCGTCCATTCATTTTTTCTAACTTTTTTAAAAATACATAATTCTTTCTTTTTTTTGCTGGAATCCATTTAAAGTTACATTTCTTTTCACTTTTCCACTTCCTTTTGGAGATCGTTAAGAAAATTAACGGAATTTTATTTAAATAACTTTTTTACCCTTAAATGTAAACGATAAATTATCCACCGACCACCTGTTTTTTTCATATTTTTTCAAAAATACACAATTCTTAAATTTTTTTTTACTGAATTCCACTTGAAGTTATATTATTTTGCACCTATCCACCACTGTGTCGTTGTGAAATGACAATTTTACCCTTGTGATGTCAGAAAAGTTCTAACGGTGTTATAACGAGAGTGGACCAATGAAAAAAATATTAACTTCAGGTGGAGCAAAAAAAAAAAGAAGATTGATTAAAAAAAAACTTGACATGATGGATAATTTTTTATCACGGGCTACTAATTAATACCACATTCACACAAGTACTTAAAAGCTGAAAGCCTTCCATAACCATTAATTAAAAAAAAAAAAACATTGCGTGAACTGGTAGGGGATTAAACTTGACTCAAACAAGAATCAGATACGTGAATGGATGCTCCTCATGAGTTTATTTATGTACAATCATAAATGATTTGATAAGCACAATTTAAAAAAGAAAAAAAAATTACCAATAAGCATCTATACCCACTTCTACTAGTTATATCAGTATATTCAGAGGGAGATAAGATCGTCAGTGCACTATAATAGCCATTAAAGTGACTATAATTTTTGTATCCCCATCTCTTTTAGAAATATATGGAACTCAATAATGAAATGGGATCCGTTTATTATTATTTTTTTTTCCTTTAAACGATAGAGTTTTACTTCTCCATTAAGACTAACTTTATTTCCTAAAAGTGATCATATTGATTTTTTTTTTTGGGTCATGCAATGTATTCGAGACCATATAAGAAATAAGAAATAAGAAATTTATGCTTCTTGTTATAAATACTTTTTTGTCCCCCGACTAAATGACTTTCAAGTATTATGATGAGGATAGATAATTGTGTTTGAATCTTGGGGAGGTAGCAGGTTAAACAATTAATTTAGACTTTAACCACTCCTCTTAATTTTTTTAAAAGACAAATACATACAAATAAATAAATGAAGTCTAGAATTTAAAACTCAATTCTTGGGGTTGCACTTTATTTGTATCACTTCTAAGTGAGACGAATGGACTGGGCTTTTTAACGGCTTCATGGAACATGCTTGAATTTTAAATCGTAGAAACAAGATCCAATTGTTTGGGCCGAATCAAGTATCGTATTTGTCGGTGATTTTGACTTGGTCAACATTTTGCAGCGGTGTAGAGGACTTACGTGAAACCGTGTTTATGACTTCTTTCACGGGTTCCCTCAGAATACAGTGGCTGTATAAGATACAGTCACTTTTTTTTTTTTCAAGACCAGATTATTTAATATAACCTAAAATTTAGATTTCACTTAATTTAGTAGGAATATCAAACATAAAACTGAAAAAAAAGTTGAAACACATGAACCAATAAGGAGAAAGACAACGAAAATTGTGAACTCATCTAACGGAAAATAAAAGCTACTTGGAATATAACCCAAAATTAGATTTCACGAATTTAGTAGGAATATCAAACATAAAATCGGTGAAAAAAGTTGAAACAATGAACCAATAAGAGAAAGTCTGAACGAAAATTGTGAATCGATTTAACGGAAAATAAAAGGTACTTGGAATATAACCCAAAATTTCGGTATTTCACGAATTTAGTAGGAATATCAAACATAAAATCGGTGAAAAAAAAGTTGAAACATATGACCCAAAACTTGAGAAAGTACAACGAAAAAAAAAAAAAGGTTGTATGAGATACAGCACTGTACACTATGATGACTCCTTCTTTCATATAGTAAATTGGGGAGTCGCATCATAAGTTCAGTAGTGGATTCTCTAAATTTTAATATTAAAAGTGTTAGTGAATTTTACAGTGAAACACACTGCAATGGAGTGTTCTACGACCCAACGATTTTTATGCGGTCAAAGTTTCGCCGATTAAATTCTGAAACATGTGTTTTATGTATGTATTCTAGAAAGCATTTCGTTCTCTTCTTGTTTTTTTTATTTCCAATTTCAATTATTAGATGCTTCCAGCCAGAAAATTCCAGTGTTATCTTCAGATAATAAAATACCGTGGGTAATGTTGCAGGTCCACATAATAACTTGGGTTAAAATTTGAAAGGAATAGAAAAATAACTGTTCATTTATAAAGTTGATATAATAACCAAATAAATGAACGGTCAGATATTTTGTAATTTAGAAATATATTTTACTATAAATCTTTAATTCTGTCAGGAATATAAAAAGAAAAATACAGACATTTTCCAGTCGTAAGTCAGTTATTATTTATTTTTAAAAAAAAAATTAATAGCATAATAGTCATTTAAGGGGGGGAGAAAATTCTGAAAGTAGATGCCGTCTAAAGACCGCATTCGCGTTTCCGAGGATGTTTTGGGAAATCTACCTATAATATTTATATAAATTGCCGGAGCAGACCAGTTCATCACAGGCTGCTTTTGTAATAAAAATTCAAATCCGAGCAACAACAAATTAAAGAATAAAAGTTCCACGTCAAAATTTTGATCGATCTCGGCTTCCCTGTTGGATTCCGAAACAGTTTTGAGAAATGGCAAAAAACGACGAACCGGTGGTCGGAGTTCCGTTCTACGTGGGACAGAATCCGTACCAAAAGGGAGAGATCCCGCCAAACGCTATACTCGGCGATCCCATGGGAATTCCGATTCAACAAACGATTTATCGGGATACTCCCGCCCCCTTCAGCTGCGTTTTCTGTGGCAATTCCGGCGTTACCCAAGTCAGGTATTGGTCACATTTCCAGGGTTTTTGTTTTTTCTCCTATCTTGCGTGACCTTGCTGATTATAATAAGTGAGCAGTAATTGAAATATTTCTCTTCCGATTTATGGGTTTTTTTTTCAATGAATTGAATTAGTTGTTGCTGTCGCGTTGAATACACTCCTTAAATGGCGAAAAAAGGGACTATTTTTGTGATTCCATAGTTTGAAGCTATATGAAAAATCTTAAAATGCAGAATCAAGAAGAAGCAAATTCTGTGAAACCCTGAAGCCTGATTATTTTTGGGTCGTAAAATGGAAGAAAGCTTAAGTCTAATTAACATTACCGTTAGAATTTGTGTTAATTTGGATGTTTTTCGTCTTGTTTGGTTGCCCTGCTCGCTCCTTTCACATGCTTATGGAGCTGCACGTACTCTGAATCTGTAATTGGCTTACTGATGCTATGATTAACAGAAAGCAGAAAAGAAAGCTCAAACTCAATGTTTTTGTTTTTGTTGATTAATTATTGCTAACAAGCTACATTCCTTCAATTCAATCATTTACATATTTTTCTTTAAGTTGTGTTTTCTTAAACACAGATTTGAGTAATTAGAAGAATTGCCATTCATCTATGAATTCTACACTTTTTTCTATGTATTACACTTAATTTGTTGTTTCAAATTATTAGTCAGTTATTTTACAATTTCTTGTTTCAAATTATTAGTCAGTTATTTTACTCTTTTTTTCCCCCTTATTGGGTCTTTATTTCAATGTGAAACCCAGATCAAAGCCAAGTCCGGCAGCTGTTGTTGGTTGTATGATGCCATTCTTTCTTGGCATATGCTTTCTTTGCCCTTCAATGGACTGCCTTTGGCATAAGTATCACTACTGCCCTTCATGCAATGAAAAGGTAAGCAATTGTTTCAGTCATATTCTCTTCTATGGTTTTGTCCTAGTCGCTCATGGTGTGTTTTCATTTCAAAGATTTTGATTTACTCTGGCTTTGGCTCTTGGTTCAGGTTGCCAATTTTGAGAAAAGAGACATCTGTGCTGTGATGGATCCTCCACACTGGACGCAGTTGAGCTTCGCATTGCCTGCTTAGTGTTGTGTAAGGCCTATTAAATTGTATCATGTCTATGCTTTTTCCTCTGGATTGTATGGGCTCACCTATATTATCAGATACTCTTTCAGTTGTATCTTGTCTATATATCGAGTTGTAAACAAAGCTGTTGATGAATAAACTTTACAATAGTGTGTAAACAATGTTATTTTTCTATTTGGGGTTGCAAGGTTTGCATGGGTGAGAATGGCCAAAACCCCTCATCATAGACCGCTGCTGCAAGAATTTCTCTTTATAATGTGCTTAATGATAGTTTTCATCGTAATCTCAACCCTGTACAGGAAGGTAGTAAAAAATGCTAACTGTGGCACTTGATTGCAGTTTGTCATGAAAGCCGCATTTGCATGAATGGGATGCAATATATCAATCACTTGATGCCATGACTCGAAAATGCTTATAAATGTTTTGGAGTTCATAAAGAAAGCAATTGATCTTTTGCATAAATTTCTAGCAAGTAGGTGGACCTCCCTCAAAATTTCATGCTTTAGTGACGAGGTTCATTTAAAAGCTGCTTCTCTTCCTGTTGGCCGTTTGCTGTGTAGGGTTAAAACTAAGTTTTAATTACTGATGAAAAGATGGATGGACAGTACAGCATGTGAACGTAGTTAATATATTAACTTAATCAACTAATGCTGCCATTGAGAAGAAGGGCCGGTCCAGCGTGAGAGACAAGAGCCGTCTCGCTAGCCCAGGAGACGGCCTGCAAACCACTTAAAGATACTGTAGTCCTTTCATGTTCTTGAAGTAGAAGGTAAGCACTAGTCCACACTTTGTGATCTGATTTTATGTTAATAAGCTCGTATATTTTGAGAAATGAGAAGAAGACCGTTGAGGGGCTCCAGGCACGTCATCCTTGGCTACAAAACGAGAACCTTTGGCTTCACGTGGGACCCCCTTCCTCCTGAATTTCAAATATATAAATAAATCATCAAATCCGATGAAACGGCGTGTTTTGATGATTCATGAAGCCTCTATTTATAGCCAATGATTGCTCAATGTTATTCACGATCTTCATCATGTCAATTAATTTGCATGATATCCCACTCCCAGGCAGAATGTATTCGGAATTTTTAGTGGGCAGACGTACGCCCACCACCCCTCCTGTTCCTTGATGGTCCGAAACATAATCGAATTTCATACTCATGAAAAGTACGATAGTATGGCTGAAATTTCACTCTTCTGTTGCTCCGAATTTTGACTCTTGGTCAATTCTAAAGTCGGAAGGATTTTGTGCCGCTTAAATTGTATGCGTCTTTTCCGCATGCAAAATATTTGCTCCAAATAAAAAGGGTTAACCCTTCTGTAAAAGTTGCTCAATCGAATTGTGTGTATATTGACTATTAGTACATGTCCCGTGCGTGATGAATCGTGAACGGGGCTTAAGAGACTAAACCTTTCATTAGATCAACCGTTAAGAAAACACATGATTTCTGTTGGAGTATTATACAACCAAACAACAGTTTCATTTTCTTCCAAAGGCAGCTTGGCTAAGGAACGGGCAACGGCATTACAGGCCACACCTGCATTTCCCAATCTACAGCCGCTGCTTTGGCCAAAGCTACATTGTCATAGTATCTAGTGGTTTTAACTGAAGCTGCTACAGGATTTCCGTTAAGAGTCTCTACTAGCAACTCCCCTCCCCTCTCAGTTGCCTTTAGCCACCCACTGGGTGGAGGTAGGGGTACCATTGTTTCCGTTTGGCAGCATAATCAATTGCAGCTTGATGTATGTCCTGTCCTACGCCACCTTGAAGATCTCCTGCCCATGGGGAATTTCTACAGATTTTCCTGTCCAATTTTGGCCTGGGAAAAAAGTAATCTGAACTTAACCCAAACTTATAATCAGATCGAAAATTCGTCCTATAGATTGTTTGTGTGTGCATTGATTTCTTCAGATATTCGGATCGGATCAGGTTTGACCTGATCTAATTGGGTTTGAGTCTTCATTCTCATCCAATCTATTTTTTGAATCGAATCGAGTTAGATAGAGTTATATGCCCACCCCGATACCATCCCTACCCCAGCGATCTCAGCTAAGCCAAATGAGAAGAGAAAGAGAGTTTGTGTGCTCCATTTCCTAATTTTTATTTAATTAACTATTCTGAGTTTGGGACTCAACAAAATCTCCAAACTAGAACTTGAAATTTCTTTAAATCTTGGGCCTATCTCAAAGTAGTCCTAATTTTATTTTTTAGACTTGTCAAAAGTACATATTCCACCCAAATTCTTTGAGGGTTGAATGTTGCAATCTAAGAAACACTTAAGATTTTACAAAAAGTTTTTGAATAATAATATTCACTTTTTCTTTTTCGTATAACTCTATTTGATTGATAGCCAGTAGCCCTTTCCAAAAATTATTATGGATTAACCCAAATCACTAACATACTTGAATCATGAACTAATATGATAAGGATCATCTGTTGAATTAAGAGTTTTGTAATCCATCTTGAAAACATAAAATTGCTTCTTTGTTATATATAAGCATACGGATTGTTAAATATGAGAATTATAAAAAGATTACTAAAGGTAAGCAACTTAAAAGCGACCTAAAAAATGTAATGTAATTAATTAGATTAGTGTAAGTGGTATAATCTTCTGTAGTGTCATATTGAAATGAGTTCCAGTACCTATTACTCAAAATTCCAACCTCATATAGTTGGCTTATACTTTTAAATTATGTTTTGGATATTCTTGTTTTAACGATACTTTTGGGGTGAAGATAAAAGTACAAAAACATAGCTAAACATAATAAATATGTATTAAGGTGAAGTGCTGCCTAGCATAATTGAGGTATGTTGCTCGTCTTGACTTTAAGTGAAAGCTGGAAAGACTGGAAAAAATGAGATCATGGCGAGGGGCTTAGATCTGGAGATAGTTGGCTACAAGGGCTTTGTTTAACTTGCAAAAGGAAGAAATGAGACTAGAGGTGGAGCCGACGGTGCCGCTGGCTACACTTTAAGCTCAAGTTAGTTTGGGATAATTTTTTGGGTGTCAAGAGTTTGCAAGCTCTAAACAATGGATGCTGGAGGTTCAAGAAGAACTTCAATCTTGTTTTGTGTGTGTCTTCTAATATATGAAAAAATACATTTATGATACTCCTCAATTATAAATATTATATATAAAGTTAATAGTCTTTTACTGTGGTGAAAATTAGAATAAAGAAGATAAAATAGATCAAATTAAAATAAAAGTAAATATGAGAATTAAGACTGAAATCAAAATGTTAATCTGTAATAAATTATTTACTCGCCACATCCATTAAAATTAGAATGCTACATCGCTATTTATACGTTTACTTGTAATCAATAGATTATCATGTTACCAAAACTCCTTGGTCACAATTATGTATCTGTTTCACTAACAAAATAAAGAATTTTTTTACAATTATCATAATATCATCATTACAATTATCAAATCAATAAAATAATAAAATAATATATTTATTTATTATATTTAATTATTACTAATTATATAATTACTATTTATAATCGTAATGATTTTGACTTAATAAACTTCTATTATGTCAATAAATAGCATAATAATAATTTTTAAAAAAAAAACTCACTAAAATAGAAAGAATCTCATGCAAACAAAAGCTGGCAACAATAAGATTATCATATGCGCAAAGTAATTTACTTGCAATTGATGATATGGTCGCAGAATGCACGCGCCTAATTTATCAGAAGCCACAAATACTCATCATGAATAAGGCGTGACGAAGGGCCGAAGATATATGACCAATTCTGTTTGGGCCCAAATCAGTGGTTCCCGCCTCTAATTAATACGAATTGTCAAGGATCCTTTCACAATAATTCATTATCAAATGCCAAGTTCTTCTTTTTGTTCCTGTCTCCTTCTCATCAAGAATGAAAATGCATTTCCGATCTCTTTCATCATCCTGCGGAGTCGCCAAAATCGATAATAAAAATATCTTGTCTTTTTTTTTTTGTTTTCTGAAATTGGTTACCATCCGAGACTTAATAGAAATCTAAAGACGTACTACCTATATATTTATAGCACCAATAGTTGGGAACAACATCAAGATCGTCTTTTTTTTTTTTTCAATTAATATTTTTAATGGAAAAGTCACAAAATCATATCATGAGTCATGACCAAATAAGGAGGAGGAGAAAAAAGAAAGGGGATGGCTTTTAACAAACGGATCAACAAACTTACCTAGTACGGTCACAGATTATTTATTTATTTTTCTTATTATTGGGAAAGGAGTCACAAAATGTTAAACGATGAAAACAACAGCAAACTCCCAAGAGGGGGGTGGTGCTAAAAATAAATTGCGAGGACGGTGGTCGGTGGCAGTTTGGCTTTGTTATTATTATTATTATATAAAATTATTGTTTAAACTACAATTTATATTATATGAGATTTACAATTAATATTTACAATCAGATAATTAATGATATTAATTTTTATTAATTTTTATATAATACTGATCAGATTTTATCTTTTTAAATATTCAAGTGTGTCCTCTACTCACATTTTGAAATAGAGAAGATTGTCTTCACTTAATTAAATATTATAATGAGACTATTTTACATTAATTCTTATATAATATTATTTAAATTTTATCCTCTCAAATATTATAAAATGTCTAAAAATTTATTTTTATTTAATTATATATTAATACTCTTCAAATTCGAAGATCCCTGCTCTACTAACATTTTAAAAGGAAGAAGATGGTTAGTCTGGCTCCACCTAAAGAGCAAACAACGTAAGTGAATGATCCTGAAGCCCAGTGGTCGAGGTGGGAAGTTGGCTGATGAAGGAAGTATTATCATTTGATAAAATTACGCCACGGATGACGGGGCGCGCAGTCCTTTAATATTGACTTACTGGTTTGGGAGCCGCAAAGCCCACGCTTCAAAATGTTGTTCTGATTACGTTATTTGCTCTTACGATCAAAAGCTTCACACGTGATCTACAACAGCGTGCCTTTCCCCGTTTTGACTACGTTCGGTAAATGCTAATAGCTAATAGCTAATAGCCTAATAGCCTAATACTAATGCCGCCCCGCTACGATGTGGATGCTTCGCTTCCACTGGCCCACTTGCTTTTGGTGCCATCTTTCTCATTGTGGTCCACCCGATAGTTTAGTCTAATCTCAATTATTAATGATTCTTGAAAACAAATGCCCAACTAATAATTGAGTTTTCATTCAGTCGTCCGTATCTTCTTTGGCTCGACGATCATTTGTTCCCGTTCTCAAAATCCTATCTACAACAGTTGGAAATCTTTTGTTCTTGCACCGTCGCAGCGCAATATCGGATACGCGGAAGCCGCGCGGTGTTAGAGCTACTTACTTTTTCTCGTCATCATGACCTGAAGCTTGCCGATGGTCTAGATACATAAACTTGTATATAGTATTTGTACGCCTAAAATATTTATCTAATAATAACTCGAAATTTTATTCTCACTTTACCCTATATAAGGAGAATTACCCCACTAAGACTTGAACTCACACCCATTGTTGAGAGCCTGAATTCTCACCGTCATGCTTTAGTGCAATATTTTAAAATTTTAAAATAATCATTAAACAGAAAGAGAATCGTTGTTTCAGAATTTTGCTTAAAAGATTTCAGCTTTAAAGAAGCATGACGTTTGTGAATTTTATCGTTAAATCATGAAAATAAATGACTAAAATATACATAATATAAAATAAAATTTACTTATACATAAAAAAATATGCACATATAATATTTTTTACTAAAAATAAAATTTATAATGTATTGATTCTACTTTTTTATTTTTTTATCTTAAAACAATTGATAATTAAATTAGTAATATATAAACAAATTTAATAATAATTCGACCAACAAATCGATATTAATAAATTTATATTTTAATTATAATAAAATTTATTAAAATATTTATTTTGTTTCCAATTTGAATAAGAATAATTTTAGATTTAGGTAATAATTTTAAGGATATTTAATCAGATAGCGATAAAATCGATTCTCAAAATCGTAATCTAAAACTACTCCTTCCGCTTCAAAATCAACTCAGGACGCACGATTTGATAAAAGTGATTTCAAATTTTTTTTACCAAACACTAAAATTAACTTTTAGATTTTTAAAATCACTTTTAAGCCTCCTAAAAACAATCCCAAACGGGCCCTTAGTATTGTTAATAGAACATTTATTTCTTGCTTTAAAATTGCGATTAGGATGAGAAACATTGTCTATTCAATCTTTTTTTTTTTTTTTGAGTTACAGTGCAAAGTACATTTATGACTACTCATGGGCAAATTGGTAAATATTATATAAAGTTAATAGTACATTTACTTCTGTGAAATTAGAATGAGTAAAGATCAAAATAGACTGAAATTAAAATAAAAGTAAATATGAGAATTAAGACTGAAATCAAAATAAGAATTCAGAATAAATTATTTACTTGAGCTACATCCATTAAAATTAGAATGAGCTACATCGCTATTTATATGTTTAGTTTGTCTTGTAATCTGAATAGATTATCACAAGTTACTAAAATACCTTTGGTCACAATTATGTATCTGTTCACTAACAAAATAAAGAATTAATATTTTTACTACAAATATTATTACAATTATCATAATCATCATCATTACGATTATTATTACAATAAGAAAATAAAATAACGACAAATTTTTATTATAATATTAATTATTACTATTATCACAATAATAATTACTATAATTTATTACTATAATTTTTATTTATTATAATAATTAAATTAATAATATTAATGGTAATAATAGTAACAATCATAACAAAAATAATTATTAAAGTGATTATAATTATAATAATTATTAAATTTTTGTTGTTATTATTATTACTAAATTTTTACTTGTAAATATTATTGTAATAATAATAATAATAATAATTAAATATTTAAATGGGGTAAAAAGAATTTTTAATTTTATCTAAGGTGAAAATATCAATTTATTTATTTATTTTTCATTTTCATTCCACTTTTTCTATAATCCTCGTTCCTAAATTTATGCATCCTAACTAAAACCTATTCTCTTATCCATAATCCAAAACATAAACGCTCTATTATAACTTATATGTACTACTGCAACATCAAGATCGTCTTTTTTTTTTCTTTTTTTTTTGTTTTTTTTGGTGGAATATGAGTAATGAGAATTTCATATTAGCGATATGCTTCAATTGGAGTAACGAGAATCATTTATCCTTAGGGATAGCGATATTGTTAATTATTTTAAGTTTTAACAATATCAGCGGTTGGGTTCCCTCATTAGGGAAAACCTTTGTTATTAAAATCCAGTTCAATCTTGACCAAGGACTCCTTTGCTCTTCCTAAAAGTAGCAAAAAGCCAATCTTGTCTTGGCCCCCACTGGCCCACACAATAAATCATGTGCCTTTGATCTCCTCTTTTACTTTTCCAACTCAACTATTCATTCCTACAGCACCCATCCACCATAAATCCACTTAACTCCTACTCCTCAATCACATCGATCCGACGATCGCCATCCTCAATTCATGCAACGGTCTAGATTCGATAATCAAATTTGTCACATTACTAATGCAAATATACTAGCAAATCTTAATTGTTTGATTGGGTGCGTAAGGTGATGCCTTGAATTTAGGTGCCAGATCAGCAAAAAGTGAAAAAGATATTTTCTTAACTGGGCTCCACGTATTACTAACAGATCCCATCATCGGTCATCTCTCAATTCACTGGCGAGCAGGCTTAACCCACCATCTTTGCTCATGAGCCTCGGTTTCTACAAAAACAGAAATAAACATTAATCCCCAATAGGTGAAAAATGTTTCTTCTCCTTGTTTCCAGAAATTGACAAAAATTACCAAAACACACTCTCTTATCTTCCTCCCCTTGCAATCAGTTAGGGTTTTGAAAACAAAAACAAAAAGAATAAAAAAGAAACCTGATTGAATATTTGCTTGAAAATGGACATGGTGAGTCCGCAATCTGACAGAAACAAAGAAAGCGTGCCGTGCGATTTCTGCAGTGAGCAAATAGCGGTTCTATACTGTAGAGCTGACTCAGCGAAGCTCTGTTTGTTCTGCGACCACCACGTGCACTCGGCGAACCTACTTTCAAAGAAACACATCCGGTCACAGATCTGCGATAACTGCGGCAGCGAACCAGTGACGTTCCGGTGCGCCACTGACAATTTGGTGCTCTGTCAAGAGTGTGATTGGGACGCGCACGGTAGCTGCTCTGTGTCTGCCGCGCACGATCGCGTCCCAATCGAAGGCTTCTCCGGTTGTCCATCGGCTCTCGAACTGGCGTCCATGTGGAATTTCGATCTTGAGGGTAAGAAACTGAACGAAACGGCGTCGTTTGGTGAGTACTGGAACGGGAGTCAAGATTTCGAATCTGTATGGATGTATAAAGCCAACGGGATTATGAACGGTCAGGATTTAACGGTGCCGAATGAGAAAGGTTTGTTTTTTAACGGAGATTTAATGAGTGGCATGTCAAAGAGACAAAGTCAGAGTCCGAGTTGTGGTAAGCTTAAACATGTGATACATAAACAATTGGTGGAGTTGTTAAAGACAGACTCGATGGTGAATGAAAATGGTAATAAAATTATTAACAATAACGATAGTAATAACGACAACGATATTAGTATAACTA
The DNA here is from genome assembly GCA_030449925.1 of Citropsis articulata. NCBI lineage: Eukaryota > Viridiplantae > Streptophyta > Magnoliopsida > Sapindales > Rutaceae > Citropsis > Citropsis articulata. The sequence continues at coordinate 285,162 of JASUUH010000244.1, read as the reverse complement.
ATGGTGTTGATGGCCGCGGCGAGAATTTGGTGCCGACGACGAGAATGAATGAATTGGGAAATGGGGTTGAGCAACAAGCACCTTTCACGTCCCTGCTTATGATGCAGCGACAATTCGGTTCTAAAGAGTGTGATCGTGATGGTGATGAGGGTATGTTTTGGGATGGACATTCTTGTGGTCAGGGTGCTCAGGTATTGTTTTTGAGTACTGTTGAATTTATAGGTTATTTTCATTTAAATCTGTGCCAATGCTGCATGTCAAACTTTAAATTGAAATTCTGAGTTTCCTTTGCTATTTTTGGCTTGCGGAGATGTCTTGGTTTTGGTTAATTACTCCTTGTTAAAATAATGGTGTGTTGATGATTTTCCATGTTGACTAATCTGAATGCATATCAACTTCATGTTTTGTATTGTTTCCATAACAAGCATGCTCTTTGAGGAAGCATTTATCTTTGATATTCCATGTTTGTACTGTTTTCTTAAAAGATAATCCATGAGGTGGGCTGAGTTTTCTTCTCTAGAATGGCTTTCTGGATTTCAATCCGATGGTGCCAAGGAATGTTCCTCTTTTTTCAATTTGATAAATTGACCTGTGAAACTATGACTGTTTTAACATTTTCATGTCATTTCAGCATTACTCCCTCATCTTTCTAGTAATGACACTGAGTTGTGTCATTCTTGCGTCAGCTCCAGCATTACACGGTAACAAGTTTTTTTGAACTTAAAAGCTTTTCGATATATTACCAACTTTTGTGTCACATGTGCTACAACAAGAAACTTGTAACAAAAAAGTTTGGAACATAAAAAAAGGAAAAAAAATCAAATTGCAAAGAAAAACTTGTGGCGGTGTAATGCTGGAGTCGGTCTAACATAGACTGTCTCATGTCACATACGTAAATCGATTACGGGTTGTAAGTGTGGGTATGAAGTTTTAGCAATTTGGGATTTGAGCTAGATATTGTTGGCTCTTTTCTCTGCATATTGCCCTTTTTAATTAGTTTGTTTTTAATGTAATAAACATTAGTTTATCGATTTCAGTAGTGTCCTTTTTCTTTGGGGATAATTTTCCTATTTATAGTTCTTTTGTGGCTTGTACTGATTTCTCTCTTTTAATTTATTTGCCTTGTTTTATTGAGGTTTTAAAGGTGATAAACGTTACTAATAGACTCATGTGCTATCTATGATAATGGTTTCTTGCTACTCACCCACAGATATGGGATTTTAATTTGGGACGATTGAGGGGCAATGAAGAATCTAAACAGGTAGAAGTCGCATATGGTGCAAGTGATTCAGTATTTATGATCAAGAACTTCAATGAACTGATGAAAGAAACAGCCCTTACTAATACTGAAATTTTTGGAGGAATGTACTCGATGAATTGTCCCATCACACATGATGACATGGCATCATTTAATGTACGTTCTCTCAGTAGTTGCTCATTTTGATTTTAATTGTTTTATTATTTTGATTTTGATTGGATGTGATATTGTGCTTGGAATATTAATTTGCACTCTTGTATAATATTTTGTAATACTTGGATTTTGATTTGTGTGATAATTTTTGAGGTCTTGTGTGTATTTTTTGTAGTGTGTGTTGGTGGATTGTCTCTAAGTTGTAACACACTAGTACCTCCAGTGATAAAACTTTCCCTATCAATGCCCATTGTTCATCAATGCTCCTCTGTCTTTTGAACAACTCTGTGAACATATAGAAAATGGCTGGTGAGTTTCCAATTATGAGCTGAGTGAAAGTCTGTAGAATGAAAAAAAGAAAAGAAAAAGGAGCATATCTGTCTCCCTATAAAACAATCTGTCACCCAACAAAACTGTTTCCTGCATGTATAGGGGATGGTCAACAGTAGATATTTTTGGCAGATATCGATTGTTTTTTTTTTTAAAAAAATTTACCCCCATACATTGGCATAGATGTAGAAGGTTGAGAATGTCATATGGAAGTTTGATTGGAAAAGGTCCCTAAATTTTTGGATGGACCTTAAGATTTGCTTTGTAACATATAATTCTATTAAAATTGCCCCTATTCTTGTGAGTATTTTGGTAAAGTTTTGGACTTATATAACATTTGAGTTTTATCTAGTACTGATATGTCCTATTCCGAAAATTCAGAATAACTCAAGTAACCCAACAGCCAATCAGGGGCCTGCAACATCTGAGAGCAACAACCTACCGATAGCAAGGCAATCATCAGGTTCAGCTTTTGGTAAGCCCAAAGGCTCTAGTAGCTCTAAAAATATCCAGTTTGAACAGCCTTTTCTTGTGAGAACAACTGCAGCAACCAAGGCCAATCTGGAGCTGCTAGCACAAAATCGAGGAAATGCCATGCAGCGTTACAAGGAGAAGAAGAAAAACCGGAGGTATATTCACATTCTGTCATTTTGTTGCCATCTGGCTATATGTTTATCAGATTGTGTGATTTCTGAAGTTCTAATACATGCATCTCATGGATAGATATGACAAGCACATACGGTATGAGTCAAGGAAGGCAAGAGCTGATACAAGGAAGAGAGTGAAAGGTCGATTTGTTAAGGCTAGTGATGCTCCTGAAGGTTGAACCCATGCTGAGATAGAGATGTTTCTTGCTTGCTCTTTTGTATATAACTCTGACATTCCTACGGTTAATGCATAATTCAGCAGTCTTTATTTGTTGATTAATGTCTCTTCTCTGTCTCGCTCTCTCTCAGCTCTTCCCAAATTGTGACTTCTTTATTATTATTATTATTATTATTATTTTTACCCGTACGGAAGGAGCGGGGAAACATGCAATGAGTGGTCGTTAGATGAAGGTTCTGCAAATAATTTTTGGTAAAATTGACATTATCCATTCGATCCAGCTGGCTGCGTTGAAATATAAATGGTAAAAGCGATGGATTCATGAAACTTGCTGAATCTGTCTTCTTCAATTTGTTGTTATTATGCTTCCAGAAAGACCCCGTTTCAAACAATTATTCATTAATGTTTTCCCTACACTTACATTCAACATTCTACATTTGGGAGCTCCTACCTTACAATCAATGTAAGGTACATGCACACACAAATTGGTTTGGGTCAAGTGGGATCCACAATTAATTTGTGAATGCATGTACCTTACATTAATTGTAAGGTAGGGAAATCCCATTTGGGTTTAACTTGTCTGCGTGTGCATGAATTTCAGTGTTGAAGACTTGACTCAGTGATGCAGAATCTTTGAACCTGTCAAATCATACCTCTTCGGCACTTCATTGCTGCCGATTGCTGAAGCTTTTTAGTTCCCCCCTGTATATATAGATTAGGAATCAACCAATGAAGAAAAGCAACTTGAGACTTGAGTAAGCTCCTAGTTCTCGATCAGATTTTCTTTAAACCCGTCCGCATGGCGTCTCAATCTCATTTACATGTTCTGTTTGCGATTGTTGTGGGCGTGGCTGCCTTTGCCGCCTCCGTAAAGTGTAATATGGAAGGTACAGTAACTAACATCATTTACATAAGAGTGTGTGTGTGTGTGTGTGAATTGTGATGTTGATTGAGCTCACTTAGATCGTATTATTTGGATAACATAACGCCTAACAGTGGATGTTCTTCATACCTGGAGAACCGTGTTGGCTGACCCAAACAATGTTCTCCAAAGCTGGGATCCAACTTTGGTCAATCCATGCACCTGGTTTCACATTACCTGCAACAGCGCGAACAGCGTCGTCAGGGTGTATGTGCACTGTTATTTTTTCTTTTTGTTTTGATTATTAACTGAAGAAATTCAATCCAAGATTGACCGTTTTGGAGGTGGTTTTCAAATTTTACTATTATTATTATTATTATTATTATTATTATTCTATTTTTAATGAAATTGAAGGGACCTTGGTGATGCCGGATTAAGCGGACCTCTTGTTCCTCAGCTTGGACTCCTGACGAATCTTCAGTATCTGTAAGAAGCTTTGCATTTTTTTTGGTTTTTTATGTCACTAGAACGAATAAGTCCATATTTTTGTACGGCTGCTGGCAGGTCTGTTTCTAACAATAGCATAAGTGGATCGATTCCAAGCGAGGTTGGTAATTTAAAGAAGCTGATCAGCTTGGACCTGTTCAACAATCAATTGTCAGGGGCCATTCCAGCATCGTTCGGAAACTTGAAATCCTTGAAGTTCATGTAATTATTTGATATTTTCCTCTTTGATATTCCAAAAAAGACATAATAGCTGGCATCCTTAGAAATTCATTTCACATGTTTGTTCCATAATTGACATGTGCGCAGGAGATTGAATAATAACAATCTAACTGGCACAATACCAAGAGAGGTGATTCAGCTCATTATAAATGGCAATTTAAGAATCCTGTGAGTTGTCTTGTTGTCTTCCATCTCGCTTCCTTTCTATTTCATTTTGAAACTACTTAAGGCCACCGACACGTCTTAATTGAGACTTTTTGACGATACGACGTGTGGTTTTGTTACAACCAGTGCTTGATCGTATAATCGTTAATCGATTGGTTGGTTTATCAGGAATGTAGCAAACAATTCACTGGCAGGGACTATGAAGGCCACAAACTCAACAGGTACCCGCTACGTGAACACTTCCAACTCTATCCATCTCGGGGGACATTTTGTTTTGATTATCTGCTAATCACCAACTATGTTTTCTTTTTCTTTTTTTGGGACCAGGATATGCCATCACAAGCGTCATACAAGACCCAAGAGCTCATAAGTGAAAAGTAAATGTACTCCAACTCTCATCTGTTGTACTACCATATTAAATAAAGATATAATAAAGAAATTTGGCAGCCCCATTTTTCTTCCATAGGGAAGAATACAAATTTTTCCATATGCCGTGTCTCTTTTTTTTAAAGTTCTAAGTATACACCGTAATATTTCAGATTATATGTATTTACAACTCATATAAAGTTAGTACACTATACCGATATTTACACCGCATTTTAAGCTGGTTATACACTTAATATTTCAGAGCTATGACGATAAATCATATTAAAGCAGAATTACCTATATTTGTATATTTCATGAGAATAAATATTGAATGGCACTTAAATTATTACACAAGATTTTCAGAGGATTCAGAATCAACTACGTCAGATAATAGTTAGCACTTACAACCATATACTGAACCACGCTCAAGGAGGCAGTAAATTAAATCCATCTACACAGCCCTTCACGCCGTGTCTCTAAAACCCAAATCTCTTTTTCTTTTTCTTTTTCTTTTTCCCCCCCTTTTAACGTTAAGTATCTAGAAAGGAAGCGAAATCAAAGTTGTATCTGGAATCAAATAGCTCAACAACTCATATGGTTTGGTCAAGGAAGTAATGATGAATTTGATCAACATGTATTGAGATAAATTATATTGTTTTAGTTGATTAGTTGTGTTGATTGACGATGTCAATTTGGGCGTCCCCCATCCCAATCAACCAGCCAAGTCTTTAAAGACAGATTTAATTTCAAAACGGAGGAAAAGCAGCCGGACATTGCCCCCTTTGTGGTTAACATGATGGTCAGTTTGCATTTTTTTTTTTTGAATACATGCAGACATCGACACATGATATTTACAATCGATATACCCTGACTTATATTATTACATTTTCATTCTATTAAAGACACGCTCAGACGAACGACCCTCCATAGAGGATGATCTACTCCACTGATTTCGCAAGTGAGTACACATATAATATTCGCCTCACAATACTACATGATTGAATCATTCAAGCTGGCAAGAATCTACCAACCACTCGCCATGGCCAAGTGATGGTCAGTTTGCATTATTCAAACTAAAAAGGTCTTTTTGACCCTTTTTACTTGCAAGCTTTATCAATCTCATCATAGTGATATTTTTTGTCCAACAAGCTTTCTGCTTTAATCATCTTTACTTTTCCAAGTGACTGGTTAAATCTACTAGTCTCTCCCTCTAAATGTCCTAATTTATGGGTGTAGTCCGCCTACTTACGTTTAATTTTGAGTCAAACTCTTAATTCACTTTCAGTCAATAAAATTTATTTTCATTTAAAAGAGAGATGCCAATGAAGACTCGCAACTCGAAATCTGATGGGAGTAAATTATGAGTAATAACTCTAATCTTACAACTGACTTCTCAGGAGTAAGTCTTTAATCGGATTGACTAAGTTATATCTAAATGGCGCAGAAAATTTTAAGTATGCAAATCCTAATTGCGGGGATTATTTGATTTGATTTTTTATTTTTTGTGGTAAAAGCAAAATGAAGAGATCAATGGTCAACAATTGACTCTTTTCGTGATTTAAAAAAAAAAAAAAATTGAAAAGAATTCGTGTGGTAGTGATTGTACAATCAATGGTCCGTATGGAAAGCTTTTCTCTTTGAAGAAGATGACCTTTTTGGTTTTGCTTTTACTTTCTCAAATGTTAATTACCATTGAAGAGAAAGAAAAAGGAAGATGAAGAGGGAACCATAATGCATTGGCTTAGTCAAGTCACAGCTTTTGAGGAGAAAGCTTATCATAATGTCAAAAAATCCAAGATACAAAACAAAAGAATATTTTAATTTCTTTATTTCGTTCCCCCCACAAGATCTTAATTAGCAGAAGAAATTAAAATTAAGAGGTACACGCGGATCATCTAAACGTGAAGTCAAACAAACATGGCGGGAAAATGGACCCCCAAGGCAATTACATCAATAACATTAAAAGACGAGTATCACATGGCAACAATCACTAGTTTTTCCCAGCTGCTAAATAATTATGTCCATTTTTTCTTTTCATGAGGCCAGTTTCTTGCCTGGCTGCAGCTCCACTTTCAAGCAAATACCCGTCAACTTTGGACCGTAAACTTGAATGCGAAATGAAGAAAAACTGAGCAAGAAACTAACTCCTCCCCTGAAAAGTTCGACAGCATGTTTATCATTGCTTAATTTTGATTTTGTATTTGGCAGTTGATATTAATCAACTACTCATCAATTATAATTCACCTCTAACTGCTCATTTGGGCTCTTTTTATTTCTGCTATTTGGCAACTATGCTGCCAAAGTAAAACCCCCCAAGTGTTTTAAACACCAGATCCCAAAAAAAAAAAAAAAGAGAGAAGTAAGAGTTTCGCAATATAATTGCATCAAAAATATTATTCGAATAATTTAGTTTATATCCCAATTCATATGTCACCAATTATTTATTATTATGTGTATCAAATTAGGCTGAACAAGAATAGCATTTTAACTTCTTTTTGGGTTCTGTTCATTATGCAGTTGGCACAGCCCGGAGATCATTATATATACTTGCAGCGTAGAAAATGTTATTAGGAATAGAATTTTTAAGGAATGTCAAAACTTCTATTCGATCATTAATTCTTTACTTGCTCTTTTAGAAGAGGAGGAATTGGTCCCTCAGCAAAGCAAATTCCGTTGAGCAATTTGGTTGACTTCTTGAACCAATTTATTATCTTTAATCTTGGGCTTTCGAATCAGAATATAACGTGCAAGTATATATATAATTATTTTTAGGCGTTCGATGCCTTTATTTATTTTTATTAATATAGATATATTATTAAATTATATGATTTAATAATATATTTATATTAATTTTATTAAATTGTATAATTGATTGATGTGTCTGTATGAAAAAATAAAAAATAAAGACACTTTCACTAAAAATATATATATATATATATTTATTAATGTACGGCCCAATTAGAGGGATAAGCAAAGTTTCCAGAAACTTATTTGCTGGAGGCAATTACTCAAAATAAATGAGAAATCATTGTAATTTTAAAAGCGATTGACATGTCTGCCCGACCACCATACGTTGCCAAAATCACAGTGCACTCTTATCTTATGCCCTATTGGCTAGCTCTTTACGCTTATCAATAACACTCCAAATTTCAAAATACAAACACTTGAATTGAAAAAAAAATAGAAAATATAGAGACTGTAAACACGAACAGATGTCAGTTCGCACATGCGTGGTCTCCATTATTACATTATTCTGTTGCATGCATATCAATCTTTTGGCTACAACAGAGTTCAAAAGATTTGCCTGGTTTTTCACAAGCGGCAAGCCCTATTACTCCTTTTCTTTTCCAATGCTGACAAGAGGTCTAAAGCTACACTGTATCTGCTATTCAATTGTTAATTCGTAAATCGATCCATTAAAATAGATTCAGAATAGGATAGGGTAGAAAATAAGTAAACAAATAAAATGGTGCTTATTTCATAACATTTTGCTGAGAAAATGTTGTAACGTTCGTGCACGGACATTTATATGGTGTTCACCTCTCATGCACGAGTCATTATTTTTTTCCTTTCATGCAGAGTGGAGACATATTATTAAATATTAACTATATTAAATCATATAATTTAACAATATGTTTATATTAAAAAAAAATAATGACATCTACATCTACACCTACAAATTCATATATATATATATATATATATGCATACTTTTAAGTAATGTTTAGTTGGACGGAGTGAATAGAGGAAGGAAAAGAATTCAAACTCCTTTGTCATTTCTTTTGTTTGGTTAGCATTATTAGACAGAAATTTATTTTTAAATGGGATTCATCTTCCGCTTGATCAAGGAGTTGAGATTCCTCTAGTACAATAGCGGATTTTACTTACGTTATTTTAAAATATATGAATTGTCATCTTTAACCCCAATCATTATATAACTCTATTAGAACAATGCACCTGCAATTTAGACGCGGGCCTGTATAAAACTTAAATTCTTCAGCTCTCTTATTTACTAGTTTTTATTATATTTCAATTACTTACAAATAATCCAATATAAACATCTATTAATAAAAAAATTTGTAATATTTTATGAATATTTCTGAATTGATTTGGAGATACCTTTTATTTAGTATTCAAGATTTTTACTAATTTATTTTAATATGAAGAAATTGGATTTTATTCCTAATGTTGGAAAAATTGGAAAACATGATTTCATATATTGTTAAAAAATAAATTAAATAAAATTATATTAAAAATATAAATACAATTAAAAATATAACTATAATTTAAACTAATTATTTATTAATAATTTAATTTTACAATTGAAATCTTTCTCAATAATATTTAATAACAAATATTGATAGTTTAAGACCAAAGGGTAGAATTGTCCAAATGAAAAAAAAAATTTCTTTCCCAATAGAATTCCATGCCAAACCAAATAAAAGATCTGGAAATCATTCATCCTCTCGTTTCATCTATCCCTACTCCTCTTATTTCCTCTCATTTTCTTAAATCAAACACTCCCTTAAGGTATTTGGGAACGAATATATATATATACACACACACACACACACTTATCTAATAAGTCTAGCATTTGAAGTTCCAAATTTGTTTGTTTCTCAGTGGAATTAGTGTTGATGTAATGTAACAGGCCAAATCAGGAACATTGTGGTCCTAAGTTTTCCGAAAATTTAGACCCGCTAGAATTTATTTTATGTCCGATCATCAACTCCAGCTTACCATTTCCAAGCTCCAACACAACTAGGCTTGCAACCCTTGATAACTACCGAATGCTAAGAATCTTCCTGGCTTCATATGGCATAAAGGAATTGAGTTACCGTCTAACTCGAAGTACCCTTTGTTATATAATTTTGATAGATTGTAATATAATTGAAAAAAGAAAAAGAAAAAAAAAAGACCAGCCTAGCAATATAATAGGCAATAGCATTGGGGCTGAATTTTAAAGACGCTCATGGAAGCAACAAGGACAAAACCAACTTTAATATTTATGATATTATAGGTTAAAGAATAAGGGTATATTATTGGACACGCGGCTCTGGAAATGAAAACAACTAAACAAAGGATAGCCGAGCAGGAGTTGGGGGAGACCTACCGCATTAAAAGTTTAAAACTTTGTCATAATTATTCTTTAAAATAAACAAAGTAAAGCCGTTCTTAACTTGTATGGGGCTCTATAAATTCCCCTGCAAACAACTATGGCTTTGATTCCTTGCTTGCTTTAAACAAACAAAACCAAACGAGACACGCACAGTCGCACAGTACTTTCTCCTATTAAAAAAAAAGAAAAAGCAAAATCCATTAGCATCTGGACTCTTCTAAAGTAGCTGCTGAGAGAGAGAGTGTGCACATATCCACACAACCTTCAAAGTCTTTGTTTCTTTGCCAATGGCGATCTGCAGGAGTGGCCTGTTTCATCTTCTTGTTGCATTGGTCTTATCAAACACCATAGCAACCTCAAATGCGAACGTAGAAGGTACAGATTTTTTTTTTTTTAAAAAAAAAAAGAATTTTCATTTTCCCATCTGTTAAAAGTGATTACTTCTTATTTGGTTGATCAAATTTTGATGGTATTAATTGTGAAAAGGGGATGCTCTATTTGCGTTGAGGAGAGCTGTTAAGGACCCGCAAGGCGTTCTTCAAAGCTGGGATCCGACTCTCGTTGATCCTTGCACTTGGTTTCATGTCACTTGTGATGCCGATAATCGTGTCACTCGACTGTATATTTCCTCTACTCTATTTTTTTTTTTTCAAATTTCTTTGTATGCAACAGCGCAAAATGATCATCAAATACCTACTGAGATGTGACCTAGGGTGATTAGTAGATGTGAGTGAAATTTCAAATCAGGATTTTTTTTCTCTGGATCCGAGCTTCTGCCGAGTAAAATACAAGTATGTAATTAATTAGAGCGCAACCAAACTTGAAATTAATTTTGCCAAATTGGTGTGTACTGAACTGTGAGTGAAATACGTAATCAAATTATTAATTATTTTAGCGTCGTCTCACTGTGAATGTGCGGAATTAATTAATGAGTAGAATTGAAACGTGTAGGGACCTTGGAAATGGTAAGCTGTCGGGAAATTTGGTTCCCGAGTTGGGGAAGCTCGAACGTCTTCAATATCTGTAAGTGTGGTTTAAAATTTTCATTATTATTTTATTCAGCAATTATTGTTACTTAGTTCATTTTATCAGAGACAAGAACACAAAGCCATCAAAGTTGACCATTTTGATTATTTAATTAAGTACAGAAAGGATAAGTTAAGTTTAAGCCATGATTGATGTCAGTTTCTCTCTTGGGCGGCCATCACCGTCTGATTTACTGATTATCTGATCACAGAGTGATAGATTTGGATCCTTAAATGCATCATCATCATGATTGATGCAGCACCCAAGCTTGCAAATTACAAAGCATTTAATTGGTTGGTGTGTGTCTGGTTGGCCTTACAGGGAACTCTACATGAACAATTTGGCGGGTCAAATTCCAAAGGAATTTGGACAATTGAAGAGCCTTATCAGCTTGGATCTTTACCATAATAACCTCACCGGCCCAATTCCTCCTTCATTCTCCAGGCTCTCTAATCTCAAATTCCTGTAAGCATCAAGAATACAAATTCTATTAAGCATTTCATTTTTCCTCTGGCGTCAAGAATCATTGATGGCTAGTTCATAATGCAGGAGACTTAACGGTAACAAGCTCACTGGAAAGATACCAAGGGAACTAACCAAACTTGGAAACCTCAAGATCCTGTAACTTCTTATAATCATAATCTCAAGAGCAACTTTAAATCCTTCTAATTTTTAACTTTTTTCCCCGACATAGTGCTAATTAATCTGATTTTTTTCTTCGGCAGTGACGTGTCAAACAATGATTTGTGTGGCACAATTCCGACCGCCGGTTCGTTCTCAAAGTTCTCTGAGGAAAGGTTAGTTGACAGATTGTTCTTCATCCAATGCTAAGAATTCATTAACAGCAGTTCAAATCATAAATGTGTCCTTTTATTTTTATTTTTTTGGGTTGATTTGTTGCTGCAGTTTTATGAACAATCCAAGGCTGGAGGGACCAGAACTGATGGGCTTCGTGAGATATGATGTTGGAGACTGTAAATGACAAAACCTAAGAAGAAACAATCGTGTGCCCCCAGATCCTTACAACATCACTTCGTATGGAAGTGGTTTTTGCATATATATTAATGTAGTTGTTCGTTAGCATATGTACCATGAAACTGATCCTATATTAAGTGGAGATAATTCTATTCTCCACGCTTGTGACATTTAAGTTTCATCCACCTGTAATTTTGCTTTTGCTCCAATATATATTATAGTATGTACTATATAGATGATACATGTGCTCTGCTCTTCGATGATGCAAATCGAATTTTGCAGATTGAATATTAATTTGTATTCAATCTATATGATTTTATAAATTATAAATTTTTAATTTCACAAGCGTGAAATTTAATTTAAATTTAAAATTCAATTCATAGAGGTGGATTTGACTTAATTTATTAGTTTGTGGGTTAAAAATTTTTATTTATTATTTTGTGGATTGATTTGTAGGTTAAAAACTTTTAATCACGTCTTTTTTATGAACTAATTAAATAATAAATTAATATAAAATAATTTTATTACTAATTAAATTTAAAATTAAATAAGTTTTAATAATTTAATTATTTAAATAAAGTTAGAAATTACATTTAAAATTTTAAAATATAATACATCAAAAAAAAAATCATTTGTTTAGGGTATGTTTGGAACTTAGGATTATCTAATATTTATAATACTATCCATATTAATTTATTACCAAAGAGATGTTTAGCATTACGCCCTCGGGGTTTAATGTAGGAGCTTTATTATAAAAATAAATTTTTTTTATTAAATACTAATATAATAAATAAATTATATAAATAAATTATATGATAATATTATTTTATTTAATAATACTATATTGTATTATAATATTATATTTATATATTAATGATTCATATAAAAATATTATATTATTATTTACATTAATATTAATTTTAAATTAATATTATTTAAATTTAAATATTTATTATTGGTTATATTAAATTATCAATTTATTAATACATTGAAATGTAAAAATAGAAAATTTTATATTATAAATTAAAATATAATATAGTATTATTGAATAAATAAATTATTAATTTATTAATTTATATTAATACTTATAATATTAATTATAATATAAATTTAGTATCTACATATAATATTAACTTTTATAAATTTTATTTTATTATAATCATAATACAAATTTTAGAAATTTAACCATTAATTTTTAACATTTACCAAAAAATCGTTAAATTTCTAAAATTTAAGATTTCTATATTTAGTATTTTCTAAGTATTAATAAATATTATTTTCTAATTATTAATAAATATTATTTTCTAATTATTTAATTTAATTACTCACAAAAAATTAATACAATATAATACAACACTAAATATAGTCTAATTAAAAATTAATACAATATAATACAACAAATAGAACCCTCATTCCTTGGCTGAATTTTCCAGAAATCGTAGGACCCAAATTGGCTCGGAGGAATTTTCCACTGCCCACCCACAGCCACAGATCAGAAAATTAGCAAAATTTTGGCAATTGAAGCAGCCTGTCTTTAAAACAGAAGCATTACTGGTTTGTATAATACAACTCGAAAGACTTAATAATGGGAACCACAAGTTTTTTCAATGAATCAGCATTGTCTTAATTCTTCCATTAGTACTGCACCAAAAGATCAGAAGAAGTTATAAGCCAGCGACGAATTGTTGAGGAAAATTAGGGAACTCATTCCTAGCAGAAGATACAAAAATTCCTCCACAAGTGATGGAGCACATGAGCCATAATTTAATTGAACTTTACTTCGCAAGAGCTCATCCATTTATAAATAAGGAGTATACGATGAATCAAAATGATTAATGGGGAAATATATATACATCCGCAACTGTACGAAATGGTGTGAGATGATTTCCACCTCAAGAATTTTCTGCCAGGCCTGGAAACTCCTGCTAACCAAAAATTTACTCTGCACCTGTGTGCATCATTATCACAACAGTTAGGAACATAAAATTCAACCAATATCAGCCAAAATTATGGATACCAAAAATACTTCTTTGCAGATAACAGAGGCATACATACAAGAATGAATACCAACATGTATTACGTCATTTATAGCATAAGTTCATTGTGGCAACCATACAGAGGCCTCAAGTGATATCTTTCCTACCGGATAGGAGCCATCAGTGAAACAATACAGTTTACCAAGTTCAAGTCACAAGAATTGTAACAAACATTTCAATAACCCACAATAACAGTTCAAATTCTCTAAGAACACTTCGTCAATTGGATTCTAGCTTCATCATCAACTTCACACCATAAAGTTGTTTTGACTAAGAGCAAACATTCTATGAAACATGATAACATTTCAGCTAGTATCAGAGTGTTATTATTTCTTAATACGCTGATGAAATTGATGACTAATCAATGAAACCAGTGCCAAACTGATACCTATGAACTTGTGTCATTTTGTTTAAAAGAAATAGTTAAACTGACTAGAGAAAAAAAGCACATGCTTCTGAATTACCTCTGATTTCAACAGCTGATGATGGATTCTTGGTAGTTAAAGATATTGGAGTAAGCGGAGGTGAGGCCATCTCTAAATTGTGAGCAGTTTCCATTTCATGACTGCTTGAAGGAATGGAAAAGCTACGCGTAATAGTCTGAGGAGGCTTTGGCAGTGGAGATGCTACATTCTCCATTGCTGATTTACTGGGAGCAGAAAGCACTTGACCTTTGGGCAACAAGGGGGCCGAATGACCAACCAAACCCATTGGCCTTGATGAGTTCAAGTTTAATCTGCCCGGAGGTCTTGGAAGCTCATGAAGCTCACTTATCTTAGGCGAGGACACAAACGTAGGGGAAGTGCTTGGAGATACTTTTGGAGATGAGCTTGGCGGTTGACGCATTGGATTTCTTAAAAGAGGTCCGGATAACAACTGCTGATGTTCCTTCAAGACAGGTTTTGCAGGCCGCGGACCTGTCAACGGACCAGAGAAGGATTGTCTTTTGACTTTCTTAGGAACAGAAGCACCACGAGGATCAAGCCGTGAAAGTAAAAAACCATCAGCAGGGGGAGGAGGTGGTAGTCGAGTGGATACAGTAGTATTGTTGCTCTCTCTAAGTACTGACTGTGCAGTATCTTTGGAAGTTTTATCACCTCCCAAACTTTTATCAAACTTCAACATGTCCAGGGGAGATTCATGCTGCAAATTATAAGTCTGTCCACTCAAACTTGGCCTTAATGCACTAGGAACCGGACTACCTGATCCTGGAGAATGTGAACTCTTTGTATCACCTGGTGTTGGTAATACATAAGTATTGAACTTTCTTGTAGATGACTGTCGCATCTGTTTCCTTCTATCATCGAGATCAGATTTATTATCCATAAAAAGTGGAGCTGATTGGCTGCTAAACCTGACCTCCCTACTAAAGGAAAGAGATTTCCTGTAGTTTCCATCTAAATTTTCCTGCAAATACAACAAAAGACAAGAATAAAACTCGTGCAGAGTATGAAATAGATATTTGCCGTACCTCTAAAAATCACATAGAGAAAACATGAAAATGAGATATATAAATGTGATACAATATTTAGTTTTAAAGCTGCACACAGAGATACAACATGTCCTATGTTTGGTACAGTACAAGCTCCGCAATCCACTTTTTTGAGTCAACCATTTCCAGTAAATGAATTGATTGTATCTCTCTGTATATGACAATATATCTGCTAAACTTAAATTCCAATCATTTGACGTCCCTAGTGAAGTTGAAACGGGTACGGGGGGAGTCCTTCGTCCTTCGTTCAAGAGCAGTCAATTTCGTCTCATCAATTTGTTAATCAAATTAAAATGACAATTCACTAGGAGGGGTTTTCCACTTAACTCCTGCGTGGTCCAAGGAAATCAAAGGTCCGCTTCCACGATTTCATCTAGATCGAATCTTAATATCAGAATAGCTTATATAGTCATGATTCAATTCAGGTCCACTGACTTTTGAATAAACTAGAATTCCAATAATTTGTTAACAATTGGATAACAAATGGCTAAAATCTTATAGCTTGATAAAAGTCCCCTACAGTCAGATTAATTTGTTTTTATTAGATTACCATATAGGATTGCTAAATAAGATAAGATTGCAACTTCTTAGAAAAACTAAGAGAAATAGATTCAATCACAATCATGATTTAATCCTCCAACTGGCCTATGCTCATTAAATGGATTTCAATTCATAACCTGTTCACTAAGAACATATAAATTGAAACTACAGCAGGTCATTTACCTTTGAAGTCTCCAGTCTTGCAACTTGGGAAAATGTAATGTCTGGCTGATCCAACTGCACAAACATTTGTAATAGCCAATTCACAGAGTCAAACGGAATGCAACATTAAAATGTAATACATTCCTAACTTAGAAGTAAAGCAGATCAATGATCCAACAATATGACAATGATTGTGCCATTCATATATGGCTTATCTTACATGCACATCTAGAATCTTTTGTTTGCTGTAAAATAAAGCATTTGGCAGGACAGAACTTAGAAGATTCTTAGCTCTGTGATATTTGAACAACTATAGTACCATAACTACAATGCAAAAATGCTAAAGCACCATAAAATAACATCCCAGTATTATGTTCTCACCTCCATTGATTTTCTTGATGAAGAAACAGCATCTTGCTCCTGCTCATTTTGTCTATAGTCAAAACTTAACTCCCCATCACCACGTGAATCTGAGCCATTGTCGTCATCGTCACCATCATCCATATCATCATCTTCAAGTCCTCTGAACTGATAATCAATGTGCTGCTGCTCTGCAACCATTTTTACGTGCGGATCTACTGCCTCAAGAGACTTAAGAGCCTTCTTGACAAAGCTCAACTGTTTTCAAGCACAGAAAAGCAATACAATCAATAAATTATCCAGCAGAAGGACAATAACATTAGATAAAACAATAGAGAAAAACAATAAACCTGTGCAGCATGGTGCCGAGCTGCCTGTGTAAGAAGACTTCGTGATTGTCCTTGCTTCAGGGATTTCAAACGAAAAACAAATAAGGTTGCCTCCTGATCATACTCATCATGAGCTTCTTGCAACTGCTGCAGTGAAAATGTTTCTCCTTTCCCATTTTTTGACCTCCCTTTTTCTCTCTGCCTCATCAACATGTACTCATATACGTTTCTGCAGATCATGCACCAAAATGAAAAATTAATTATCTCAAAGGCTCAAATGACATTCAATTTCTGTGTCTGCAGTGTGTCTTAAAAATTGATTCTGTACCTTTTTTCATCACATTGTTGCTTCATCTCCTGCATCAAAAAAAAATATTAGATGTACAAACAAAAGCAGAAACTGTGCAGAGAAAACTCACCAATAGAAACAGTGGGTAATTAGAAAATGGTAACTGAAACCAAATTATTGAAAGACGAAAGTGCCTCAGAAGGAAAAATTTTATTAAGAAAATTAAAGAGTGCACATGAAATTAACCTCAACAGTCTGAAGCTCATTAAGAAGAGACTCTGATGGAATTGTGATTGTCTGGAAAATGTGAGTGCGCTGCAATATGAAGAGAAATTTATTACCAGGACAGGGCAAGATGTACAATTTTGTGACAGCTTACAGACAAGAATAAGAACTCACGTATGCATCAACAAGTTTCTGAAGTTCAAACTGCACTTTTCCCAGCATTAACAAGACTTTGCCTGCACAGGAACTAAAACAACTTAATATTTTTCTTTTTGCCCTCTCTAGAATGGGGAAAAAACACACGTCACTGACTATGCATCTCTAAGTAAAAAAAAAAAAATTGAATTAATTAACTGAAGGCAAAACTGACTAATTTTGGATGTATAAGACTGAGCACTGACCATAGTTTTAGCACTCACAAGAATAAGAAACTATTAACAAACTTAGATAAAGTTATACAACAAATGTTCAATTCAATTTTTACGAAAGTAAGAATTCACAGATCAACAATAGTGAGTGAAATATTAAAAAAAAAAAAAAGAAATCAGGATAAATGCGGTGGCAAACTACACCTTCCAGCAAAACTGGGAAGCACATTGGTACCATACTATGCCCAAATAATTCTTCAAATTTGAGTTCCAATTATTCTTCTATTCATAAGATTTGAAGAATGAAACAATGGCCAAAACAATAAGCTCAACATCGCCTTTGAATAATAATTTACTGGCACAGCCATTACGGTGGATTAGTAAAATTAAGATATGTTTCAAACAATACTTCCCAAATCTCTGTTTTAAAAAAAAAAAAAGGGAGAGAGTACAAAAGAACCAGGCAGAAGAGAAAGTATGTTGACTTACCACTTTCTTCATTATCATTCAGTGCAGTTTTCTCAAGAAGACAGGCACCCAGTTCCTGCAATGACTCGGAGAATTCTGCGAGAAAATGGGAATACACTCAAAAAAATAAACAAAATAGATTACAAAATCAACAAGTGACAAACGATATAAACTAGTGCTGTCTTAGTTTTACAAAAAGTAGTTGCATTTGTTTGATATTTCAACTAATCACTATATGCCAGATTCGTTAACATCATAGAAATGCTTACATATTCACCAAGCTATAATGTAGATATTAAGATCATAATAGAACAATCATGAGAAAGAATATGAGAAAATTTAATTAAAGAAAAAAAACCGCATCAATGAGGTACCGTAAGCACTATTAGCAGTAGCTGCAGCTGCTGAAAGTAAGCTATCATAACAGCCCCTCATGTCCTGCATGTCCTGTCAAAAAGGGCAAAAAAAACATACTAATTCAGCCAGAAAAGGCGATAACTTTGTATATTGCTTACATTCTCCCTATAAATCAGTTGATTTTTTATTTTTTAATTTCATAAAGTTTCACTTTTGCTATGTATGTAAATCAAACTTTCAAGCAATCTACACATTAAGTCTGGATCCAAAACTATGTTTATTCAAAAAAAAAGGAAAGACAATTGAATTACCCAACATAACATACACTACGGAGAAACCTAACGCCACGTTCAAAAGACTCGAAAAAGTCGTTCTGTTAAAATCTCACGAAACAGAAAAACAGCAACAGCGGCGTA
The DNA here is from genome assembly GCA_030449925.1 of Citropsis articulata. NCBI lineage: Eukaryota > Viridiplantae > Streptophyta > Magnoliopsida > Sapindales > Rutaceae > Citropsis > Citropsis articulata. Next base: position 266,315 of record JASUUH010000244.1, on the reverse strand, counting down.
CCTGAGAAGCCTGAGCGAGCTCGTCCAATTGAGCCAGAGGCCAAAGATCTCGCCGGTCCTTGGAATCGCCGTGCTTATGGAGTGTGAATCCTCGCCATCGTCTCAGCGACGTCTTCATTTTCGATTTTTTCTAAGTTTATTTTTTATTTTAAACCTTTTTCGTATTCTCACGAAATGAAGATGAGATCCTCTCTCAAGTCTCGAATATAATTCTCCTATCTGTTAGCTCTGAAATTCAAAGTGAAATACAATCATTCTTCTCCAGAATTCAACTGCACTGCCTGCATCATTACGTCACCCGTAATTCAGAAAACAAAAATCGATGTTGAAAATAGATTTTTATTTATTCCTTCTTGACTACTTCTCCTTCTTTACGATTTAATTATTATTGTTAATGGTAAGTTTCACAGGCTAACAGTTGTCCGTCAGCTTGTTACATTAATAGAACAATAAGTTAAATTTATTCAATCGAAGCCACTATATATCTTTGGTATACCAAATAAAGTTAATTATTCTCACCTAATGTTCTCTGACCAGTCCACCACCATCGAGCGCAAGCATAGTTAAACTGTAACTATGTACACATGCATACGCGTGTTGTAAAACAAATATTGAATCATTTGACCAATTGTGCGGGGCACTGTAATGTACATATAGTGGTCGTGCTTTTGATGCAAAACTTGACATTCAAATTGTTATATATCCCATAGTTGCACACGTTATGTTATAATACACTGCGATGTAATTGCAAGTACTACAACGATAATAATTCAGCACATTCGAGGTACAACTATGCCCCCAAAAAAAGAGGCCCAAATAAGTGCTGCAGCCAATATAGACCAAAATATTGGAAAGTGGAAATTGGATTAGCACGTTTCAGCTGGTCAAGAACAAACTTTTGACCGTGCGCGGGCCTCATCGTGGAATAATTTATATTTATATTACTGCTGTTTTTAAAGAAATAAAAATAAAAATCAATCAATACCGAAGAGACGAGAGGGTTTAGGAGAGGCAAGCTGACAAACTAGGGGTATTTTTTATTTGCGTTTTGGAATGTAATGCAATTGAGTTGACGGTCTAAAAATCAAAAGTCGGAGACCCATCCCAAATTGCATTTGGCGAACATTGGTCGCTGAAAGAACACGGGGATGGAAATGGAATCTTTGGGGCGAAGGCCTCATACTTTCTTTGGTCAAGGAAATGTGTTTCTTAGAGCACAAGCATTTGCGAGCCTCTCTGCAATTTCACTACCAGATGTTAACTGCTCTTTCTAGCAAACTCTAGAAAGGGGGAAAAAATAAATAATTGAAAAAAAGGCTCAGTTTGAGACCATGTCTCGTTTTGATGTTTACGATATATTTTCGGTTGAAATGCTGGAACCACTCATTTTGTAGGTAGTGTTCCAGTAAAACTATCATATTCCTGTTTGAATTATGTCGTCTTGTCTTTGACTCATGGTTAAGTTTGTAACTTAGCTAGTGGGCTCTGTTCTTAACTCATGCCCTTAAACAACTTTACGGTGGGAGTTCATGTCTCAGAATATGTTGTGATACTGATTATAACAAGATAGAGTTATAAATTCTTATACAAATTAATATATTATAATTTAATTGATTGGATTAGATAAATCTTATCTTAAAAGACTTATTTTTATTATTTTATATTTTTATCTGACCAATAAATTTAAACCACATCTCTTTGTTAAAGAATAAATTTATAAAAGATTTTGTAGCTATATTAATATTATCATTCGTTGTTACCTTCGTTTCCCTCTCAATTTCATAACTGAATCGGGATAACTATCTCTACAAGAATGTGAGTGGAGTATATTTTCTTCCAATATTTGTGAGGATAGAAATATGGATGGAGTCATAATAAACTTGATTTACATTGTCTCGCTAAATTTTAATTGTAAATATCCATTGAATTTTGATTATAATATACAGTAGAATCTCGATAAATTAAAACATCACTTAAATAATAAGTTTTTCCAATCCCCATTGGGGTCAACTTGCTAAATTATAATTCAATTAATTACTATTCACTTAACTAAAAATTTTTTTTGATACCAATACTGTTAATTTATCTAAGTTTTACCATATATACTAGTGTCTACCCAAAAAAAAAAAAAAAAGTTTAGAGATTAAAACTTAAAACTGGACAGATGTAAAATTATTATTGTGTGGTTTATAGCATTGAAAATTGAAATTACATATGCTCTTCTTGCATTAATCATGATAATACAAACAAAAGCTTTGGTTTCACTTTCACCAGCAAGTCAACTTCTTAGCCAGTTGTAATTCAGTTCAGCTAACTCCGGTGGACTGTACATTCTTCCTGCTCGGCGAGTTTAACTGTTTAAGTTTATTTGTTAATTCGGTTCTTTCTGTCGCGCAACAGAACAATACTCCTAGTTGCCTTTACCAGTGTTTTATGACTCGTGAGAATAACCGTCGCACGTAAGAAAAGCTAGCCCTTCAGTTTCAGCGGTACAAAAACCTGGTTCAAGTCACAGCACTAGGCCCCCGTATCGGCTCTTCCCTCGTTGTAAGAAAATCGGGCCCAAAACACCTCATGTTTCTGTTATTGCCATTACACACGATACGATACTTAAATGAAAATATGTAGGGATGGATAGTTGGCAATGCATCAAATTTATTATTTCTGTAATCCCACATCAGCTTCTCCTTTCTCACAGTGACAATACAATTATCAAAAATCCGAAGAAAGGATTCAAACCACTCAGATTCATGCACCATTTAATGAAATATCATGGAACTGACAAAACTTGTAGCAGTACATTGAGAATCAAACAATAAAACTCTGGTTTCTTGTTGATTTTCCACATTAACAAGAGAAAACTGAGCCACAAAATTTCCTGCTGTCATCAACAATCTCCAATTATTTCATGATCAATTCCCCCAAAAAAGTGTTGAGAAGGGGAAAAATGTACAATCCCTCTACTGTTCCTGAAAAGGATTCAAGAGTTGTTAAATAAATAGGCAAATTGAAACTCAGAACCATAGCGGTAACCTTAAGCCACCAGCTGAAAAAAAAGCCTTATAAAACTAATAAGGATCACTCTATGTTACGTTAAAGGTAACATACACACACTCACAGCAACAGTAATAAGCCCCACCATGGGTACTGTTGCTGTGAGTGTGTGTATGTTACCTTTAACGTAACATAGCACTGGCCAACTAATAAATATATAATAGTTCGTGCAAATAAAACCAACCAGGATCTGACAAAGCTCCAGGGCAGAATCAGTTCATTTATGCTGCAGCAGCCATTGGCACAGATCTGTAGCATGCTCTCTTGGCAGCACGGACAATATCTTCAACCTGTACAAAACCCATGAACCACGATCATAAGGCTCTAAGAAAAAATAACTAGCATTTACAAGCATTTGATAGTGTACAGTTCCATTGGACAATGACTACGTTTACAATTTAGCTATTTCACAGGTCAACAGGAGATATCCCACAAAGTGCCTTAATACACAAGAAACTTGTAACAGCCATCAATAGAAGAATCATATAAGAAGCACAAGACCTGTGGGACAGCCATTCTCTCAAGATTGGCTGCATATGGCATTGGAACATCAGCTCCAGCAATTCTCTCAACTGGTGCATCAAGATAACCGAAGCTTTCCTCAATAACGGATGCACTGTTTGGAAGGAATAGTAGAATCAGTATGTATGCCAGAGTGTCTCATAACTTATTACTAGAGGTCAACCATGCTGGTGGAAAGAAAGCACACCAGATTTCGGCACCAACTCCATGCTGAGGGAACCCTTCTTCGACTGTTACCAGTCTGTTAGTTTTCCTGACAGAAGCATTGATTGTGGATCTATCTAGTGGCCTAATTGACCGCAGATTGATAACCTGTTTTCAAAGAGACAGCAACTGAGTCCAGCAAGAAAAAGGCTGAACCATTTGAAACTACACATTGTTCTTTATGCCAGCATCAATTTACCTCAGCACTTATTCCTTCCTTTGCAAGTATCTCAGCCGCCTGAAAACCACCAACGTTCATTTAGATATATGATTAGGAAGACTTGTTTGGAACAACTATATTACTTTCAGAAGGAAACATTTCACAGAAATCAAGAGGAGCTCCCTCTGTTACAAACCTTGAGTGAAAGGCCCACCATTTTTGAGAAAGCTGTAATAGTTACATCCTTTCCTTCTATCTCAATCTGTTAGAAATAAATAATCGCAATGTAAACAGATGATAAGACGGTATTATGCACTAAGAGTGAATTGGACAATCAAACTGCCAGAGATCAAAGAACAAGCAAGTTTCAAAGGTAGAAGACCATTACTTTAGCTTTCCCAATTGGAAGGCAAAAACTGGAATCAAGAACTTCAGCTGATACCGGGAATGACTCGCCATATCTGAGGCACAAATTTCAAGTTAACATTAACTTTTGTTAACCGATGATAAATTCTAATAGTATATCAGAATCAAAATGCACAAAACAACTTACAACAACTCATTTTCAAGAAAAACAACAGGATCTGGATCCCTTATAGCAGCTTTTAGCAGTCCACGAGCATCTTCAGAACTGTATGGGCTCAGAACTTTCAACCCAGGCAGTGAGGCATACCATGCTGCATAACACTACAAGGAACACAAAAGCAGTATCGTCAAATATTAGCTCACAAATTTTTGAAGAACCAAAGATACAATTGAGATATCAGAAGTTAAGTGTGAAAACAATGCATAAATTGTCCACAATAATCAAACTGGCATAGTTTTGGAGAGAAAGAAACTAAAAGCTGACAATTAAGATGAACGATATGGAAGAGACTGGGGATCCATACTTGAGAGTGTTGGGCACCCACTCCAGCAGCAGCACCATTAGGCCCTCTGAAGACAATAGGAACCGATATTTGGCCAGAAGACATGTAATTTGATTTTGCAGCAGAATTAATGATGTGATCAATTGCCTGCAACAAAAACCACAACAGGGATTAACAAGAAGTACTCATTGGAATAAATCTGACTAACAAATTCCTATAATGAAAATCATATTGAACAAGCATGATATTCGTAAACTGCCATGGTAAGAGAATAACACAAACGAGCAGTGAAATTACGAGGATTCCCACCTCTAATGCTGCAATTATAAGAACACACCATGACTATGTCAACATGAAAGGGTATGGTAGGACCATATAGTATTTTGAATAGATTTCATAACCAACAAGAATAACATCATTTAAACACAAGTACTATCTTTTCTGATCTAAGAATATAAGTCCTTTTTCAATTGTATGCTCTGAATTATCAGAGATATGATCTCATTCCCTCGCAATTCGCTAAAATTTCACTACCAACTATCCACCATTGTGTTTTAACAAAGTGGCTCTTCTAATAAGTAAAATTCTTTAATTGACCAAATATGATTCTAACATTAATGAAGAGAAACTAGCACTTCAATCCAAACTCTTGTGTTTCAAGAATGTGGCTCTTCTTTTCAGTAAAAATCTTTAATTGATCAAATATGATTCTAACATTCATGAACAAAATCTAGCACTTCGATCAACTAATATAAGCAAAGTATGAACCCTCTTGACCTGCATAGAGAAGTTAAATGTCATGAATTCCACAACAGGCTTCAAACCATAGTATGCAGCACCAACTCCAATCCCAGTAAAACCAGCCTGCCAAACATGCAAGACACAAATTAGTATGAGCAGACAGCTATCGCCAAGAATAAAATGAGAAGATTCATTGGTCGATAACTAATATAAACTTGCATATAAGATAGGTAAATAGATAGTTAGAAATCGAGAGAAAGAAAGAGAATCTATAAAATTGTTTGATTAACTAACAAAAAGAATTAAGTTTTTAAAAAAAGAGAGAGAAGAGAGAAGGGGGGAGGGGGGGGGGGCCAACAAAGTTGTTCAAATAAAGTAAAAGCAATAACCTCAGTGATCGGGGTATCAAGAACTCTCTCAGGGCCATATTTCTCCAATAGCCCTTTGGATACCTAAACAAAACAGCAAATAGAAATCCAGTAGTTAGAAAAACATAAATATACTTGTATGACCTTCAAGAAACACAAAAGAACCAGAGTGAATATCTCCAACAATAAAACTAACCTTGTAAGCACCCTGATATTCCCCAACCTGCACTCAAAAGTCATAGAATGAACATACGTTAACCAAGAAAAGAAAGGTTAAGGTTTAGACCAGGAAAAAGAAAATCCCAAATCAATTTTCCCAACCTCTTCACCCATCAAGAAAACTTTAGGATCAGCAGACATCTCCTCATCAAGAGCAGAGTTTAAAGCCTCTCTCACCATCATCTGTGCATCCCACAACATCTTAAGCTCAGTAGTAGACAAAATAACTTATGGAAAAATGAATTCTCAAACAATGTGCCGCAAACAAGAAATTGCAACCTTAAATAAATATTAAATTTGTAGTTTCTCATACCATTAACTCTCCGAAAAGAAAAAACTATAATGAACCTAGAAAAGTAAATACTTAAATAGAAGGCAAGCCTATACAGATAGATAGAATACAAGCATCATACAGCCAAACTCAGCGCATTGCAAGTAATAGGTCATGAAAGGCACAATTACCTGTTTAACTGCAGATGAGTAGTTTCTCAAATTGGATACCACAGGGCGAATTCTCTGGATTAAAAATCGCATTTGCGATAAAACAACGGTCAGCAGTTAAAAAAAAAAGAAAAAAAAGAAGCATAATGAATACTATTTAGAAGTACCGCAACAGGAGAACCTCCTCCAGCAGCCACTTTCTGCCTAATAATTCCCCACATCTTTAACTGTTTCAATGAAAATCCTGCCCTAGTCACCATATTAACCGCCAATAACAGCACCATAGATAACACAATCAGCGAAAAGCAAAAGGTAAAAAAAAAAAAGAAAGAGAATACACAATCATATCGTATTGGAGTGCATGCAAATCGAAGGCTATAATCAGTTATTAGACAATAAAATCGTGCTTATGATAAGAACAATAGCAATTAAAATGATACATAAGAAAATGAGATTTGAAAAAAAAGACGCACCGAGATTACCAGAAGTGAAAGTTATGAGCGATCCGATCGCCGTGGAGAAGGAAATAGGTTGAAAGTTGCAACGCACGGCCCACACAAAGAGCACGAATGATATAATATAAAAGAGTGTTGTATTTATTTATTATAGTATTTTGTTATGGTATTTTCATTTAGACGAATTTTCAAAATTTTCCTTCTCGGGTTAGGATTGAATGCGGTATGATGTATATATACTTGCCGCTCGACTGCTTTTGACAATCAGGTGGTCACGAGCGTATCCAATCGCTCGATAAACAACTGCGGGTACCAATCTTAATCATGGAATCCGTTGTAGAGGATAGTAGTCCTTGTGCGGCGCTGAATGCTAATTGTCGTGGCTGCGGGCTATTCGATCGATGGGGCTTTGATAAATATCTTTGACGGGTGTGCCAGTGGGGATATGATGGTCATTACAATGACCATATATTGCAGGGATCGGAAGCTGGGATCGTGCGACGCTTGAGGAGTTGAAGAGCCGTTGGCACTTGGCAGTTTGGCACTAATGGAATAAGATAATTTTCCTTACTCCCAAATGAATTGTCATTTTGCACAGGGCATCTAAGAAAATTTACTCCTTGTACATAGCCCCAATCCCGTCATTTTCTCAATTAAATTTAACGGTAGAGGATAAATCGGAAGTCCATGCCTTAAATTATTTTTAATGAAGATTCTCTTTATTTTAGTCGCTTTTTATTTCCTCCTTTTTTTTTAACTTCTTCTTTCCATTTCTTTTTCTTCTTCTTCTCTGTTTTTTTCTCCTTCTTTTTCTTCTCTTTTTCTCCATTTCTTTTTCTTTTTCTTCTCTCTTTCTTCTCCTTCTTCTTCTCCATTACCAACCCAGGTCTAAGTTTTATTAAATATTAGTAATATGAATTGTTTGGGGAGAAACGGGAAAAATTGTAATAGAACGTCACATGTCGATGAGCGAAATGACTCTAAGTAATTACTATACATATCTAAGATACCCCACCTAACCCGGTATTCAGGATACCCTGCATTATTCGGTAACCGAGATACCCCACATAACTCGATAGCCGAGGTACCTTATATAACTCAATAACCGAGGTATCCCGTCTAATTCGGTATTTAGAGTAGCCAGAATAACTTAGTACCGGAGGTGCCCCGTCTAACTCGATACCCTGCACAACTCAGTACATGGAGTACCCCGAACAACTTAGCACTTGGGGTACTCGACATATCAGATTCGAAGCAAACGAAGAAAATTCTCTGAAAAGACAGCACACGAGAGACGTTTCCATCGCTTGAAGGATAATGTTTGATTTTTTCAGAATTAAATAAAAAAATATCGCACTGAAAAAGTGGCGACAGCCGCCTGTCACCTAAAAAGTGAAGGACGTTGTCCTCCATCGCCTTACCAGACAGCTCCTGATGAGATATCTTGGACCACTCTCCAGCATGTGCCACGTACCCAAAAAAGATAAGATACGCCGCAAACATCTTCTTGCTCCATTAACATGCACATAACGGCCCAAAAATCATAAAAAAAGATAAAAGAACACAAAAGGATTAAAAAGGAACATCCAATAGTTATAAAAATACACTATGTGACAGCTGAGGTACTCCATATATAATGTGTCCAGATTTTATTCTATTAATTCATTCACTGATGAACACTCACACTCTACAAAATAATCATTCTTCAACCTAGAGCTATTATTTTCAGAGGACTGGCAAGCGCTTTCCACTACAAAAAGCTTGAGTTGCTGACTTAAGCGTCGGAGTGTGAACATCGCGACACCCCGACTTCACATCTACCCTCTATTTCATTGTTTTGCAGGCATAAAAACTCATTTCAAAAGACTTCTTTTCTTGATTCAGACCCCTCACCGCACTCACCATCTCCCTCAACCCTTCTCACCCCCTCCAAATTTCATAAATATCTCACACGACAAACTAATAAGATACCTTAGTTTCCCGTAAAATAAATTTATTGTTCTAAATAAATTTTATCTTTTTCTATCCAAAAAATTGTCTAAAACATGAATTAGCATAATAGCATATTAAATCTTAATATTATAACACAATTACCATGTGGTACCCACTAATACTCGTTTCCCGGTTTAAAAAAAAAAGAGAGAGAATAATACAGTAGGTGCGGATCGTTGAATAGTGTTCATTTAACTACCAAATCATGAAACATTCCACTATAATTAAAATGCTGGAGAAATAAAATAATCTAATAGATTTTCACTATGAACCCCACTTCGTCTATTGCCGTTCGATTGCATTAGTGTAGCTGTAAATGTGTTATGTTGTGCTTGTTTCACGTCAAATATATTTGCACAAATCAACTTACCTGATAATGCTGCCGCTTTGACAGTGTAAATTTAACATTGTGTATTTTCTATCATAATTTATTTTTTCACTTCTATAGAAAAGCTATTATCATTTTGCAAGTGTCTGTCATTAAAAGGTTCACCAGATGACTAGAAATTCATTTTAATATCAGGATTTGAAGGTCTTTGCTTATAAATGAAAAATTGCTCGGAGATTTGGATTCTCCAAATACTGTATAAAAAATTATAATGATAATGTGTTTTACAACAAGATTTATTGATAATGAAATCTGATGGAGCTGTGTTACGATCAGATAGTTGCCTCAACACTTGAATTTGTTTAATTAAAGACTAATTATGTTGGTGCTTCCTCACCTCAGCACTTATCTGTTGACGACAAACACCTCATAACAGATCCACCTGCGTTCGCAACAAACAATTAGGTGGGGCACTAATTATTTTTCCCGCGTGACTCTTCCAATGCTCAAGTTAGTATAAAACAACTCGCATTTTACCCCTGAAACAAGGTTTTTAAGTCAAAATTTTAATCGTGGCATCTTGTGAGACGTGGTAGGCTTGTAAAAGAACTCAACATTAGTCGAAGATGGAATTTAACTTACGCCAAATGATTAATACATTTATACAACTTCATTGCTAACGATAAATTGTATCTCGACTCACTTCATCTCTTTTAACCATAACTCATGGAGCGAATCTCATCTAAACTCTTACTCTGTAGTCTTAATTACTGTTAAGTTCCCATAACTATAGTTTAAAAAATAAAAAACTAAAATATTTGGAGTCAGCTGTATATTTTAAAATAATTATTATTACATATGCTATAAAAATAATCAGTTATAAAGAAAATTAATTAAATGTTTGATAAATTTTATTTTTTAAAAGTACTATAAATTTTAAAAACAATTATAGATATTTGGTAAATTTTACTATTAAACTGTTGAGAAAAAACGAATGATTAAAATATACATATTATAAAATAAAATTTACTTATACATAAAAACATTTACATATAATATTTTTATTTGTATATTATCTTAAAACAATTGATAACTAAGTTTATAATATAGTGAAATAAATTTAATAATAATTCGATCGATAAATTAATATTAATAAATTTATATTGATGAATTTTAATAAAAATTTATTAAAATATTGATTTTGTTTTCAATTTGAAGAAGAATAATTTTAGACTTACGTAACAAATTTTAAGAATATTTATAAAATTGACTCTTAAAATCAAAATGTAAAAATTACTATTTTCTTTCTTTTCAAAATCAACTGTAGGAGGATTTAATTTTAATAAAAGAGATTTTAAATTTTTTTATATCAAACACTAAAATTAACTTTTAAATTTTCACTTTTAAGCGTCTAAAAAACAATCTCGAATGAGCTTTTAGTAATTACAACTTAAAAACTAAATTGATTTAATCACACACTTTTATTATATCTCATACTTATATGATTAAAAAAAAAAACTTATAATAACTTTTAACATTTTTATCAAAATTATTTTATAAATCATATTTATTATACACAATCAATTTGTATTTTATAAAATAACCCATATAATTTTCAATTACATCATTATAAAAGCAACCCTATAATTTTTCTCCCTACAAGAACGCCTCCATATCAAAATATCTGATTTCTCTATACTTTGCTGTTTTATGTTGCTAAAATTCTTTTTTGGTATTTTATGTTAGATAGTTCGCTCTGTTGTAATAGTTCATCTAATATTCGATGATATTTATATTTATCACAAAATCGTGCCGAACAGTGCTGGATTGTTTGACACGAGTTTCTGTCGTGGTTCTTCAATTTTAGCGCCCCGAGACCAAATTATTTAAAACACATGGGTTGGTTATCTGGACCCTGAAAAGCCCACATAAATCCCACGAATTATCTGTGGCCTCTGACATTCTTTCCCAGTTCTTCATGAATTAATTGAAAGGTAAATGTTACGTTACATGCTACATTTTTTATAATTTATGTAATTTTTATAAATTATGTACATTACATAAAATATAACATAAAATTTTTTAATTAAAATTATTTAAACATTTAAAAAAATTAATATCTCTTCCATTTTAAATAAAATTTTAATTAACCACTTAAATAAAATTATTATTTTAATTATTTTTTAAGCCCGTTGTATTTCATTATTTTTATTTTTATTTTTATTTAATTAAAAAATATTTTTTGAAAAAACTTTCAAAAATTTAAAAACACGTTGATGGAAATTATGTAACAAGAATAATATTGTAAGCATTTTAGATATAAAACTTGAAGAAAATACTCTTTTCATCGTAAATTTTGAAATTAATCTGATCGATTTCACTTAATGAATTAATAATTTTATAAATTAATTTAAAGATATTTTAGAAAATAAAATTCAAAAGGGTACAAAGATTTTTTTATAGATGCTAAAAGCTCCACTCCTTGGCAAAGCTCAACAAAGTTTGACAAAAGACCAAACATTCGGAGTAAGATTTTATTATCATCTCCAGAAAAATTATACAGTACATCAGAGGGCGTGTGCGCACATATGTGAGTATATGCATAATATATTTAAAATTATATATTTTTATTTATTAATGACATCACCTCTTTGTTAAAAATAAAATTTCCCTCATTAATACACAAAAAAAAAGAATTTAGATAATGAGAAAATCATAATTCCTTGTGTTTTTTTGTGATTTTTGTATTTACGAAATTCTCACTCCTTGGGAGAATATTTTTAAATAGCGATTAAGAATATTTTAATAATTTATAACAAATTAGAAGGCACAGTAAACATAAAATTATTTATTTATTTTTACTTATAATTTATTTTAATTCTGTTTCCTCATTTTCGTAAACGAACCACAAGTGTTTTACTTATATGTAGAAATTAAAATTTGACAGGAATGTTGGGTTGTATTTGAGGAGGAACCATTCATCTTCCTGTAATAGCCAAATTCAGATTATAGCCCTGAATCCTCATGCCCCGAAACAATAAAGGGGGAAAAAAAAAAGAAGAAAAAATAATGAAGCCCGTACCACAGAATTTTCGAGTTCCAATTCGAATGTCATTGGTGGGTAATGGCACAAATATATGATCTATAAGAAGATGATGAGCCAAGCTCTCGCGTGCCTGAAATTGGCAAAACAACAAGAAGCCCAAATAAACGCAACTGAACCATCAGCTGAATACTTGGGCTCTTTACCCAATCAAATATTTGCACGTTTGCTCTCCCTGCTCGCTTCAAACCATCCTCAAATTCACTGCACCTGCTGCCCTGCAAGATAAGATCAAACGAAACAAATAAACACTATACAGCGGTACTGAACCACACCAACACCAACACAAACCAAAATAATAATAAGTTATTGTAAGTTATAATGATCCACAATTTGTGTTCTTGAGATGAAAATTGTAAGTTATAATGATTGTAACTTAGAGGTTCCTTAATAATAATAATAATAATAATAAAAAACAGTGGAGTGATTGAAAGAAAAAAAAAAAAAAAAACAGGCCAAAAAAGGGCACGCAGCCGGGGTTGCTTTGCTTCTCTAGCACAAAGAATAAGCATTCCAGACGCACACAGCGTGGCACCATCACCCATTGCTCAACTGTAATCGCAACTTTTGATGGTTCCACGCTGGGGTGCGCCTCAATCCTTACTCTTATCATAAGTCATAACTTCACCAATTTAACTATAAAAAAAAAAAAAAAAATTAGTCTCCAAATACAAAACAACACAAGACACAAAAAAGAAGGGAGTGTGAGTATTGCTCTTTTTATAGCATAATGATTTGGCCTACAAGAGGAATCGGAAAACACAAAGGCAACCGGCAAAAAATAATACAATAATCAAACGAGGCCAAGTGGGCTGCTCGTTGGAATTGTCGGAAAAGGAAAAAAAAAGATAACAAAGAGTACATATGCCGACACGCAACCACATGGATATAGCGACATGTGTGCATATGTATATATGTCCAGATGCGGGCAAGGGGAAGGGGTTTCAACTCGAACCTCTCTCTCAGTAGCTAATTTTGGGAGACGACACGTACGTCGGTTTGGAAATTTCTTATGGCTCACAATCGTTTTGGGGTTTTGTCCGGGCCAGTTTTTCTGTTACCCACCGCCAAGTGGCGTCCTTTCCCCGGCAAGGAAGAAACCACCCATAATCCAATCATACAAGTGGATTTTTCTAAAATTACAGTTATATTTACACAATTTTTTGAAGGCATCAGAGAGTAAAAAGAAAAACTTGACGCGTGGAATAAAGGTGAGGGAGGTGATGTCCCATGCGTCAGCAAAATTTTAAAATATATCAAAATTATTATGGCAGTTTTATAATAATAATAAAATAATATTATAACACCTGTATTTATTTAAAAAATTATATAAATAATAATTATTTTAATTTTAATTATATATGATATGCATGTATCAATTAATTGTAATACATTAAAAATATTTTAAAATTTTTCTTAGTTCTTACGTGTCTGTCTCTTTTGTTTTTTTGTTTTTAAATATTTAAAAAATAATAAAGAAATAAAGATTGGGCGAAAAATTTGAACCCTTTATGATTGCTCTTCAAGTCTTCATATTTTGAGCTTCGCCTCATCCACATATAGAGACACATTGCCCTAATGGTAGGTTACACAATACAACCAAGTTACAACTAATATAAATTATTTATGCACTTCTTTTTGTAATTGTGTTTACGAATTTCATTCTAAAATATTTTGTGGCTTCTTAATTAAAAATTTTATTTTTTCCTCAATAAACTATACAATAAATTAATGATAAATTAACGGAAGATATTTTGGGTTTTTTTCAAAAAAATAATAAAATAAGACTACTACTTGGAGTGTTTGTTTAGTATTAAGGATGGTAATTTTGTAGGGTCAGACTCCGATCATAGAAATAAAAGGCCCCATTAAAAAAAAACCTGAGCATTTAAATTTCGGGTCAGGTCCGGCTTTTTTCCGAGCCTGAATTTCATAATATTTAAGATTTTTTTAGATTTAAGTAATTTAAAATTTAAAAAATGTATGTAACATTCCTTATATATTAAATTTTAACATAAACACCGAAATTGCTTAAGGTCTCAACTATATAATTGTATAAATAATAAAATAAAGATAATGAAAAATTATGTCTTACAAAATTATACAAATAAAATCATATTTTTTATCTTTAATTTTGAACTTTGCCGGCCCGACCTTGACTCGAATTTTAATCAGACGCTCATATTTAGGTCTGAGCCAGACCCGAAATCCTTAAATTATGGTCGAAACCGAAAAATTCAGGCCAGGTCAATTGGGCAAAAATTCAAGTTGGACTTTTTTGCCATGCATATTTGGTATTTTGCTTTTCTAATTGTTATAAATGCTTATATAATCTAATATGCTCTTTATCAAAACTTTTGTTGTTGTTTAGTTATTTTTTAGTAAAGTTTTTAAAGATTAAATAAGTTATTTTGTCTCTATTAAGGAACTCAAATCTTGGGCTTTGGAGAGTAAAGATAATTGTTTTTTAATGTTAAAATATGTAAAATATTATTTGCTTATTTCATTCCATACTTTCATGCTTTTTGTAACATAATTTTTTAAAAATTATTTATTAAAGTAATTTTATAATTTTTAATAAAAACTTTTCATTGATAATGAAACAATTAAAAATTTTTAAATAAAAATTTTATCAAAAAAATACTGTTTAAATAAACTCTACTGGAAGAGTTAAATTAAACACAGCTTAAGAGTCAAAAGAATATATATATTTTTTAATCACCATCAAATCGCAGCTTTAAAAAAAAAAGTTATTTTAGAAACAGTACGACTTCAATTTCTGAAACCCCGTTTCAATCCAGGAAGTGCTTCATCGTAAAGAAACATTATCAAAACACCTTCAAGCAGCTGCTTCAGCGTAAAGAAACATCATCAAAACACTTTCATGGTGGTAGAGTGGACTAGTAAAATATTTCATCCATCACTTTATCTCATCACCTTTATTTTGGTAATTAACTCTATAAATTTCTAAAATTTCCATTGTTAAGACACACACACATATAACAACAGCAACAACAACAACAACAACAACAATAATAATAATAATAACTTATTTAATGAAGGGCTCAGCTAACTTTTCCGTTTCCTCTACAAGGATGACCGAAGCAATATTGGCAGAGATGAATGATTATTGCCAAGAACGTGAAACTTTGCATGATAAGTCTTGGGAAAACAAAGTCGCCAATCCATTTTTCTAAGTCCTCCATTGATGACCAGGAAGCTCTGTACATGATTACGAATCCATGATGGGGAGTAGGATCATGAGATTGGGAGGAAGGAAGTGTGGAGAATAATGAAGATGAATCTATGGTTTTTTCTTTTTCTTTTTTTTTTTACCGGTATTTTCAAATTTTCGTTTTTGTTTTTAAAAGTGTTGTGGCGATGGTAATGATTGATGATAATGGATTTTGTGGTGACTAGTGATGAAAGTCTTCTTTGGCATTAGGGTCTATAATTACCGTAAATTGTAAATATAAAATAAAAATTAATAATATGTAATAAATATTATTTTAAAATTATATTTTTAATAAAATTGATAAAATCATAATAAATTTTTTTGTTATGTAAGTGTAAAATTAAATTTATCTTTCAACCTATAACAGTTGTGTTTAACAAACACTGAGAGTTTAGTGTTGTAACTTACAATTATTCAATTTCAATCGTGAACAGGGTCAAAGACAAGTGTTGTTGTCATGGTAATGCCTGAGAGAGAGAGACAGAGAGAGTGTGCAGATAATTAGAGAATAAGATAAAAAATAAAATTTATTTAATTTTGTTTATGAAAAGATATTTTTAGAATAAATTAAATTAATTTAAAAGAGGTAGTTGATAATGTAAAGAGTTGTGAGATTTTACTCCTCATCTTATCTCACTAATCAATTCCATCTCAATATTCATTTTGTCTTCGTAAGAAATAAAACTTTTAAATACATAATGAAATTAATATCTACTAATAAATAACTTTAAGCTCAACTCCATAATTCACTTCTGTGTAATTTGCTTCCATGAGGAGGCCCAAGAATAAAAAGGAGGCCCAAACAGAGCAGTAGCAAAGATTAGCCCAACGGCGGCGAAACCTAATTCCATGGAAAACCTAAGTAGAGAGTGGGATTGGAAAGTGGAAACTGGAAAGTCGGGAGAGGGAGAGAGAGAATGAATATGGGAGGAGCATTTTGGGGGACAAGAGTAATGGAGATCGTGAAAAAACATGACTCTGGAGGGCTCGTTTGGAAGAGAATAAAGCTGACGACTACTCGTAAAGCCAACGCCAAGAAGCGTCTCCTCCGAGTCTGGCAGGTATCTCCCCCTTCTTCCTTAAACCCTAAGCATTGGATCATCTGGAATGTATAGTTACTAGGTTTATCATTAGGATTCTCTCTTGAAATCTGATTCTGATATGAGAACTTTTCTCGGCCGAAAATTTGTGATCCTGACATTTGATTTGTTCATCGTTGTGCCTATATGAATGCTGTCTTAGAATCAGTAATATCTTAGCCGGTTTTGTAAGATGCACTCTGTGCCTGAATGTTGGACAAGAATGGGTGCTTGTGTAACAATAAAATATCTCAACTCATGAGAATCGAGGTTCTGATTTGGTTTCTTCTGAAGGACTATTGTTAGGGAAGGTTTGTTAGTATCTGGGTCGGGTTGGTTACGTTAACATCAGGGTCAGGTGCTGGCATACCAACATAATCTTGCAGGGTTTAGGATTTGCCTGTCTCAATGACATTTGATATAACTTATGAGTTAGTGTATGTGCGGGATTCTACTTGCTAGTGCTGTAGGCATATGTTAAGTTAGAAGGAATACTGTTTATGCTCCGCTCATTATAGCAAGATTTATCACGCTAATTTGACTGATTGCGATCAACTGTTGTAATGGCGGCATCAAGTTGATAGGGAATGAATCTGCCTTCTCTGTTTCTTTTTTGCTCCTTCCCTTTTGCCAGGATCCAGTTAGTCATAAATCTTATGATATGTGCACAGAGAAGGTTGTCAGCAATGTACCTATTATTTCATGCTTGCAGTTTCAAATGAAGTAATGGTTTGGGCAAAGATCGCTCAAGTACAAATCAGATGAGTTCTAGTTGATTTTGGTAAAAATTGCATAACCAAGTTTATGTAAGTCAAGCAGTGCAGAAAAATCGGGGCATGCAGCCATGATTGCTAGCCACCTCTCTTATTCCTGTGCCTTCCTGAGTCCAGGGATCCCAGAAATCGAATGGCCTCAAGAATAACTCACCCTCTGAAATTAACTTGTTTTTTTGGCTTCCATATTTTGATTTGTAACTATCTGATTTCATCGTACATTCCTTTATGTGCATCTACCAACATAATTTAGGCTATGCTGCTTTTAACTGTGTTCTTAGTGTATGATGTTGGTGCAATTGCTCAAAATTTGAAGCTGTGTAAATTGCCCCCTCCTTGCAGAATGAGGCTGTCCTAAGGGCATGTTCTGAGCCACCGCCTTCAAAAACTTCGGAGTTTAGTGCTGATGGGGGAGGTCAGGGAGACGGTGGAGGCAGCCAGGCTAAGGGACAAAATGACTGAAAAAATATAGACGAACGTTAAAGATAGGTGTTTTAGGTGATCGCTGGCTTCATGATGCCAAACTTTTTGTTATGTTTTCGTATTAAAACATAGTCAAATGTTGTAACTGGCCACTCTCCTGATCTTGACGAGGATTAAAATATTCATTTATGGCATGAAAAGTCTCAGGCATGGAATTGGATGGCGGCTTATTCCTTTTGTACGACATGCAGTTATAATCTCTTATGACTCGGCAACTACCTAAGTGAATAATCTAGGTGAATATTAGATAAGTTTGAATGCTCATGATAGTGACACAATTCTTTGACTGGCTGCTTGACTTGTAAGAGATTGTGGAACTTGTAATCTATGGCTCTTGTTTCTTAGTTGTTATTTCTGGTCTTCTGTAATTATATATTTATATTTGATCAGACATGGGCACACACATTTCAGTTACATGTTTGGTTAGGAAACCTGGTTTGAGACAGTGAAAAGAGTCCATTTTGTTTTCACACTTTGCTTTGAAAGTTCACCTGGCAGTTGTTTGTTCAGTTATGGAAGTGTTAACAGGGTTGTGAAAGGATATGCTGATTTTGCTTTCATACATTTGATTGAATAGATGATCAGTTGTTTTTACAGCATGTATTGGTGTCATTGCCATGTTTAGGTCGCTTTTGT
This sequence comes from Citropsis articulata, assembly GCA_030449925.1. Classification (NCBI taxonomy): domain Eukaryota; kingdom Viridiplantae; phylum Streptophyta; class Magnoliopsida; order Sapindales; family Rutaceae; genus Citropsis; species Citropsis articulata. The sequence goes on along the minus strand of JASUUH010000244.1, from coordinate 247,653 downwards.
TGAAAGTTTTGATGGAATCTTTTCTCTATCATGTAGTCATAGGTAGGATAACAGTGAATCTTATCGTAGAGATAACGTGATCCTCTTTTGGTTTTTGAAGAAAAATGTGGTCCGATGGTAACATGAACGAGAAATCCACCAAAAGAGAAGTTGAAATCTCTCGCTCCTCTTTAGTCTCCTACAGCCCAGAAACATGATTTTGACATCGTAAATGTTTAGGCGAATCTTGATGAGTTTCCCTTTATTAACTGTTACATTTTAGTAATCCCCACGGTCGTCCAGTTCCATCCTTGCGCAAGTGCGTATTCTTACACGCAACTCTCTCTAACATGTGTGGGTGTGGTTGGTTCTGTGAAAAGTATTCTCAAGTACTTAACGTCCTTTAGTATAACAGCTGACGTTGTACGGCCTGTGGCTGAAAGTATTCAAGATTGCACAAGTTATCTTTTGGCTGCAATTACGGCATGAACATGCAGCTGGGAGCTGACCCACATACATAACGTAGGTGGTTGTTGCTAATACTATGGGCCAATTCGTCAATGAGGTCAGCAGTTTTAATGCAAATAGGCAAAGCAAAAGCAAATTGCCAAGGCACTCGGCCTTTAGTCTAATGGTCAGAGCTGTTGTTCGAACCCTTACAAATTTATTATAAGGGTATTTCTTTTTTCAATTATATTGAGTGAATGCAGTATTCTCTCTTATCTATGGTCATAAGTGAGTGGATTAGATATCTCTCGAATATTAGTGAGGGTTAAAATCTGGGTAGAGCTCTATTAGCATTAATGTTGTAAATTGGTTCCAGTAATAGTCTGATTTGTAAATATCAGTTATAATTTCATGTAATATGAGTTATATTTTAAGCAATAGTCTCGTATAATAAAAAAAAAAAAAAAGTAAATTGCCATAAATATCACTCACCCTTTAAACTCAAGATGCCTTGTTACAGGCAACTTTACCTGCCTAATATTTTAGCTTCTTAGTAATAGCCAAAGTTGTAAAACAATAGACTATTCTTGTCTAGATTGCTTGAGACTTTCAAAAGCTTTGGATCCCTTTTAATGATAAAATGAAATTGAAATGGAAATGAGATATAGATTAAAAAGATTGATGATAAGCACATTTGCCGTGCTAGTTGTTGCGGAGAGGGATCTTTTAGTTGAGGTTGAACGAAGGGGACCCCATGATGCTTGATTATCTGATTTAAAACATATTGCTATTATTCGAAGGTAATTAAAATTTAGAAAAAAAATAATATCGGAGGTGTCATTGTTGCAGAGATACCAAGCAACCCCTTTTAACTTAAATCTGTCCAAACAAGCAGCATAAAAAAGTGGTTGGTTTGGAAATGGTCAACTTACATAATTGATTATACATTCCCTGTCTGCAAGGCATTACTTGTAAAATGTCAAAATTGCCCACTAATGAAAATGACCCTTATTTATTATATAATTAATTTCTATGACGTATGAGAGTAAAGTTCAGTTTGATAATGCTGTAAAAATTACTGTTATTGATGTTATAGCAGATCGGTTAAACCTGTGGTAAACTTTAATTAAAAAGTGATATGAGTTTTAAAATAGTTATATATGTTTAATAAATTTTATTATTAAATTATTATTTTTAAGAATGTAAATAATTAAATTAAATATAATATTAAATAAAATTTATTTTATATTTAACTTAATTGAGAGTGAGGAGAAAGGAGGAAAGAGAGAGAGTATTTGTTATATTGTATATATAATCATTGATAACTAAAATAAATATTTTATTATTAATTTTATTTTTTTTATTTTGTTATCTCAAAATAATTCATAATAATAATAATCTCTTTAAAAACTAGTAATTTTATTTTCTAGTTAATAAGCATAATTTTAGATTTTTTTATAAAATATATGAACTTGTATTAACTATTAAATATAAAATTAATTATCAAAATCAGATTTTAAAAAATTAACACTTCCTTATTTTTTAAAATCGGTTGTAAAATATAGTGATTTTATTAAAAATAATTTATAAAAAAATTTACAAAATACTAAAATTAACTTTTAATTTTTTAAAATCTCTTTTTAACTTCCTCAAAACAATTCCAAGCAGTACACAAGGCCGTAACGACAAAGGCTAAGGCTTGTCTTTTTGTAAGAAATTGACCTAATCACGATCAGGTGAGGCTAAGTGGCTAACAATCAAAAAAAAATTATTGTGTGGTCTACCAAGACGGCCTGCCCACGTGATTTGACAAAATTGTCTTAGCCCAAGTCAGCAATTCACCATCTCAATCCAATCCATTTTGTCATGAAAAAGAAATATTGAATTAATAAAAAAAAAAGTAACATATATATATATATATATATAAATAGTGACGTGAAGAACTCCAACACCCAGAGCCAGGCTTATGCTATTCTAAAATCTAATTCTATCCCAATGTCACAAGAAAACTTCCTGTTCTAGTCGGCTTATTTTTTCTATCCTTTCTGGGTTTAAATGAAATGGGTTTAACTTAAGCCAATAACCCCGATTAATGAACTATTAAGCTCATCATCAAGCTTTATTATAAGCCGTCCCGTGTCTGTCGGGTGGCCACTTGTCATTCACATAAAGAGCTCGTGACCCAACTATCTTGCATAATATGATTATGATATCATTTATTTCTGCGGGGTGACACAACCTACCTTACAAGTTTTGTATTTGATATATTTTACAGCTACCTGAATGAATAATTATTGTTAATTATCGTTTGATATGTTGCAATTCATCTTATTCTACGATTCCATGTTGTCTCAGTCAACTATACTAACTGGGTCCCGGCCATTGCATGTACGACGCGTGTCGACACATGCAGTGAAGACAGTTACTGATTTCTTTGATTACATGTTTATTAAATGTATAATACTACATCCTACATACAATACATTAGATGGAACACAGAGTCAATGTTGGAGAATTTGTTGGAAAAGAGTGGGGACGATCTCACCGTGGATTCCATTGTTTCATGTGCTGGTACGAGAGAATTCTAATCCTTTTTGGTATCGGTTGTTTAATTTGCAGTGTTTTCAAACACGATATTTTTAATTGTAAATTAAAGTAAACTGGAAACTTGTATGCACAAGAAACTAAAAAAAACTGTCCAATTATTATTACATTGGAACTGAAACCTTTGCTGGATTGTGCAAGCAATCACATATTTATCAGCACTTGAAAGTCATAGAATCAAATTTTTAGGACCATTGGGACCCCAGTAGCTCAGCTTATTTTCAAAATGCTAACCGTCCTCGCTCAAGAAATTCATGTAACTTGTAGCTTACTACATCCACCAACTGGTCTTGCAATTTCAAATTTTAGTTAGCCACATGTTTCCTCCAGCAACATACCTACCTGTTTGTGCTTGACAATTGTAACAAATGTTGTAGAAAAAATGTCAAGAATGTCTGTTCCTGTTGAACCCATTTTTCAAATGCATAGATTGAATTAGAGTGTGTTTGAAGATTGTGATTTTTGGGTTCGGGCTGAGAATCCCTTTTCAATATCGAAGAATTGGGTTCTCCATCGAATCACGAGATTGCAAAAGATCAAATGCTTATTCTTGTTCTCCATCAAAAAGAGTCTTCTTTCTTTTGGCAAAGTTCATACGGCATACATATAGATATATATGCCGTCTCTTATCTGACTTTCTTTCAATTCTATTCCCCTGAAAATCATTTGCCTTTTAGTAAAGAAGTTGGCTCTGCATGGTAACCCAAATAAAGTTTTTACATGCACAAGAAAAGAGGGATAGTTAAATTAATCACAAAGATAAGGAGATTTTGCAATTAATTAAAACTAATGCCGATTTTTTTTCCCCCTCTGTCTTTGATATCTCTTTTTCTTGTAAAAGTCGATGATCATCACGGGACAAGAGTTGCAAAAGACTAAACGACCAAACATTAGATTACTTGATGACGATGGCTAATTGGGTATTCTGATTTTTCTAATCAGAAACGCCAATTACTTGTACAGAACACTAATTAAAAAGAAGAGAAATTATTGAAAATGTTTACTGCTGTTTTCTTCTAAAGTAAGGGAAGCTATTGCAACTACTCTCTTCATGATCATCTGATTCATTTGAAGAAACTTCAGTGACTCCACTTGAGCCTGAGGAAGATGAAGTTGGGACAAGGTTCAAGTCAGCCCTTTCCTCCTTTCTCATAAAATCATAAAAAACCGGCTTGGGCCCGTTAGCCCTGGTTCGTCCAATTTCGGCGCACGTTTCCTCATCCTCATTCTTGGCTCCTCTTTTCTTCAAAAAGATGCGGCATAGAACCCAATTGTCCGCTGCCACAGCTGGGGTCTTCACGAGTAAAACAGTTGATAATTAATTGTAAGACAATGTATGATGAATTGGGAATTGCAGCAATTGCTAAGAGAATGAACATATAATTTTACCTGTGCAAAGTTGTTCTTTTGAGGGGCATTGGCAGCAGTAACAAGGCGGTATTCATGCATGATCCAATCAGTCCTAGAGCCGTGTGGTGGCTTGCCTCTATAAAAAACCAGAGTTTTTTTCATTCCCACAATTTGGTTGCCCCTGGAAGTGGCAATTTGCTTGTCAAGCCCAGTGGCCTTCCAATAACCAGACCCCGTGGCCCTGTTCGATCTGTTCCCATTTGGGTACTTAGCTTCCCTTGTGCTGAAAAAATACCTCTCTTGCGCCACATCACCTAAAAAAAAAAAAATCACCCAAAACAATTTGATGACGCGCCGGCACCAGTTGTGTTTGTGCGCATGCAATTGCAAGGTAACATGTACACATACCTGGCAAATCCCAAGGATCAGACTTGCAAACATCAACTTCAGGAATTATGGAAGCGGGCAAGGGGCAGGCAAAAACCTTGCGCTTCAAGTACTGAAGAACAAGTTCTTCGTCCGTGGGATGAAACCGGAATCCCGGAGGCAATCTCAGCACACCATTCTTCATAAAATTGATCTTCTCCATTAATCTTAATCTTCACTGTAACCGAAAAGTCTTTGCAAAGCCCAAAACTCAGCTCAGAGCAAACTTGTTAAAAACCCATCAAATTTAGCGAAAAACTGGGGAACATGGAAAGAAGGGGAATGGGTTGGCCTCGGCTGGGTAAATTGAGAGAGGGGGCTGGAAAAGTGAGGCTTCTTTATAGATTGTTAAGAAGAGGAACAGGGGAATAAATAAGGGCGACCCATTTTGGCGTAAACGAGACTCAAGCTCTTTCTTTTCTGTTTTTTTCTTTTGAAGCCAACAACAATTAAGATTTAAGCGCAGTTAATTAATTTTGGGTCTATACGAAAAGGTTAAAGTTTTTTATTTGAACGAAACCCCCCCCAACGATTCCTTCTATTGCTTTGTCTCTGTAGCTTTGTTCCTATACTTCTGTTTCGACCTTTGTGTGTGGGAATAACCGATGCTGTTAAAGCGCTTTCCAGCGTTTTCTTTTCCTTCCATAATTCCTCTTCCTTTATTACTTCTTTCTCTGTCTTTTGCTCTAAATTACCTTTTCTATTTCTTTTTTTTTTTTTTCCCCCCATTTGTAATCAATTTTGAAAGCACAACAATTAAAATATATCTTAAACATCCACCTTTACATGCCAACTAACATTTTTTCAACCACTCACGAAATTATACCAATTCCCATTACATTTGATAACAGCTATAAAATTGAACACGCATAAAAGATGAATAATTAATATTATAAATCAGAATGTGTTCGACGTGTGTGACATTGTATGTGTACGAAATAGATAAGTTATGGGGTTAGATGTTCTGGGTATATCTTTATGTAGAATATAAATATTGACCATTTACTGTATTTTAAAAAATAATTTTCAATAATTATACTGTTTTTTTTCTTTAATAAATGTTTAAGAAATTTTTGGACGGTGGTGGGGGCAGTTTAGTCCTGGCGCGCAACTTGCTGGGGCTTCTCTTTGCCCAGCCGCAACTGGAATAAGGGAAGGGGGGAGTGGGGCAATTTAGGTAATTTAGATGAAAAGGGCAACAGAGGAAAGCCAACGCCTCGGGAGGGTGAAGTCACCTGATGTCATGCCAACAGCTGTAGAACACCAAAAGCTTTCGATGGCGTGAAAGGTGAAAGTACAAAAGTAGCCCCACCCAAATACGAGAGTCAGGGGTGAGCCCCAGTCTCAGAGCCTGCCCTCTTAAGTCTTAACAATCATACGTATCGTTGCGGCAGGGCGCTGCTGATCCCGCGGGGAGCAAATTATTGTTAGCTGGCTGTTTAGTTGGTTTTTGGAATAAAAAAAAACACCTCCCCTAAATGTCCGTATCATTTTTCTTTTTCTTATAAAAATTGTTTTTATTTCAAAGACTCGCAGTCTTGCAAGCAAAAGCAGCATTTATGCTTCCTACTTATGCCTTGGAAATAGGAATCTTGCAATTTTTCTTTTTAATTTTTTTTTTTTAGTTTTATGACTTTGTTGATGAGGTCGTCTGATTTAGTTATTTAGAGGTCTGTCTTTGTCACTGTCGGGGTGGGGCAATTATCGATCTGGTTCAAATAGTTTGTTATCATTTTCTAAAACCCGAACCGAAATCACAAGGTTCATATACTTTTGCATCAAATGAGAACGAGCCTTCCTTTTTAAACGTGCAGCACCAGCAATTGCATATGCTCTCGCACTCTCTCAATTCTATTCGAGATTGTAATAATTTTTTGTCATTACTTATATTACTATTAATTTTAAATTAATATTATATAAATTTATTAATATGTAAGTATTTATTATTAGTTATATTTAAATTGTTAAATAATAATCAATTTTTATATATTATTTATTATAATATGATACAATTGATAATAATTTACAAGGGGTACCAAACCCACCCTATATAAATTAAGGCACTCTTAGTTATTTTACCTCGTATACATTCTAAACTAGAATCTACATTGTCAAAATATGCATTTAGCTAAAAAAAATTGAAACTTTAATTTTCTTTGCTTTAAGTTTTATAACATATAAATATAATATTAAAAAAATGAAAAGATCTTCTTTAATTAATATTGGTGAAACTTGATGGAGACAGGAGCATGAAAATTGGAAGTAAAAAGGCATCAAATATTTTGGTGTAATTATAAAGTCTAAATAGTCCAATAAAAACGTTTTCGTGTTTTATGAATTATATATTATATGTCACAACATATATAACAATAATTTTGTTGTTCTAAAATAAACATGGATCAAGAAGATCAATAGAACATAATACTTGTAGTGTCCCTCAAAATATCGTTAGACCTTAATTTGTGATATTAGTTAGATATTATTACTTCATTGAGTTTTGGTAAATAAGATCTTGGTACTATGTTAGGTTAGGATAAATGTTATTTTATTAATGTTCAAATAACAATTCATATTTTCATCTAATAACAATTGATATATCAGCTACTACGAGTGTCCTCATTTTTTTTTTTTTTATGCAAACATGCTACTAAATTATACGGTTTAATAGAGTCAACGATTCAATTTATTATTAAGTCATATGGTTTAGTAGAATCAATGTTCAATCAACTATAAAGTCATGTCACTTAATAATGAATCTATATAAAAAATAAAATTTTAGTGATACCAATAACATGGGATTAATCAACTATAAAGTCATATCACTTAATAATGAATCCATATAAAAAATAAAATTTTAGTGATACCAATAACATGGGATTAATATTGAAAAATGGTATTAATTAGTTAAATTAGATTTTATTATACACGCATAAAGATGCGTGTTAAACTCAACTAATTATTTCGTGGAAACTAATAAATTATACTTGATGCTTTGGGGGTCATTGAAACTGACAACTTATTTGAGAAAGGGCATCCTCTCTTTTATCTTTTAAGTAGTTGTTGTCCATAAGCTTATCTAAGAGCACATAGAAAGAATAATTTTGGTTGATTTTGGGGTAGAAGGACATTTACATCATTTGAACGGGGGGTGGCCTCGTGAGAAGTAGTTGAGGGAATAAAGATAAGGGGCCTACTTGCCTCCAAAACGACGGGCACCCACGTCGGATTCAGGGTAGCTGACAAAAATGCCACCTTCAAATGATGCCCCATCTCAAGATTTTCACAATCTTCTTGTCTCGCCATTTTTGAATCAGCTGGAGAAATCGTCTGCAGGAGTCTCTTTCTTGCAGGAAAAGACAAGTATGCCCTAACGAAGGCCTTTTAGCTAGTTTTATTTTTTACACAATTTTTGGTTGTATTAACACTAACTTCTCTGTCAAATCAGTTGTAAAATTGCACTTTTCTGCTCCTGCTAAGTTATACAAACTGTCGTTTTAATACTTATCCATTGGAGAATATTTTAATAAAAAATATTCCAAAAAATTATAAATGAACATTTAGCAAATCAATAATTCAAAGGATCCTGCGTTACATATATTAAATTATTTACAATAATTCTTCTCATGAGCAGAATAAGAAACGTTAGATAAATTGTGTCTTGAAAACAACTCAAAAGCCAATCAATGGCTGTGTTGTAGTTTTACACACACAGCAAGGGTAGTTAGGGGATTAAAAAAATGAAGTAGAGGTAACGTGGGACAGTTGAGGTTTAGTTAAACGGGGAGCCTCAAACATTGACAAATGAAGAAGCCCAACACCGTAGAGAGGAGGGAAACCCCTTTTCCGCAAATTTATTTAAAAAAAAAGAAAATTCAATTAATTAAATAAATAAAATAAAAAAGAAGAGATTCCCACCAAGCAAATGCTCTCGCGCCCACCTGGACTGAAATTGGAGTGTGCGCACAAAATGAGAAAGGCAGGCCATCGTAAGCCAAATTGCGGCTCTGATTTTTTGCCCTCCTTTTAGATTTTATTTTGTTATTTAAATTAATTTTAATCCTTTTTTCTTTTTTCGTTTGTGAGTCAAAAGGAGTTTGCGTGTGGGTGTTGAAGAGGGTTTTGGGGGAGTAAAGAGAGAAACGTCAAAGGCTACAATAATTGCGCTTTGAGAAAAATATGTTGCCAAGCGGAAGCTGTCTTTGTGTGCTTCGACTTATAATAATTTATAATTTATAAGCATTAATAAGCTGTCTCTGTGCTGGTGATGGGTCTGGCCTGGGCTGCTTTCCCCTCGACTCGTCTTTTCATTTTTATATGGCCACTTTGGTAATTTAAAGTGAGGCACACCTTTTTGAGATTGCCCTTCCTAGAAGCATTTGAATTCCATCGACTGGAGTCACACTCGGCAACTCCTTACGTGTTCACATAGTAAACACAAAGAAAGAGTTTTGATTTTGATGGAGTGGTGAGGGTTTTATTAATTATTATGCTTAACTTTGATAACTTAGATGGGTGGTTGATATTGGTAAAAAATAATGCCAAGTCATACTTAGTTTAAATAATTGAAAATCTTTAAAATGTAAATTGGAGCAATACATTGTTATTTCGCTTCTAATTGTATATAATTACATAATATTATATTGCCCCTATTTCTATTTTGTAAAATGTTAACGTGTCCATGTAAGAACTAAGATATATTTTATGGTGTTTTTGACAAAACAAAAACCATCAAAAACATTTTTAAAATTCATATTTTAAGTTTAATTTGAATAAATGAAAAAGTCCTGTCGAATTTAAACAACAATTAAAACAAGTTTTGGTTTCCTCCTTTTATTCTCCGTAGTGGAGATTTTGTGCAAAAAACACTTGGGTTAATTCGTGTATTACTCCTTTTTTTTTTTTTTTAAAGAATCATTTTCGCAAAAGAATTTTAAACTAGCCTAAGAAATCATTACGGGTATCCTTATCAGCACAAGAATTAATTTTACTTTAATTTGAAGGAGCGGCCTTTCATTTGCTTTCCTAGTCAATCTGTAATTGATAAAAAAAAAAATAATAATAAGCTTTATTAATATTGCCTTTACGACATACGAGAATACTAAATAATTAATCCAAGAACATAATTAAACAATCTTTAATTTACATCTAATTATTAAGTGAAAAGCGATGCTATTGGTGAACAGGAGGCTGGTGTTGAAATAGTTCTTAATCCTTTACGTCAATCATTAATGTATTATGCCCTTTATTTTACTTCTTTTTCTTTGGGCATCATGTGCCATGTTTTTAAAGTGGTTCCTTCATCACTATGACACTGATTTTGACATAAACAATTCATATTCTGAAATTATTCTCATGTATGTGTGTGTGTATATATATATATATATATATATTGAAGTCGTAACTGGATCTCATCTTGTTCCAACAAATATACAAAAATAAATTGATTTTATTCAATAAAATATACGCCACAAGCAATCGTATAATACAAATATTAAATACCCACACATACATCACTGCATGAATCTATTTTCTAACTCCTATTTTAAATCCAATTGGAACAATTTCTAGAACAAAGGTGGAGAAAATTCAAAAGTGACAATTGATTTCAAAGTTGACCCATATATATACATATGTACACATCATTACATATATATAATGATGTAAATGGCTTTCAAAAGAGACAACTTTATCACGGAAATTTTTGGCCCAGTTTCTTCAGATTCAAGCAAAAAATTGTCAACCCACAGGAAGAAGAAAGACGGCTGATAAATTTCCAAAAGAATATATGCAAAGCAACATACAAAAAGCAGATAAGAAGATGGCTGCCTTAATTTCTTCGGTTACAGGAAAGACAGAATTTTGAGACAAAATATAATCATCATTAAAGTTGAACCAAGAACCCAAACTTGCAGAATAAGTAGCAAATTAGCGGAAGCTAAATAGCTAGCCCTAGGCCCTGGCCTACTCAATTTTACCACGTAAACGTTGAAGCGGACCCGTGCCCGCAAGCTTAACAGCATTGCGTTACATCCAAATGGCCAATTGTCGGATGCAACCCAGCAACTTGCCAACCATTTGATTAGGAAGTAAATTACTTAATTAACCATCCTCGCATCCACGCATGCTTTCACTTCTTAAAATGCCGATCTGCCCTTTAAGATTTTTCTGAACCTAAAAATGTCAACTCCGAGTTTTTATTGTCTGGCTCATGCTTTAAACCACACGAAAATCTAAACTTAGAGAAGGACCCATTATTCTACTATGTGACAAAATCCCCCTAATGGAATAGTGTAGACCTACACAATTTTTTCTTTTTTTTTTTTTTCCCAAACTAATTGTGATTTGGGTATGAGGACATAGTTAGCGGCTATGTTATGCATAAATCTACGTATTATCATAAACTACGGATGTATCACTTGATAAAAAATTTATTTAGCGTAGGCTAAAGCGACAAGAGGCAATTGTATGGAAGTCATTGAATAATTATTTAGCTTGACAACAGAAAGTTGGGTTAAAAAAAAAGATGAATGCGTGTGATATTGTTAAAATTACTGAAACTGCAGGGTGGCTAAAAAAGGGAAAGTGGTTCGAATCGATTTTAATCAGTTTCAGATTAATGATTATCAATTTGAACATAAGCTGGTAAAATATTTCGTATAATTTGTCACTTGATTTGATGCTTAGACGTACATGTTGTGATGTAAAATAAGCACTTAAATGTTTTAAAAAAAAAAAAAAGTAAAAAGGAAAGCAGAGGGAGAGGAAAAGAAAAAAAGGGTTGCTTTCAGGCTTCGAATCTGAAAGCCGTCCTTCACAGAAACTTCGTTAAAAAAGAAAAAGGGGCCAAAGAGTCTTACAAAAAAACATGCATTGTGTGACGTCATAATTCATGTAGCATTGTAACTTAACTACACAAATTGTGTATGACACGTTCTTCGAAACTTACAAGGTACAAATTCCAGTACAGGAAGCAAGTGCTATCTTCTTTTAACTTGATTCGGTTCCAACTACTGTGTGCGTGCATTCACAAAGCACTTTTGTTTTCACAACTTTGCTTTTCAAAAAGCTACTCCGAAGATCTTCTCACTCGAAACACTAATACTTGAGGGAACCACTCACCGGCCACTGGATGAGCGTTAATCATAGCTCTTATGAATTCTCGAGCAGCAAACACTTTCACGTGAACATCTTAGAAATAGGTCCTGTTTTGTTGCGCACTGCGTGTGCGATAAGCCGATAACACGGCAGATCTTGGTAGAGTGGCAGATACCGCTGTTTTAGGCCTTCCGTTTTAATTTGCATTGACCAAATATCTGGGCCATTATGGTAGGCTTGAGCTAACAACTTTTATTTTTCCTGAGAGGAGACTGGGCTGAAAATTTGAATGGGCTTAAAGCCATTGTTCCAATCCCAAAGGTAGCTAAGGCTCTGTTTGGTGTTCAAGGGAAGTGGCAAAATTCTTGAGAAAGTTGATTAATTCCGGAATTGAAGAACATCTGATCTGACAAGAGGAAAATTTACCCGCCTCACATTCAAAATGACAAGAGAAAAATCTGTTAAGCACCAAACACTTTTCACTTGTGACATGAAGTAGTTGTTGGCGGGTCATGTGACTTCTAATTATAACTTCCCCAATTTATAACTACTGACTAAAATGATGAATTCGTAACTACTCAAATTGAAATCATTACTCGAAAACCATTTCACTAATGTATTACTTTTCTTTTCTATTTTTTCCCCTAATTAACAAAGCTGAGACATAATTAGTACCAAATGATGCAAGGGAAAAGGTCGCTCTCACTCACCGTAAACAACAAATTAAATGTTGTTTCGGGCCTTTGGTCTTAGAAATTGGTCCTGTCTGTTACGCAGTGTGTGTGTGAAAACATGACCGATCTTGACACAGAGTGGCAAATATCTGTATTTTGGGCCTTTTGTTTTAAATTGCTTTGTCCAAATTCTGGGCCATTATGGCTAGCTTGGAGCTCAAAATGTTTATTTTTCCTGGGAGGAGATTGGGCTGAAAATTTGAATGGGCTTAAAGGCATTAAGGCTCTGTTCAGTATTCAAGGGATCGTCGGAAGGTCGAACGATTTCGGGAGTGAAGAACATCGGACGGAGGAAAATTTATCCGCCTCGCGTTCAAAATGACAAGAGAAAAATCTGTCACGCACCAAACACTTTAACGTGAAGTAGTTGATGGCGGCTCCTGTGACTTCTGATTATAACTTCGCCAATCTCTCTCTCTCTTCAATTTGAATGTACGGACTAAAATGATGAATTCACAGCTACTCAAATTGATATCATTACTCGAAAACGATTTCACTAATGTATTACTTTTCTTTTCTATTTTTTTTTCCTTCTGCGTCCAAAGATTACAAACTTTAAGCTTCTCCTAATTAACAAAGTCGAGAAATGCATAATTGGCACAAAATGATACAAGGGAAAAGGTAATTACCACTCACCGTAAACAACAAATTAAATGTTGTACGGAGGGGCAATAAGAGGGCCTACCAGTCTTCATCATTTTACACTGCTAATGGTGTATGAGTTCGGTAATAAGCTTGAGTAAGAATGAGATTTCCTCATTTGAGAATTGGGGATTTGTTTTGACTAGGAGCTTCCCATCCTCTTCAAAGACAATCTCTTCTTTAATCTCCTCCTCATTCTTAATGAAATCAGAGACTGCCTCAGTAATCTCGCTAACAAGATCAACAATGACCCCTTCGATGCCCATAAAATGTTGCATGTATACCACCTCTGGCACATTGCTGCAAATTCAGAAACAAAAATTAAAACTCCGCAACTCCTTCAAAATCAAAAGTACAAAATGTGCAGCTTACTTCAGTTCCCCGTATGATACAAGACAAAGCTTAGCCTCCTTGATTTTTTTAATTGCTCCCGGATGTTTAAATATAGCTCTCACTTCAGAGACAATTCCTTGCAAGCCGCCTGCCAAGCACACCTTAATGGCCTCATCCAAGGAGCTCCTTCTTACGTCCGTGTAAGTTTGGGCACCTCCATTTGTTAAGAAGAACACCTGCATTGCAGCAGCGGCATCATTAGCAAGCGCCTTGAGATATAATTCAAATAACTAATCAATAACCTCAATCCATCCGGGTTATTACACAAGAGAATCATAAGTCACTATGTTTACTTTTGAATTTGGTGGGTGTGTAGCTCAAAAGTATTCAGTGATTAATATGCTCCATGATTTACAGGACTATCAATGGTTTCCAACATGACCCAAATCTCAAGTCCAGAGGCCAATGTCATGATACTTAAATGAAAATTATTAGATTATTTCATTTGACAAGAAGCAACTGCAGATGAGAGGTTGAATCTTACAGGGTAGGTGCTCTGGAGTTTCCTAATCAACAGCGCTGCATCAGGCTGAAAGCTAGAGAACATGATAGGTCTGCCCCAGGCAAGTTCAAACACTACCTGCTCCACAAAATTTAACAACACATTTATATTATAACCCCAATGACTCGAATTTAACCAAATAGTGTTTGATGTAAAGAAATTGTAAGCGTGCCTTCAAGATAGCTCCAAGGGCATGCGTGAGTTCTTCCTCGGTGTAAACTAATTGATCATCAAACTTTAATTCAACATTAAAACCCATGGATTGATCAACTTTCTCAAAAGCCTCTTGCAATGTACATAGAGGAGTGTCCTTTTCAACCTTCCACTCAAATATTCTCCCATCTTTTGTTTTTCTAAGCATAGGCTTCCCCACCTGAATTAAGTTTCATTAATTAACTTAATTAGAATCAATACATCAACAATGTAACTAGAATAGAGCATAAGTAATTAATTAGTTAATTATGCATAAGGAGACTGCATCCAATAACAGGTAGCCAAATGACACTTACATTTTCAGGGTCATGCTGCGGTCCATAAGAAAGAAATTCAGCTAAAGTAATGTCCGTAACCCTTTTCTCAATTATTTCACCCTAAATTAAACACCAATATTAGGAAAACAATTAATCAGCATAAATCAAGTTTACAAAGTATAATAATCATAATAAATCCTCAGTTAAGTTTGAACAAAAAGTAACCTTGTCCCTGGTGAAGATGAAATTATCATGGAAAATAACCGGACAGCCATCTTTGGTCACCTACAAGAAATATTTTTGTTTCGTTCATGACAAACATGATCTTGGCGCAACAAAGATACACGAACAGAAGTAAACAAGATCAGTACCCTTGTATTGTATTGAGCTTAAAATTTAAGAGTAAGTACACAGAAACAAAATTCGGTCTCCATTAATTATTATTAAATATATTTGGATTCTGGGAAACAGAAGAGAAGGCAAGCATGGCTTTTCGGATTGGGAATAAAGGGCCTGACCGTGACAACAAAATAAACAAGCAACTAATCCATTATTTGGATTGGAGATAATTGACCGGCTACTTAAATTAGGCTTTGTATTTAAAGTACACGTATGAGTTGACCAGACACGTGTATCCAATAAATCTGTGAAAGAACCGAGCCGAAGTCACATGCGGACCCCCCCCCCCCCCCAAAAAAGCCATTTTGCCGCCACTAACCCCCCCCCCCCCTCTTCTCCAAAAAAAAAAGAAAAAAAGAAAAAAAATGATTCGCCGGAGAAAAAAGATTTAGGCTCACCTGAACGTCGAATTCAATAAAGTCGAGAGGGTGACGAGTGGCTGCAATGAAAGAGAGAATTGTATTTTCTTTGATTGATTTCATTCTTTGATCAGACGACTGTAACATGTTCATTCCACTCCCTCTGTGGCCCATCACCACAAATTTTGGGAACTTATACCCAGTCTTTGTCTCGTCACCATCCTCATTAACCCCTGTGTTTTAATATAATCCCATTCGGAACCAAAAGCTTAAATCAATTAACGCAACCTCTATATTTACAAAACATTAAAGAACTTGAAAATAAACAACTTGTGGATTAGTTAATAAAAGAAACTGACCTTTGCAGACGCGGGGTGAATGGAGATAATTCAATGTAACATTTCCTGGAACTTGATCAAGATTGGGAACTTCAGAGACATGAACAGCTTTGAGAGCCATTTCTTTTATTTTAATTCTTGGCCTTTGCAAGAATTCAGGAACAGGATAAATTTTGGCTTTTGCAAGAATTCAAGAAAAGGGTAAGGGAAATATAAGAAAAACGCGACGTGAATTTGGAGCTTGGCTAGAACGTGACACAACGAAGGCGGCTTTTAAAGTGTTGGTTTCGAATTTTTTATCGAATATTCCCCTGGCTTTTTAACTTTTTTTAAACTTTTGGTTTTTTCAGTTTTTGCAAAATTTGAGGTGAATGGGTTTCGGTTTTGGCCCTTTCCAGTTCAGGAACTTACACGGGATAATAACAATGCATGGCCTTCAATATCTGGAAACGTGTCCGCGTTAGTCGTTACGTGTCGTGTTTGGATTTAATTAACATGTGCCACCACCATTCTCATCTTCATTCTTCTCTCCCCAAATTTTCCTTTTCCTTTTCCTTTTCTTATTTATTTTGTGCAACTATTCAACTAATATTGGATTAACAATATTGAAGAAGCTCATTTTTCTTCGTACTTGGAGTTGTTGGATTTGGACTCATTCTTGACTTCTAAAACTCCAGGTATTGTACTTGTACGAGATGTCGTGACGCTCAAATTAACTTTTTAGTGGTAAAAAAAAAAAAATCAATAAAAACTATTGTGAAAGAAAAATTATAACTATAAAATAAAAAAAATAATATATAATAAATATAAATTTTAAATGGTTGGCCAATTAGTGAACCACTATCCTTAAAATTAAGTATGACTATGAAAGTAGTAGTTCGAGTCCCATGAACTCAACTTCTCTCAATTAAGAATAATTATATGAAGATTATTTGTACATCTTTCTTTCTTGTAAAATATGAGTGGAGCATAGACATCATTCGTCCGTAAGGGTTATTTGTTAGGGTATGTACTTCATAGAATTTAATATAATAATATAAGTCCCAGTTATATATCTGATTGTGAATATCAGTATAATGATATGCTATTATAGCGGTTGTAAATATTTATGTAATACAATAATCTGATGTGTAATCAGTATTCAAAAAATATAAAATTTAAATGATAATTTTGACAAAATTATTAGTAATATAATAGATTTTCTATCACACATGTGAAAAATTATATCAACATAATTTTCGAGGTACAGCAATTAGAATTTACTTAATACTTTAATGTTGTACCTTTTAAAATACAATTGTCAAACTTCAATTCCAAACGCACCTTTAGTAATATGGGAGAATATTATATCTCTCTATTTTTCATTTTAGAGAGTATTTTAGCCCACTCGCAGAGTAGAGAGATGAGTGTTATATAAATATATTACTATAGTTATCATATATATATATATATATATTTTTTCCTTGGTATCATCCCTCTATGTAGAATCCTTCCTAATTCAATTTTCCTTAATTCCTTACGTACTCTTTTATTATTTTATCGATGTTAGACACGTGACGTAATAAATTTTGATTATGAAATTTATGGTACCTACACCATAAATTTATGAGCATTACGGCTTAAGACATTACAGTACTTTTTTAAAAAAAAAATTTTAGTGAATATGATACATTATAGTACTTTGAACCAACGTAATATGAATATATTTTATTAAGGCATGTGTCATAGGGGAAAAACTTATTTATTTATTTTAAATATATATTATTTTCAAGAAAGAGAAAAGGAAAATTCGCGCGCGCGCGCTTCTCTATTCTATAATCAACACAAAATGCAGGGTGAAACAACCATGTGATAAATACGTACACGCTGGTCCGTTGGATTCGCTGGTAAATGGAAGGCGTGTTTGGAGCTACAGGTCAACGACTGTATATAGTTTAACTTTTTTCTTTCTTTTAATGATTTTTGGACCGTGCAATGATGGTTGAGGAGGAAGATTTTAATTCAACAGACAACAGTGGAGGCAGTCATGGTTGAATGTTCTAGACCATCGTGGAAATTAATTTAATTAATATAGACAAAACTTTAACCTGCAAGCAGAAAGGATTTGCATACATAAAGATTAAAGGGCAAAACTGTTATGTTACAATGTGATAGATTTTTCGAGAAATAGAGATCTTCGAAAGCAAGCAACAACAAAGAAGTTTCCAGATCGCGAGTGAAATTAAAAAAAATTGAAATAATCGAACACAATATTTAAAACTCATCGCCAACAGCCAGCATGAAGTGCTAGTCCATTCCTGGGATGGCATTCTCAATTTCATCATTAATTAATTAGCCACGATGAGAGTTAGTGGAATGACTCCTTTTTCTTTTGACTTTAATGTCCATTAGACGATTCCTTTCCGCTTCCGCCCAAAGCAGACTGCTGCTGCTGCTACAGTGCTCCTACAATGGTCGTGCCTTGCAACAGAACTTCTAGATTTTTCGAGACATCGTGAATTTAAGGCTTTTGTCAACTGAGATTAATAAATAAAACGGGAACAGATACTCTCCGTGGTCACATCTGAAATTGAATGTTAAGGTTTTTTGTGAATTTGAAAGATCTCATTCGATCCCCTCTTTTAGCAACACATTCAATTGCATATGAGCAGAACAGCTCCCCTTAATTTTTGGTCTCGAATTTAATTGACAGATTACAATTCTAGTTTTCACATTTGTTGGTCCCTCCGCATTTTGTTCATAAGCTATCATAATCTTCTCATTTGATTCAAAACCAGCTTACCATTTACTCAATAAAGTTCTAATCTTTAAATTCACAGTACTGTGAAATGAAATCACGAGTTCTCGGATATACGTTACTGAATAGTTGGTAACCAACTGTAAAATAAAAATACTAATAACAAAAATTTAAGTGAAAAAAGAATAAGAAGAGGGAGTATGGTGATTGGGTATTAAAATATCTCCCATTGAGTTTGATGCAAAAGGTGCAGATAATGGTGAGCTTTTTTTTTGAAAGAAAAACTTAAAAATCAGTTTAAAAAATTTAAAAAATTCACAAAAAGATTAAAGTATTTTTATTATTTTCTAAATTCTAATTGTGGTATGTCGGCATTCTGACGTTGTTATTGGCCAACTTTTTTTTTTTTGGCAATTAAAATAAGGAAAATGATAAATGAACAAAACCATAACAACAAATATTGCTTAGAAAAAACTATTACATATTCACATTTGAGTTTTCAGATGGTTCATGGCTTCATGCCATCTTGGAGCTGAGCTGACAGTTTTTTTGACTTGTCGTCGTCGTCAGCTCTTGACAATTTTCACCTCTGTAGATGCTTGCTCTGCAAAATGAGCAAAGCCCAAGGGCATAAGAAGTTTAGTTGACAGGCCCTTGTTTAATGTCCAACAAACCAAATAAATAATGACTAAGATCGGCCCAATGGGCTAGCAGCACCACATAAATAAAAGAAGAAAAAGAAAAAGCATTATTTTATTGTGCCCGTTCCCAAGGCGCGGAAGTGGAGAAAGAGCAAAAGATTCTGACAATGCGTTTACTTATGGGATCATTGAATCAAAATTTGAGTGGGAATGACTGACCGCGTTTATTTATTAAAATAAAGATTAAAATGAAAATAAAATATATGAAATTTACATGTTTTTTAAATTAAGAAATAAAGACTTAATTCTAATGAAAAGATAATAAATCAATTTCTTATTTCTTAAATTTCTCATTTTACTCCACCCAATTTTATCATTTCACTTTGTCTATCAAATAAAATATTATTATTATTGTTGTTAATAATAATAATAACAATAATTATTTTAAATAATAATAATAATTAAAAATATTATAATAAATAATGAGAACAACCAATTAAGAACTTAAAATAATTCATTCTGATGATTTTAAGACATAATAAACACATTGATAATAATATAACTCATTCTGATTTAGATTCTTACTCTCATTTTCCACCCCGATTCTATTCCATTCTCATTCCAGATTGGTAATCGCACGCACTGTAAATCTAATTATTGCGCAAAAGATACAAGATTTGATGACATAGAGGTGTTTCTCAAAGGCAGCATTATTTAATCAAGGTCCTTTCCAAATTCCAGATCCCAAATATGAATGAAAGAAGAAAGGGGTAACAACATCAGAGCTTGGCAAAAACAGCCTTCCTTTTCTGGATATTTGAAGACATTGCCTCCTTCAAATCACCGGACAGAAGCATACCGGAGTTCCAAGTTGCCACGTAATCTAACCCTTGTTCCACAGTAAGCTCTCGGCTTCTCAGTAAAACCGCTTTTGTCCCAGTGACGGCAAGAGGAGATTTTTCAGCAATTCCTATCAAACAGCAGTCTCTCAGGCTCAGCTCAGCACAAATTGACTAGTGAGGAGTTCTGAACTCTCCAATAAATTATAAAATGTTTGTTGAGCAGTCTATTACATTGGCAACTTAAAATTGACTGTCCACACACACTCTTCATTGCACCCAGACAAATATTGGAAATAAAATAGTCTCCCATTCAATCAAACAAGGATGCTATGCTACTTGTTTTCTCACACAATCTTACAATTCTTTATAAGT
Organism: Citropsis articulata; assembly: GCA_030449925.1. Classification (NCBI taxonomy): domain Eukaryota; kingdom Viridiplantae; phylum Streptophyta; class Magnoliopsida; order Sapindales; family Rutaceae; genus Citropsis; species Citropsis articulata. Next base: position 227,323 of record JASUUH010000244.1, on the reverse strand, counting down.
AAAATTACAACTATTATTTATCTATCCATCTATATATATATATATATATAGAGAGAGAGAGAGAGAGAGAGAGATAAATTTAGCAGAACTATCCTTAGTTTTCTTTTTGTCAACTTAAAGTTATTGTTCAATTGAAATCCTTAAATAGAGTAGAAATGTTATAAGTAATAACCACTCCCACAGGACAGGAATTCCAACATACTGATTAAAAAATAATAATAATAAAACAAAGAGCCGAAATATTCCAACTTACCCTCAGCAACAAGCCTGACACCCTGATCCAATTCATAACTTGACCCGAAAACCCGAGAAACCAGACCCAACTCCTTAGCCTCCAAACCCCAAAACCTACGACCCGTCAACGCCAATTCCATCGCGTTACCATACCCGACAATCGCCGGAAGCCTCTGTAAAGTCCCGAGATCTGCCGTGATAGCCAAGTCAACCTCCTTGACCGAAAAAAAAGCATCCTTTGAACAGAACCGAATATCACAGGCAGTGACAATATCGACGCCGCCTCCGATACACGCCCCGTGGATAGAAGCGATGACTGGCTTCCGACATCGCTCGATGGCAGTTACCGCATCCTGCAAGAACCTGATATCTCGCCGGAACTTCTCGGAGAAGCGGCCGCGGTCGGTGGAAGTGGAATGGTCAGTGACGGAACTTAGTGTTTTCAGATCGATTCCGGAGCAGAAGTGGTCGCCGGCGCCTGAGAGGACGATGACGTTGACGTTAGGATTTTGGTCAAGGGAAGAGAGGGCCTTAGGGAATTCAGTGAAGAAGTCACGTGATAGTGCGTTTCGTTGCGAGGGACGGTTAAGATACAGATAAATGACTCCAGAATTTGGAGTTTTTCCCTCGATTTTTATCGATTTGTAACTCTCTTCCATCCGTTTAGCTGATGTTTCAAAGGCAAGAAAACTGAATGAAAATGGGGATTCCAACAATAAATGAATTTCAAATTTATGGGGAAAAAAAACTATTAAAGGTCCTACCGGGAGTCGAACCCAGGTCGCTGGATTCAAAGTCCAGAGTGCTAACCACTACACCATAGAACCAACATTTGTAGATATTAAATTTTGTTTTGATCAATATCTGTTGCTCGAAATTGACTGAAAATCGAATTGAAATTGCCGAAACCCCATGCCAACATTTCATTCCATTTTGGCCGTCCAGCGAATGCTCGTTCATTCCCCAGTTAAATGAAGAATGCAATTTGGTGATATGTTTGGTAGAAGATTGAATAAGAAGCTTATCGCTTTGCAAATGATTGAAAGAGAGAGTTGTGTACGGAAGCTTACTAGGTTGATGAATGGGGCACACGGCTAGCTTTCACTTCAATGACAATTTCTTATTTCTTTGATGACCTCGAATGATCAATTATTCATTCACTTTACTAGTTACGTTAACCTATCACAAAGAATGATGTGTCATAGACGAAACGTATTAAAAATTTGCACAAATTAAGCTGAAATCCAGTCCTCCACCTTGCACGTAATCAAAGCATTAAGCCATCATCGATACCTTTAAGCTATGCATTTGTACACATCATGAAAAGATTCTCAATCAAATTTAAACACAGGATTTCTGCATGTTTATCGTGAAAATTGGCATGTTTTAATTGTAAAGCTTACAATTAATGTGCTAACTTGATTAATTAATCTTTTCTATAATGTATAAAATTAATTCTCGTCGTCGTTGTCATGTTTTGCCCCACCACCTCATCATTCCCTCAATGATGAATTAATGGTGAAGTGGCTCAAAATATGAGGGAGGGACACTAAAATATTGTAGCCACTAATCGAATATCGATTTGTCTTTGACTCAAATTTAATGATGAATTCATGAGCACTGTTGCTCTGATCTGAATCGCCAGCTACAACTGGAATATCGCCTCAATTATAGGGGATGTTTTCAAATCAATATAATAAATGTCGACACGCGTTACGCTTTCAGCTGATGTTTTGATATTACTACAAATGATATGCATAACTTAAATGTCGATCAATGACGCAAACCCCAGAAGTGTTCATATCATTGCGAGCAGTATCTTTCATGCAGGTGCAGGTTGATTAGTCTCATTTCCAGTACAGAAGCCATCAATTTCATCATTCAATGGACCAAAAGCGCTGTTGATTAACCATTTTTTATTTAAACCATTGATTACCTTATGATTATCTTAAAATCGATTGCGATAGTGGGATTCTAGGATGGATGATTAATCACCTTTGTATAACTATAGCCCTAACTCATGTCAGAGCAGACAAATCTAACATTAACCAAGTGAAAGAGATCTCCAACTTTTGTCATATTTATCATGATAAACTGATAACCCAGAAAAAGAAAATAATTATTTATGGACGCAACAAATTTAGCTACAAAGTCTGAATGGGGCTGAGGTGCGTTGCTGGCTTGCTGCAATATTGTCTTTCCATGAAATGGGAAAGACCAAATCATTTGATTGATGGAAATTGACACCCGGAGCCCTAACTTTTATCTTAATTCTATATACACCCTCAACGTCTTAGAAGTAGCTACATTAACCCCTTGATGCTAGAATTTTTCCTTTCCAAAAATTGAACATACTCTTGAAATTTTTTCAAAAATTTATTTTGCGATCTATGCAGTGGTGAGATTGGGTATTCGAAAAGAACAACGGATTGTTGGATATGCGTTGTTAACCGCGATAGTCTAAACTGAAAGATGGTTACTTTGCTTGTTTACCCTTAAAACGTTAAGGGTCTACCAATAAATTAAGGTTTCCGTGTCGTTTTTATGTACATATGAAAGGAATGTAACAATCAAGACTCTTCTTGAGCGAGGGCCATGAATCTGGCAAAATCTTCAGACTCCACCTAGCTAGCATTCGAAAAGAAGTAACCATTCATATAATAAGAACAAAAAAGAATAGCAACAAATCATTGCTGTGAATAGGTCATATTTTTTGTCCATATATCTTGCCTCATATAACTGAAGAAATTATAACAAAAGGCTTGAACGAGAAAAAAAGTAATGATGAGATGGATATCCCCATCTCTCACACGAAACCCTTGCATGCAAAAAAAAAAAAAAAAAACGCAAACAAACACATAAACAACAACAGAATAGAAGTAACTCATTCTAGGGCTGACGCATCATGGCGTGTTTCATTCTTCCGGGTTTCTGAATTTCTTTTTTTCATTTTTATCATTTTAAGAGTAAAAGAAACGGCTCAAAAGAGAGTGGTTTTTCAGGTCACGTGAATTGCAGCCCTACTTGGGACACATTTGCAGTTTGCGGTGTCCGAGTAACGTAAAAATCTTATCTCACACCGCGCGTGACCCACTATTCAATCAAATTATAATCGCACGAAGTAATTGTTATCATGAAAAACGAATGTGCTGATAAACAAGTAACGCCCTTTACTTTTCGACGAAGACGATTAAATAAGTAATTTTAAAATTATGTATTATAATTACGATTGCCGATCACAACTCTTTATTTTGCGCAAAACAAAATTAGATTAGCATGAAATTCACCCGGAATCATACAAGGTGATTTAAATGGGAAAAATTTTATCATAGAGAATATAAAAACGTCATGTTAATGTATTACATAGAAAGGAAATGTGATGCGGGAGTCTCTCAATAATGGGACTGTAAATTTCGAAAACACTAGAAGCTTTAATGTAAGCCATACGGTGGGAATGCGTGAACCATACGCGACTAAGGAGGCCCGTCGGGGTGGGGGTGAATGATTTTAAGCAATGCCACCTACTAATGCTCCACTTGTCATGCAACCAGAATGAATTCCATACGCACACTCCCCTCCCTAGCATTTCTATATAAAAAGCACCTCGGTGAACCTTTTATATCATCCTCGAGTTGCTTGCTCTGCATGTGTGATTGAGGGTGCTTGGCTTCTTTTAAGAAATTGAGCTAGGGTTTCATAGTATCTTCTTTGAGATTGCGGCCCTTGCTTGATCTTCAGCTCAAATTTCGTTGTTGAGTATTCCAAATTCATTTTTTGTTTACTAAGAAAATGGCCATAATGTTCGATCACCATCAATGGGGAGTTGCATTTGGCATCTTAGGTAAAACAAATAACATGTCTGCTTACCTTCGCCTTCCATATTTGTTCATTTTGGTTCTTTTCGGTCCCTTTTTTCCCTTTCAGAAAAAGGAAAGCAACCATATTTCTGAGTCATATGAATTCTCGTTTTCATTACTCAAGCATCTAGTTTTGGCATGGTTTATATATACTTCGCAATATTCCACTCAATTAATTTTAGGTGGCTGTGGTCCGAATGATGACTGACCTTCCTCATCAAAAGATATGATTATTCTTTTCTTTTGTATATATTTTTTAGTTAAAAGTCAGTTCAACCATACAAATAGTGTTTCCGTTAGCAAGTAGTTCTCTTAATTTTTCCTTAATTATAAACCGAAACTAATCGTCGATTGTTTTCTCTATTTGATGTATCAACAGGCAACATTATCTCGTTCCTCGTGTACCTGGCTCCGGTGTAAGTATAAATTTGTTGTACATCGAAAGTAACATATATTAATAATCCAGTAACGCTGGCTAATGGCTTTATTATTTTTGCAGGCCAACATTTTACCGAATTTACAGAAAAAAATCAACAGAGAGCTTCCAGTCTCTGCCTTATCTGGTAGCATTATTCAGCTCAATGCTGTGGTTCTACTATGCGCTTGTGAAACAAAATGCTTTCCTTCTCGTTACCATCAACTGCTTTGGATGTGTCATTGAGACTATTTACATCATCCTCTTCATCACTTATGCCCCAAAAGGCAGCCGGGTAATTATACACTATCAATCACTTAATTACCAATTACCATGTTATATACACATGTATAGTATGAATGCATGCTGATTATTTTCAATGTTATTGTATTCTTAATTAAAATCTTGATTTTTGTTTTTTTTTATCCTGCAGAACTCAACTGTTAAACTATTTTTTTCGATGAACGTTGGAGTGTTCTCTTTGATTCTTCTTCTCACACACTTTCTCGCAACCGGTTCAACTCGGATCCTGATTCTTGGTTGGATTTGTGTTGCCTTTTCTGTTTGTGTCTTCGCAGCACCCTTAAGCATTGTTGTAAGTGCTATTAATTAATTCGATTAATGATGCTTATTTTAATTTATTTTCTTTTTTATGCTTAAAATTACTAATTAAGTTTAATTATTTTTTCTTTTCCTTTTCTTTTTCTTTTTAATTTCTGTAGGCACAAGTTATCCGAACAAAAAGTGTTGAATTCATGCCATTTAACCTGTCATTTTTCCTTACGCTGAGTGCAATTATGTGGTTCGCTTACGGTCTTTTTCAGAAAGACATATGCGTTGCTGTAAGCTTTAAACACTTCGAACAGTTCAACAATCTCCTTTATAATAGTCACTTTCAGTGTAATTAATTATTTTGTTCTTTCTTTGCATACATACAGCTCCCGAATATCGTGGGGTTCCTCTTAGGATTGACTCAAATGTTGCTTTACGTGATATACAAGAACGCCAACAAAGTTATAATCGAGGAAAAAAAATTATCAGAAGCACAGTTAAAGAACATCGTAATACCGAACAATTTAGGAGCTTCTGAAGTGTACCCGGTTGATATTCATCCTGATGATGCTGACGCTAATGATGTTAAACAAGGACCAAAAGAGAATCATCAGGAGACCGATCAAGGAAATCAGAAAAGCTTAGAAGTTTCTAGTGGTCTCCAGCTGCAGCAGCACAACGATAATAATATTACTGATGATGGATGTGCTGTTGCTGTTTGATTCATTTGTACTTATTATCAAGCCCTTTCACACAAAAAATTAATGACCGTGCGGCGCGCCTCTTCTTGGTCATTTCGTTTTCTCTGTTAATTACAAAAGTTGCAAGAATCAAAGACGTCGCGTAAAATACTCATTACGCTTTTCGTTGTTGACTTCTTGTTGTTGTTTTTGCCTTTTCTTTTCCGAATAACATTTTCTTAAATTAATGAAGTGAAGGTGGTGTTACTGATACAGTGACTGTCACTGTTTGCTCCCTTGTAAATTGTTGAGTTTCTTTTAGATTTACAGTCATATATTATTATCACTCTTTTTGGAGGTGACGACAGGGTTTATTAATAACATACGTAAACATCAACTTCACTCTCGATTCTATTTTACATTAACATAGATTCGTCTTCGTTTGATATAACAGTGCCATAGCAGACTGCAACTATTTTGAAATGAAAGTTTTAACAGTCGAGCAATATATTTTGATGTCAAAGCTAAACTGCAATTATTTACCAAGTACTTTTAGTAACTTAGGTTTAATAGATCAAGAGTAAAAAAAAACTAAAAACTAAAAATAAATAATGGCTCATACTAAAAACCATGTACAAAACATCAATTCCAATGAACTTTTACACAAACATATCCGACAATAAAATAGAAAAGATTGGAAATACAACTGTGTTAAATACTTGTTGAAAGAGTTTTACCGTCCTAATGGTCCTACCCGGCTCGAATCTGAATTAGGCAGGGCCCAATGTAATTTTCGGATACCAAATGATTTAATACATAAAAAAAAAAAGATAAAAATATACAAAAATTAACTAAATAATGTTATACATGTGATAGTGATATGATGCTATTAAAAAAAAGAATCTTGTTAAGTTACTTTTCAAATAATTTACAGCCCATTTAAAAATCAGTGGATTCCACTCTGCATGTCACTAGTTTTGCATTAATTTACATGGGTTATAAGTTACTTGAAATAAAACTTAATTAGCAAAACCCTAAAAATTTGTACCTACAAGTAGAATGCTGATTGCTCCTGAATCTTGAGAAACAGGTGACCAAAAATTGTGTAGCCTACGTGCACGCGTGGATTATGAAACATGGAGTGTCGATATATATATATTTTTTTTACCCACTTTTCTTTGGCGGGTGGCCACTCGCCACAAACGACGAAAAACCTCAGGCAGGGGCTGAGCATCTGGAAAAGATGCACGAGTCAAGAGAGTCCACTTAAAATATGCGATGGCCCATTTCAAGGACGGTCCATTTTGATTGTGCTTTAACGTGGAGAGAGCCGTAAATGATCCACCACTCGTTACCTGACACGCGTAATTCTATCCTCCTGCTTCCATTGGCATTATACACTCCTGAGAGCGAGAGAGAAATCGTCCGAAATCTTGCAAAAGTCTTGTTCTTGGCACAGTATCTAAACAAACCGAAAATCTGATAATCATGCATGCTGAAATTTAATAATACGAAAGGGTAAGTAAGAAAGTGACACATATCTTGTATGCCATTAGAGACAAGGAAATCAAACTACCAAGTGGCATCTCAGGCAACCTAGCATATTAAAAAAAATATCTGCAAGCATATCAATCATGCAATGTCAATAGGGAAACAATTATTTGGAGAGAATTTGTGGGAATCAAAATAAATTATTTATTTTAGTTACAAGAATTTATATTGAAAAGAATTGTATTATCATTGATGTACTTACTTTATAATTGAATTGGAACTAGATTGTCACAAATTACTAAAGGATCTTTATATGTTACATCAGTGGTAACATACAACCACCTAAAAAACCTCTAATTGTTGTATATATGCAATCAAAGAGATTGTGGAAAACTAATTTTTTGTCAAATGTAAGTTACAGCTAATGTAACTTAGCAGCTCCCATTACTAAATTGACGTTAATTGATTATTGTAATCATTATTATAATTATAATCATTATATCAATAATACTAATTATTATTAGTACTATCATCATCGTCGTCGTCATCGTCATGATAATAATAATAATAATAAAGTATTAATTATTTTGATAATAGTAATTATTGTTGTTGTTGCCGTTGTTTTCGCCAAATTTTTGCTAAGATCTGATTTGAACTAATTGGGTGGTTCTCACTGGATGCAGTTCAAATTTGATTCAAACAAATAAATTTATATTTAAAGGAAACTTGTGCTAACTTTGGGTTTAGGTGTCTTTTTCTAATGTTTGCAATAGATGGTTTAGTTGAGATACACTAGATGACGAACCAAAATAATATGTACAGTGAGTTGAAGTGATCATATGAGGACAAATAAGGAGAGTTCAGTGGAGCCCTGTATAAGTTAATATAATGGGCTAATGAGTACTTAGGAGTAGCTCAGGTGTACTAGAGGGATAGCTAAAGTAGTCTCATATAACACTTAGTGTGACTAATAAGGTAGCCAAGATAAGCTCATAATTTTGACCTCAAATTGAAAATATGATAAAATAAACATAAAACGAAAAATGCACAACATTTACGTCGTTCAACATTTGACTTATGTCCACGGGAGTAAATCATCACCAATTTACCATATAAATGAAAAGTTACGTAAGATTTTACATTATCCAAGATGAATAACACAAACTAGATAGCTATATAGAGATGTCCGATGTTGATTTAGATGAAGGTGGTGAATAAAAGTATGGAGTGTGATAATATGGTAGAGAAGATGATGAAGGTAGAGAATAGAAAAGACTTTTAAAAAAAATGAGAAGTAGGTGATGATCTAAAAGATGAAGCAAGAGACATGGGGGAGGGAAGGAGGGAGAGAGAAACCTCTTTATATGCATTAAATGAGATATTTATATGGAAAATGAGAAACTTACAAAAATTAGTACAACAGTTAGCACAAAACGGGGAGTTTTGTGCTAACTTTAAAAAGGACACTGTAGCAGCACAAAACGCGCGTTCACCTTCCCTTTCCTCCAGATCCAACCTCTCTTTCCTTCCAACTCCGTTCACCTTCCAACTCCCTCCCTTTCCTCCAGATCGAAGCTCACCTTGCTCACACACACCCGATCCTAGCAAAACAAGATCCACGGAGCAAGAAATTTCGTTGATTGCATCTCCAATGCCATATTCTCTTGGTTTGCATCTTCCCTACCCTTTCTCGGTTTCACTCTCATTTGTTGCCATATTCGATTCAGCGTAGGTAATTAGCTTGATTAATGGCAAATTTTAATTGTCTTAGATGGCGATATCTATGGAAATTTCGTTGTAATATTTGATGTGATTATAGCATTCTAATTGGTTGTATTTGTGCCAATGTAAAATTTGTCTTTGAAATCTAGTGAACAATATTCATGGAATGCCAATGTTTGAAATTTGTCTTGAAATAAATTCGTATGACAATGTTAAGGGGTTTGGTCATTTAATTATGTACCAGACTACGACTTGCATTTTGGTAGCTTAAACAAAGGGAACCTTGTGTAGGATATGAATTAATTTTATGAGATTACTGTTTTGGTAATGTTGTTAATATGAATTATTTTAATTTTGTTCTTTCCATTTTGTTGTCTGAGTTATTGATTGTGGATAGAAATAAAGAAAATGGAAAAAGGCCACGAAATTGAAGAATTTGGATGAAATTGAGGAGGATGGTGAGCCAATGATTGGCATGTCATTTGATAGTAATCTTGAAATGTTTTTACTACAAAGTATGGTAAAAAAGGGTTTCGGTTTTGCGGAGAAGTAGTAGAAAGACGGTGATGGGATATTGAGGCGTGACTTTTGCTTGTGGTAGTGGTGAAACAAGTAAATCTGCTAATATTTTAAGGCATGACTAATGGAAAAAGCAATTTCGCTAGATTGGGAGCTAGTTTAGGGAAGATGGAAAGTGGAGGATCTGAGCTTAGATCTTGAACACAACCATGTATTGTTGACTCAACCAAATCTAGATTTTTTGATTGCAATCGTAGCCTCAGTACATATGCAAAAGGAAACTTGACATAAATGATCGGCGGGAATCAAATTGTCAAAAATTATCGAGTCACTTGTTATTGGGGTGGTGGCCATGGCGTGTCATTTATAGAAAGAGATTGCAGAAATCATATTCAGAAAGAAAGAAGATTACGGCTTGGAGATGGGGATGCTGCTGCACTTCAAAACTATTTTATGAAAGTGCAAGCTGAGGATAATAGATTTTTTTTTTAGTATGCAAGTGGATGATGAGGGATGACTGAAAAATGTTTTTTGGCGAACCGAGGAATAGGAAGCCTATAAAGAGTTTGGAGATGTTGTTACATTTGACACCACTGTCAACAAATAAGTATGATATGCCATTCGCTCCGTCGTGAGTGAATCATCAGTCATCTATTTTGTTTGGGTGTGGATTGATTTCACACGAAGATATTGAGACATTCACATGGTTATTTCGGACGTGGCTATCCTGCATGTCTAATTCTGCTCCGATTGGAATCATTACAGACCAAGACAAAGCAATGAAAGTTGCAATTGAAACTGTTTTCCCCAAATGAAAGTTGCAATTCTGCTCCTGCATGTCTAATCCTGCATGTCAAATGAAAGTTGCAGTTAAAAAGGACCAAAAATTCGGTTTGCCGGTTACTCTAACCGGATTGCCGATTAGCTTCCAGAATCGTGACTTCTAAAAAACGGTTTTCCGGTTCTTCTTAGGTTAGCAAAACTTCGAGAACAAACCAGCCAACATTCGGACTTGGTTTCCCTTAGCTGTCAAAATAGTTCGAAAAGCTTCTGACTCGCATTGAACGGGATCTCGATGCAGTTAGAATCGTTCGAAATCGAGTTCCATGGCCGGTCTTGATTTCCATCTTCCGGTCGAATAGATCGAAGAAGAGAGACAAACCGGTCTTAGGATCCTCTGTCCGGTTAAGCGGATCGCGTCAGAATCATCGTCGACCACGGACTTCGGTTCCTCGGTAGGTTATCAGGTTCGACTCTGGATCGCATCGCCAACAAGCGGTTCTTGCGGTTCCTTATCCGGTTGGCGGTTCGCCGAAAACTTCAAAGATAAGCGGACTGCGTTCTGATGTGATTAACCGTTTACAGGCGACTTGAAAATCCAGAATTTTGGGGAATTTTGAGTTTTAAACTTTGAGAAATTAAATACATAGTTCTCTTGGGATTCGACTGGTTTCTTATTTACAAATTTATTTAGTTGAATCAGTATTTATTTTTGCAGAGATTTTCCAGTTTCTTGCTTCAAAAAAAATTATTTGATATTATGAAAACTCCAACATATTTATCAAAATTTATGTTATCATCAAAATCAAGTAAAATAAACATTTACATGTTAACAAGATTATTTGAGGAATAAAGCGACTTACGGTTTTAATGCTTAGGATTCAGAATGACTTTTAATAAAAGAAGATGTTACATTAATATTACTGTCATTATACATTTCACCCAAAAAAAAAAGGATAATGATACACCAATTACATATACAACTTAAATGTAATACATATTAAAATAGTTATAATTATTTGTGGGATACATTTTACAATAAGACTTCGTTCGGCCTCCATCAATTGCCTTTGAGCTTCACGTTCTCGTCTTTGTAGAAGTTCTTTCTCAAATAATTGGAATTTAAGAGACAAACATTCCATCTGCTGCCCCAACTTGCGAACTTCTCCTAATAAGATATCAATTTTATTCTCGTTCATGTTTGATCTTCCATCCTCGAAAGTGATTACATTCACTACTCTTTCGATCATCAACCCATTCAAAGCTCCACATCCTTTGCACTTCCAAAACTTACGATTTGGATTTTCTCTTGTATGTGAAGTTAGTAAGACCTTACTCTTTGTTGAAGCATTTTCCAAGCTTTGTTGTGTTTGATTATCACTCGTGCTAGAAGACATAACAATTGAACAAATTACGTGCAAATATAAATAAAGAAGCTGTTGTGATGGTCAAGGTAAGGAATTACGGTACATAATGATGATTCTTAAATGCCAATACAAATCAAATGCTTCGTGATAACTTAGATATACAACTTATAGTCAATCAAAGCTGAGTGCGGATCACAATATTTGAAACAATCAAGGTAAGACAATCCGTCCCATTTGAGTAACTTGATCAAATTTGTCTCTAAGCAGATACATAAATAAAATTTTCAGCAAATATTATACAACCAATTAGGTCTGAGTTCTCACGGAAGCACAGAATATCGAGACTTTTCTAAGTGAAGTATTGTTGCCATTTCGATGGCCCGACAAATTGTCTCTAACGATTACATAAACAAAATTTCGACAAAATATTATACAACCAATTAGAATGCTATAATTGTCATCAAATATTACAACAAAATTTCCGGCGAATCATCAACAAAATTTAGCAATGCTAGTTGAATCTTAGTAAATTCATGATAATCGGCACAATTAAAATTTGGCATTAATCAAGCTAATTACCTCAGCGAATCGAATATGGCAGCCGGTAGAGTGAAACCAAGAGAATATGGCGTTGGAGATGCTGATCAGCAGGATCTGAGGCCGATATAGAGACACCACGGTAAGAACCTGGTAGGATGCATGAAAGCGTGCGTTTTGGCGTGAGTGTTGTGTGGGTTTTGGGCGTGGGTGGGTTTTCTTGGTTGTTACATGGATCTTGTTTTCTTGTTTGCTCTGTAGGCCGTGGCTCAAGTGGATCTTGTTTGCTTGAGTCGTGGGTGTGTGTGAGCAAGGTGAGCTTGATCTGGAGGAAGGGAGGATTTGGAAGGTAAAGGAGTTGGAAGAAAGAGCTTGGATGCGGAGGAAGGGAGGGAGTTGGAAGGTGAAAGGAGTTGGAGCGAAGGAGCTTGATCTGGAGGAAGGGAGGGAGTTGGAAGGTGAAAGGGTTGGAGCGAAGGGGCTTGATGCTGGAGGAAGGGAGGAGTTGGAAGGTGAAGGGGTTGGAGCGAAGGGGCTTGGATGCGGAGGAAAGGGAGGGGTTGGAAGGTGAGCGGGTTGGAAGGAAAGGGAAGCTCACCTTTCTTTCCACTCCTTTACCTCACTCCTCAGATCAACTCACTGCTCACACACACCCACAGAGCAAACAAGATCCGCAGACTTCTGGGTTTCCTGAGCAAACAAGAAATCAAGATCCAGACAACCAAGAAAACCCACCCTTGAAACCCACAACACTCACGCCCAGCCGATCGCTTTTCATGCATCTACTCGTGCTCTTCTGGTGGGTGTCTCATATGTGGCGTATCCGTTGATTGCATCTCCAGCGGTGCCATATTCTCTTGGTTTCACTCTCGGTGGCTGCCATATTCGATTCGCGTGAGGTAATTAGCTTGATTAATGCCAAATTTTAATTGTGCGATTGCGAATTCTGAAGATTCAACATTGCTAAATTTTGTTGTGATGTCTGCTGGAAATTTTGTTGTAATATTTGATAATGTTATAGCATTCTAATTGGTTGTATAATATTTTCTTTGGAAATTTTGTTTATGTCTTGTTAGAGACAATTTCTTTGGGCTTCTTGAAATGGCAACAATACTTCATAGAAAAAGTCTACGATATTCTAGGCTTACGGTGTGAGAACTCGGGACTAATTGGTTGTATAATATTTGCTGAAAATTTTATTTATGTCTTGTTTAGAGACAAATTTGATCGGGTTACTCAAATGGGATGGATTGTCTTACCTTGATTGTTTCAAATATTAGGACTGCACCAGTTTACTTGATTGACTATAAGTTGTATATCTAAGTTATTGATGAAGCATTTGATTTGTATTGGCATTTAAGAATCATCATTATGTACTGTAATTCCTTACCTTGACCATCACAACAGTTCTTTTATTTATATTTGTCAATTTGTTCAATTGTTATGTCTTGTACGAGTGATAATCAAACACGGTGAAAAGCTTGTGAAAATGCTTCAACAGTAGTAAGGTCTTACGAACTTCACATACAAGAGAAAATCCAAATCGTAAGTTTTGGAAGTGCAAAGGATGTGGAGCTTTTGAATGGGTTGATGATCGAAAGAGTAGTGAATGTAATCACTTTCGAGGGATGGAAGATCGAAACATGAATGAGAATAAAATCGATATCTTATTAGGAGAAGTTCGCAAGTTGGGGCATCAGATGGAATGTTTGTCTCTTAAATTCCAATTATTTGAGAAAGAACTTCTACAAAGACGAGAACGTGAAGCTCAAAGGCAATTGATGGAGGCGAGCAGAAGTCTTATTGTAAAATGTATCCTGAATAATTATACCTATTTTAATATGTATTACATTTAAGTTGTATATGTAATTGGTGTATCATTATCCTTTTTTTTTGGGTGAAATGTATAATGACAGTAATATTAATGTAACATCTTCTTTTATTAAAAGTCATTCGGAAATCCGGTTACTAAAACCGGTAAGCCGTTTTATTCCTTGAAATAATCTTGTTAACATGTAAATGTTTATTTTACTTGATTTTGATGATAACATAAATTTTGATAAATATGTTGGAGTTTTCATAATATCAAATAATTTTTTTTGAAGCAAGAAACTGGAAAATCTCTGCAAAAATAAATACTGATTCAACTAAATAAATTTGTAGAAATAGTGAAACCAGGTCGAATCCCAAGAGAACTATGTATTTAATTCTCAAAGTTTAAAACTCAAAATTCCCAAAATCTGGATTTTCAAAGCTTTACGCGTAAGCGGTTAACGTTTCGTAAGCAACGTTTATCTTTTGAAGTTTTCTGGGCGTTTAACCGGCTAACCGGATAAGGAAATCCGGCAAACCGTTTGTTGGCGATGGCGATCTGAGTGAGCAGGATAACCGGTGAGAATCGGAAGTCCGGTTGTGGTGATGATGATTACGGGCCTTGATCCGCTAGCCGGATAGAGGATCCGGAAGACCGGTTCGTGTTCTCTCTTCTGGATCTATTGATTCGGCCGGAAGATGGAAATCCGGAAGGCCGGTTGCGAAACTACGGATTACGGAGCGTATTATTCTTAGGTTCTTGAGATCCGGGCTTGAATCTGATTGTAGCTTTTCGGAACTATTTGGACAAGGTTAAGAAGCGGAAGTCCGAATGTTGGTTAACAGTTGAAGTTTTCGGTTAACCGTTAGAAGAAACCGGAAGCAGATTTTAGAAGTCACGATTGCTAATCGGCAATCCGGTTAGAGTAACCGGCAAACCGAATTTTTGGTCCTTTTTAACTGCAACTTTCATTTGACATGCAGGATTAGACATGCAGGAGCAGAATTGCAACTTTCATTTGGGGAAAACAGTTTCAATTGCAACTTTCATTGCTTTGTCTTGGTCTGTAATGATTCCAATCGGAGCAGAATTAGACATGCAGGATAGCCACGTCCGAAATAACCATGTGAATGTCTCAATATCTTCGTGTGAAATCAATCCACACCCAAACAAAATAGAATGACCGTGATGATTCACTCCGACGAATGGAGCGAATGGCATATCATACTTATTTGTTAGATAGGTGGTGTCAAATGTAACAACATCTCCAAACTCTTTATAGGCTTCCCTATTCCTTGGTTCGGCCCAAAAAACATTTTTCAGTCGTCCCTCATCATCCACTTGCATACTAAAAAAAAATCTATTATCCTCAGCTTGCACTTTCATAAAATAGTTTTGAAGTGCAGCAGCATCCCCATCTCCAAGCCGTAATCTTCTTTCTTTCTGAATATGATTTCTGCAATCTCTTTCTATAAATGACACGTTTTCATGGCCACCAGCCCCAATAACAAGTGACTGATAATTTTTTGACAATTTGATTCCCGCTCGATCATTTATGTCAAGTTTCTTTTTTGCATATGTACTGAGGCTACGATTGCACCGAAAAAATCTAGATTTGGTTGGAGTCAACAATACATGGTTGTGTTCAAGATCTAAGCTTCGTATCCTCCACTTTCCATCTTCCCCTAAACTAGCTCCCAATCTAGCGTTGACTGTTTTCCATTAAGTGACCTTAAAATATTAGCGATTTACTTCTTGTTTCACCACCAAGCAAAGTCACGTTCCTCAATATCCCATCAACATCGCTTTCTACTACTTCTCCGCAAAACCGGAAACCCCTTTTTTTTACCATACTCTTTGTAGTAAAAAAACATTTCAGTATCACTATCAAATGACATGCCAATCATTGGCTCACCATCCTCCTCAATTTCATCCAATTCTCCAATTTTCCATTTTCTTTATTTCTATCGACAATCAATAACTCGTATTAACAAAATGGAAAGAACAAAATTAAAATAACGCATATTAACAACATTACCAAAACACAGCACAATCTCATAAAATTAATTCATATCCTACACAAGGTTCCCTTGTTTAAGCTACCAAAAATGCAAGTCGTGTAGTCTGTGTACATAATTAAATGACCAAACCCCCCTTAACATTGTCATACGAATTTATTTCAGCACAAATTTCAAACATTGGCATTCCATGAATATTGTTCACGGTATTTCAGCACAAATTTCAGACATTGGCACAAATACAACCAATTAGAATGCTATAACTGTCATCAAATATTACAACGAAATTTCCAGCAGATACTGCCATCGGCACAATTAAAATTTGCCATTAATCAAGCTAATTACCTACGCGAATCGAATATGGCAGCCAGCCGAGAGTGAAACCGAGAAAGGGTAGGGGAAGATGCAAACCAAGAGAATATGGCACCGTTGGAGATGCAATCAACGAAATTTCTTGTTTGCTCTGTGGAAACCGGTAAGCTCCGTGGATCTTGTTTGCTTCCAGTCGTGGGTGTGTGTGAGCAAGGTGAGCTTCGATCTGGAGGAAAGGGAGGGAGTTGGAAGGTGAACGGAGTTGGAAGGAAAGAGAGGTTGGATCTGGAGGAAAGGGAAGGTGAACGCGCGTTTTGTGCTGCTACAGTGTCCTTTTTAAAGTTAGCACAAAACTCCCCGTTTTGTGCTAACTGTTGTACTAATTTTTGTAAGTTTCTCATTTTCCGTAAGTTAGTGGTCAAAAGAGTACATAAAAGTTAGAGACCTGGGACTAGATGACATTCTCAGGTTGAAAAGAGAAAAGGTTTTTCGAGGGTTATATGTTATATTTAGGGAAAAAGAGCAAGAATATTCTTTTTGTACTACGTTCATTCTTTCTCACAAAGTATCTTAAAGTTTCTATTTTTGACCATTGATTTCCAAGCCCATTCATTGTAATAATTTCTTGCAAATGGTATCTTTATATTGCTTCAAGTATTTTGCCCATGTTGCCCCTGTAATTGTTCACGTGCCATTCATTTATTGGTCCAAAATATCATTCCTAATTTACTTTCAAACAATTATTATTATTATTATTATTTATAACCATTATATTAACAAAAAACAACTAGGAGTGGCAATAAAACCCCCCGGATTGGTTCCGACTCAAACCCAGTCAATCATGTCTGGGCAAAACTCGGACCGTATATATAAATAAAGCGGTTCTGGGTATTGAAATTTAATACCCAGACATTTCTGGGCATGGGCTCAGGTAGAAGACCAAAAACTCAAAATCCAAATCCGTGCTTGGTTTTTTTAGTAAGTTTATATATATATATATATATAAAGAGAGAGAGAGAGAATAACACACTGCCAAAATCCCAACGCCCTAAAATCCCTAAACTAAGCCAACATAAGTGGTGCTGCTGGCTGCTGCTCCAACACTCAAAGCCATGACTTTTCTTCATCTAAGATAAAATTACTTGCTGCCATTTGTCAAATACTCATCCCTTCTTTGTCTCTAGCAACCATCACCAAACAACACTCCCCCCCCCCCCCCATTTTCAAGTAACAAAGCTGATGGTGAAAACGAGGGCAAGCCACAAGTTAAATTGAACTTATGAATGCTAAATGTTATTGCTGCTAAATTTAAATATTTGATAGAGATTGAATGAATTTAGATTCGAGATTGAATAAATTTGGCTAGGTTAGAGATTTAAATTTTTGGTTTGGTACATTTTTTCTTTCAGTTCATATCCGGGCAAGGGAAGCTCGAATCAGAAACTCGTGCCCAAGAGGTGTCGAGCTTGACCCAGATCGGATATTAAAAAATCAGTCACGAACCTTGGTACGGACAGTTGTTGTATCGATTCGGGCTGATCCCATGCAAGTCAAAACCTAGCCTGGACTTGGGGTTTTGCCAACCCTAACAACAACAACAGTAGCGGCAACAACAACAGTAATAATTGTATTATTATTATTATGATTATAGGGGGTAAAAAGGAATTTTTAATTTTTAAGAATGGTACAAATATTAATTCACTTCTTATTTTTATTCTCCATTTTCATTCCCACCTCCCCTTAAAGAATGAGTTTCCTATTCTACCTTTTTAAATTTGTGGAGTTCACTCAAATTTCATTTTCATTTCTCTTCTTTATTTTATAAGAAAATAAGTTTATAAATCTCATTTCCTCATTTTTATTCTCATTCTTATTCTTATTCCCAATTAGTAAACACATAAAATATTAGAAAGTAGAAAATTACAGCCCAAAAAGAACAGTCAAACAAATTAGCAATCATAGTGATACTAAAGCAGTTAGAACGTCCTTCTCAAAAAAAAAAAAAAAAAAAAGGCTGTTAGAACGTCAAGGTACTAATTAAATGAGTAGACCTATGATTTGTTCCTATTAAGGTATCTGAATTGTACCATCACATCTTTATAAATAAGTACCTCTTATTAAATAAGTAATATTTGAATATTCGAATATAAATATAACATAAATTGATTTCAGATATCTAAATTGCACCATCCCATCTTTATAGATATATGACTAAATGTTAGTAATTCACATATAAAGTAGTAGTATAATAAATACTTAAACAACGTTGCTCATGTTATGATATATAATATATATGCATAGTAGCGTAGTAAATGATATTGCCCACTTCATGTTGAACCCCACTACCCTATTATTTGGTCTGGTCAAAAGAATTTCACGCTGGATTTCTTGTGTGTGTGCATTGAACTATGGCCCTCAGCAGTAGAACATGTTGGAAAGTTACACGTGCGTACGTAAACGGAGAGTTGCAGAACAACAGATTGATAAAATTTTTCAATTAGCTTGTAAATTGTATTGAAGAACAGTACAAGGTACAGATAACAGAACGTTTCGATTAAACGAAACTACATGAGGAAGCAAGACGTGTTTACTCTCAAAATTTTATAAATACGTCTTGTTCGCCTTTGGCTCTTCTAACAGATAATGTACACTCTTCATTTGTGCTTTTTCATAGTCCTCATCCTTTTTTTCTCTTATGCCCAGTTAAAGTAAACTAAAAAAACCGATAAACAGAGGAAAAAGTTTAAAAGCATGTTGACACCAAGTCCATAGTTGTACATGTTGAAGCCGAGGAGGAAAATGGTGCCTGGCATGGTCAATGGCACTATCCGTCGGTGCCATCAAAGCTTCCTTGGGCACTTTGTCGTCTTTTTTCTCTCAAGTTCTCTCCCCACATCTTGGCCTCGGCAACAGCTCTCTCTCTTTCTAAATCCCGGTTCAACATCCTAGCAGTTTCTCTCGGGGAGTCTTCTTTCTCAGACCCTTCTAAGTCCCACCTGCATCCGGATCCTCCTCCCTCATCATTCTTAAATATCCTTGCTCCATCCCTGTTTCTTCTGTCATCCTTATCTCCAGCACCTCTATAGCTATTAGGATCATAGGTCTGGTTTGCCAAATAAGAGAGGGCAGTGACCACGTCTCCAATTAGAGGACGTGTGGCAGCCTGTTCTTGGATGCACATTGATGCCACAGCCAGCCCTTGGTAGAGACCCCTCATTGGATACCGGCCCTCAAGTCGTGGATCTGCTAGTTTTGAAAATTTTCTACGGTCATTGAACAATGGACGTGCCTGTATATGCATGAAACCACCAACATCACTCTATGATTAACAATAAAAGACGGCCTTTTTCTGAACAAATTAAAGAAATAGCAGAACAGTAAAGTAAACTGCACTTGAAATAAATGTTTATAAATATATTACCCATGTGACAAGGTTCTGTTCTCCATGTGGTCGGGTACTGTCAATGGCTTTCCGTCCAGTAATCAGCTCTAAAAAGACTACCCCAAAACTATAGACGTCAGATTTCACAGTCAATTGTCCAGTCATGGCATATTCAGGAGCACAATAACCATATGTGCCCATAACCCTAGTGGACACGTGTGACTTGTCTCCCACTGGACCAAGCTTTGCAAGCCCAAAATCAGAAAGCTTTGGATGAAATCCTTCTTCTAGTAATATGTTGGACGACTTAAAATCCCTATAGATAACAGGAGGGTTTGCTTTATCATGCAGGTATTCCAAACCTTTGGCAGCACCAGCTGCAATCTTCATTCTTGTGTTCCAATCAAGTGCTTCCTTATCAGGTGGTAAATCTAAACAGGAACAATCAACAAATTTGTCAATAAAATTATATTCAATACATAACCTGTCTAGGTGAAAGGGCCAAAAAGAATGAATATGATCATGAACATAAAACTAAATTTATTGCTACATTTGTGCGCAATAACTTTGTACAGTTTCATTAAAAACAACATGTAAAATGCTATCAAGTTTTATCTTTTCGCTTTTCAACTCTTATGATCACTCATCCATCTACATTTGAAGCATAATGCTAAAAATTCAAAGCACATGGCATCAGGCAGCACGCAAGTGATCAACAAGATTAAAACATCTTCCTAATTGGCTATCCCTCCACTCCCCAAACAAAAGAGAAAAAAAAGGATTTATTAAATCTCAGTATCCAACTTGCTTCTAGTCATAACCACCAATACTGGTACCAACTTTTGCAAAACCAAATTCTACTTATCTCTATACTACAGCATGTAGAGAACACCCGCAGCAAACAGGTTAATACAATTCATCTCCAAAGCACCTAAAAGCATAAGTAATGAGATGAAAAAATAAAGGTTTGATTACTAAAATAAGAGAACTAAAAATTTATCTTCAGATTCTGAACAATAAAAGAAGGATCTCAAAATAGCTAAAATTAGAATTAAGAATCGCTCTGAAAACTGAGCATTCTATAAACCCACAAAGGAAAAGAATTAGCCCAGCATAGAAAGGACAAGTATGAAGCATTTTTTTTTTGGTCACCTTCTCAGCTTTACAGGCATAATATTCCCTAGAACATCTCAAACAGGCTAGTAAAAGGGCTTCTGATTTTTTTTTTTTTTTTTTTTTTGGGTGGGGGGGCGAGATGCGACACAAACTTACCATGAAGGTGATCTTCCAAGGATCCCAAAGGCATAAATTCATAAACAAGAAGCCGTTGGTCCCCATCAGCACAATATCCAATCAAGTTCACTAGGTTAGAGTGATGAAGAAGGCTAAGCATGAGGACCTCCACAAGAAACTCCCTATTACCCTGAAGGCCATTTCTATCCAATTGCTTGACAGCAACGACCTGCAGAAGGCAAGAAAGGTTACAAGAAATCAAAAACTTTTCAAACAAAAAAAGAAGCTACAGAAACAACTGAGGCATGTTACTGAAATTTCTCACTACAGTTTGTCCCACAATTATCAATATCTAGTTGAAATTAGTATGATTTGCTATGTTTAATTTGATCGGTTACTTTTTTTTTTTTTCCCCCAAAAAGAAAAACAAAGAAGTAATTTGTCTAACAAAATGCATGGTCAGGCTACATATGGTTTTACATTTCTTCCAACTGAAAACAAGAGAACTAATGGAGCTAATGCAAATGTGTGGAGCAATAACAACCTCATTGAAAACACAAAACAAATATACACTAAATTTTAGCTAGGTTGTCATAAAATCAATAGCAGAACTGAATAAAAATTCAGATTTTTAACAGACTGATGGATAATACAGCTCTGTTCTCCTAAGAAATTGACTATAACAGACAACAGTAAGCCTACTAAGTATTAATAACAGATTCTCAGGTATGATCTCAAGAATTACATGATTGTTAAATGAAGATTATAAATTTCAAAATAATATAAATGCCACCAACGGTTTCGCGATTTAATTACATGTATCCTCGTGATTCAGTAACCGTAAACCCTAGTTCTTTTTTTTTGGGGGGGGGGGGTGACTAGACCCTAATTCATTATTACAATAGGTACTGGAAAATTATTGGGATCCATTCCCCTGCTCAAGGACTTTGCCTCAAATTGCTACAATCATCATAACAGGTTCAACTTAGAAATTCTTTCTCATCCCCTTTCTGTATCGGGATAAGTATGATTCCAATATTGTTTATTTTGCTTGTAATATCCAAATCAGAATTTTCAAAGTTAAAAGTAAACCAAACATAGGAGAATTTACCTGATCAGTGCCCTCAAGCCGCCCCTTGTACACACGTCCAAATCCTCCTTCCCCTATGAAACTCTCTGGTCTAAAATTCTTTGTTGCAGCAGCAAGCTCACGAAATGTAAATGTTTGAGCAGCAATATTGACACCAGCCCCATCCTTGGGAAGGTGCAATTCCCTTCTGGAGCCCCCATTACTTCTTGATCTAAGTCTGTCTCTTCCTACAAGTCAACCAAAACAGAGAATAATGGATCTGTATTTATTGTCTTATCACCACTAAGAAATCTGAGGACAAATATTAACCCTTAAATTGTAAAAGACTAACAAGAACATAAATTCTATCACAACAGTAAAAAGAAGAAAGCGCACCGATCCCATAAGAGCATGACCCAATTCATGGAGTGATGATAATACACTTTCACTACCATTTTTCCAATCATTGTTAGTTACAAGATAATTTTACAAAAACTGGAATTTTCTACTTACTGAATTAAACTTTAAACAAATATAATTTGTCTTTCAATAGCTCAATTACTAATCAGATCAACCCAATTTATCAAATTCGTTAGGAGATCTCATTAATCAATTAATACTTTCTCAAAAGAACCAACGAACTAACAATCCAAAAATTACGAGAATGATACTATCTCCAAAATCTAACCATGATGATTGATGATACAGTAAAAAACCAAATAAACAAATTGAATAAAGCACTAAGATCAGTAACAAATCAGAGATACTCAGATCCGATCAATTTATTCCATAACTAAAAGCACAATAATAAGAACAAGATACAGAAAAATAAATAAATTAATAAAGCAAATGAACAAAACTTACCAGAAGGCAATCTGGAAATATTATTGGAGACCGTTGGTTGTCCTTGCTTTTGATCATCAGGCTCTTTCTCTGGATTCAACTTCTCATCTTCCCTCGAATCAAAACAAGGAAAACAACCCATCTCCCCAAATCAAACCCACCACACAAAAAAGGGAAAAAAAATAAAAATCAAATCTTTCAAATCCTTAGAAGAAAAATCGGATTTTCTTTCTCACACTCAGTCAACAGTTCATATTCCAAACAACAATCCCATCTGGGTACAAACCACCTTCACGATATATCCACTTAGCACAAAGTAAATGAATACAGAAGGAAATAAAAATAACTTTAAGCTGATCGAGGGTAAGAGTTTGTGAGCGAACGCAGAAAGCCGGCTCTGTCTTCGGCTTCGTTAGGACACTCTCTACATACAGTCTTTATAACAATCTACAAAGTTTGACCATAATAATAAAAATAGAAACTTTCTTTCTAGATTTTCTCAAGCTTAAATTTTTTTCCCTTGAATTTCTATCCCATCAAAGTAAAACACACGAGCATTTACTACTAACTGATTATTTTTTTAACGACAATAACGTTGTGAAAAGGAAAACCGTGTACGTGTCAATTGGCGGGACTGGCGGAACACTCAAGGCATTTGGTCCACTTCTTACAAAACTGCCTTAGCTCTGAGCTTAATCCGTAATTATCAATAAAAGTTTCACATAATTAATGATAAGTTTTTGTTTTTGTTTTTTTCCTTTAGCCATGTTAGGTAAATGCAAATTATGCAATGTAATTTCTTAATAGGGTTGCTTTCATATTTTGGAATTTGAGACCCGAATTTTGCCAAATGGATCCCCCAAATTGGAATTCCGTCACAACAAAAGCAGAAAGTGAGAAAGAGATCAAAAGTTTCTGTATAATTGAACGCAACACGTGCTCCCCCTTTTAAAAGATTCTTCTTAGGGATTTACTAAATCAAATATATTAAAGATTACAGTAATTTTATTCATTAACCATTTTGGTTAGATTAGATCCCATATCATTATATTCCCTGAGCTTCCTAAACTTACTTGTTTGGAACTTGGAATATTCCCCAACTTGCGCAGCATGTCTTTAATTCATATATCATCGCATTCACTTCATTGCTACTAAGATTTGAGGCTGTAATTTTAATTAAATTTACAATCAATTTTACTTAGCATTTATATTTTGATAGGGGGGCGTCCGTCCATGCCCAGCAAACTCAGCCCATCAAAAAATTTACGTAAATAAAATCATCAAGTGGGTCATTTTTGTTCTGCCACATTTGTCCGTTAAAAGTTTTTTGGACGGCTCAAAAATGCGCCATGACGTTTCAGTTGATAACACGCCACCGACAACAATCCAAAACCAAAAGCATATACAATGCACACACTGTCTGAGAGTGTTTCAGATTCTTTTTTTAACAAGAAAATGAGGATTTTGAAATATTCCAGAACCTTGATAAATTCCGTTTCTTGTCGTTCTATTTCATGGAATTTGGATAAATTGTTTTCGCTTATTTGAAAATTATCTTGTAATAAATTTTACAAATTAAATTAATAGCATATCAAACTCACTTTTATAAAAAAAATCCCTCGATCATGAACAGTCAAACATAAATTTTTTATTTTGAAAGGACAGTCAAACATAAATTTCATAGCATTCACACTTTGCAAATTACGACGACACAGCCACACCCTTTCATTTTGGAAAGGGACGCACAAACCATTGGGGTTTATAATCACATTCAGCTACGCACTTAATGCTTGAGGAATACACATACAAATTTCCTTTTAATTTGAGTTGTGTGCCCATAGCTACACTTGCAGCTTCTCTACTAAGAATTTTTTTTTTTGAATTCTGATGGTAATCTTGATTACAATTTCGTATTATATGAGATTCTGATTAATATTCTGATAAAATAATTCTGAATTAGTTTACATTAATTATATAAGACGCAGATTTTCTCTACAATATTCGGGGGTGTCTCACTCGTATTTCGAAGGAGAAGAATCGTTCATAATAATTAAGGAATGAAATAAATCCCTACATGCGACGCGGAGGAATCGAGCCATTGCTCCACGATGATGAGTGGGGTTACTGGTAAAGCCGATGGTTTCTCTACTAAGAATTCAACTAAATTACAACAGGTTGTAACTTATTTCTCTCACGTAAACAGTAACATAACAGTGGAGCTCACGTGATTTTTGTGAGAGGAGTATGTTACCGACAACTATAACCTATCATTTGTCCTCTATTAATCCATTCGTGAGCTCAATCTCACATTCACATAAATTTAAAATAATGAAGTGTTGCGATATATAGTATTTGATGTCATTAAATTTTTTTTTAAAAATCTAATAAAAAGGATTACATGTTTCTATTCTGGAAATATAAAGAAAAACATTAGGCTCTTTTTTTTTTTTTTTGGTTAACCCTATAAACTTTTCATGGTTTCACACGGAATTTTGCCATTTTTTTCCAAATTATAGTTCAATCAGCAAATGAAAAAAAAAAAAAAAAAACTAACATGCATGGCCGAAAATCAATTTAACGTGGGTGCTGGTGGCAAAGATAGGAATTATTTCCTCTCTGAAAGATTTAAATCCCGTTAGAATTCAGTGAATGGGTCAATAGAAGTGCAAGCTGACTTTAAATAAGTAAAAATATCAAGTTACATGATGATATGCGTAAGCCACACATGATGCTAAAAAAGCTCAGTCCACTAGGGACGGTGGACATTAGGTCGATGCATCTGTGATTTTTCCTCTTTTCTCTATTGTTTTCACCAAATTTAATCTTTTAAAGCTTAATATTTATGGCTGCTAAAAATCGGAACATATGTAAAGTTAAAATAGAACGAGCATTAACATAATTTGTATTGCCCTAAAGGTATATAAGGAGTGATTTTTAAGTAATTTTATTTTAAATGACTATCCGAATTGGAACATTGCGAGAGATGAAAAGTTAAAAAAATTATTTAAGTTTAGATCACCCTTTCATCTTTAAAGAAGGTTAAATAAATTGAAATTAAGATCTAATTTTAATGATGAAAAATACTTTTTTTACGACTTATGTCTTGAGTTCGAGATTCGAACTTTAATGAGTGGATGAGTTAATTATATTTTTAAATAATCATTAATATAATTTGTATCATAAACTTTGGGGTTTTAAATCTTCAAGGTTATAACTTTTTAATTATTTTTTAAATAAGTTTATAATGTTCTTAAGCATATAAAATTTGAAGAAAATCCTAATTTTATACTCCATCTCCTGTGACAATAAATTTAAAAAATTACATGGACAATTTTCTTATTAGTGTTGTGCTTATATTCAATTTCCTCTGCTAGATTGCTTTGTTTAGGAAAAAAAAAGAACAAATGTTATGTAAGAATTACGGTTGCTCAACAAATAATACTAAGTACTAACAATCCACTCGTCCACTTAAGACACCTACACATAGCCGCAAATCAGTTAAATCTGCTAACTGGACAATATAATTAATCTATTCTGAAAAACATTTATCACGTAATGATATCAATTTTTTAGTGAGTCACCATCATCATTGTTTTCATAAAGTCGGTCTATTAATAATACATCATTGTCACGGTACGCGGAATCATCCCTAAGCTGTAAAATAATGAAACAAAATCCCAAGTTGGATGGCAAATCAAATGCACCAACTTGATCCATCACCGATATTAAAAAGGAAAAAAAAAATAAAAATTCAAACCTTTCCCAAATTAGCTTGTTGATTTGATTTGTTCATGAAAACGCATTTTTAATTTTTAAGCCAACCCATATTCCTTATTGGGCTTGGATCATGAGTCAATGGGCCTGGATCTAGGCCCCTTCAAATATCCACAACCTTATGTTACGAATAATCATGGGATGACTCAGACTCGTCGCACACCCGATTTGAAAGAATTTTAAAATATATTGGAATATTATATCAATTATATAACAAAAGATAATATTAATATGTAAGTGCTAGTAATACCAATATTAAATTATTGTACGTCTGGAATGTATCGTAAACTTTGTGCCCGAATTGAAAGTGCGTAGGAAGCACACAGCTAGGTCAATGGTCAACCGCCCATGATCACCTCACAAAAATTGAACGGCCCGAAACAAAAGAATAAGAACAACAATATCCTGTACACGTTCCGTTGGAAACAAAATTATACTAACTAATCAGTTTAACATAAAAAAAGAAAAAGAAGGTGATCAACAAGCCTCCCTGATCTGCGCTATGATTATGCACGTCCATTGTTGTTTGTTCGAATGAAACCTCATCTTTTCTTTTAACAGACCAAAAAAGAAACAGAAGAAAAATTTGCTGAAACTTGAAATAATTCATGGAGAAATTCTTAGCTAATTTAGATAGCTCTAATAGTTTTGCGAAGAAAAAGAGTGACAATGCGGGTCACCATCATATTCACAGCAGGCATACATCAGATAGCATTGATATTGGAAAATCAGACGGCCAGCCGAAGGTTGATCAACAGAACGGATCATCGAATGATGAGCACCTACCACAAGAGGCGAGCCTTCCTGATCAGTTTTTTGAAGAAGTTGATCGATTTGTTAATGATGATCATGGATCAAAGCCATCAGAGATTCCAAAATGTATTGATGTTTCATTTTACAAGATGGTTGAATCCATGATCGTTAAGTATGAATCCAAAGAAACTAGCTCGGCTAAGTTCGGACAAAATGAAGAGCAAGACGCGCTGTTTCTAGAATCTTTGAAATGCATTTCAAAGCTGATTAATAAGATAACTACTGATCAATTCTGTTCAAGATATAGTAATTTATTATCGTCTTTAAACAACGCAAGCATTGTTTTACATCGAGGCATGTCATTGTTAGACGAAGAGTTTCGGTTGCTTTTGGATCAGAAACGAATCGTTTTGGATTCAAAAACTCCAAAGACTCCGAAACCTTCATCGTTTAACTTCAGTTCTCAATCCAGTCAAGATTCAGATCGCTGTTTGTTACCCGACAGTACTGGATCCAACGAAGACGAGGGATTCCCAAATTTCTCGACGGAAGCAATATCAAACATGAACAAGATTGCCACGGCCATGATTTCGTGTGGTTACGAGGCCGAATGTTGTATGGCTTACACTTGCTTCAGGCGAAACGCGTTCAGAGAAGTGCTTAACAAGCTAGGGTTTGACAGTATCACAATCGATGATGCTCATAGAATGCAATGGGAATCACTCGAAAGGGAAATCGCTTCATGGATCAGCATCTTCAAGCATTGTTATAGGATGCTATTCCCCGGCGAACGCAAGTTCTCCGATGTCATCTTCTCTGAGTATCCGTCAATATCTCAAAGACTCTTCAGCGAACTTGCAGCCACAGTGATCACGCCGTTTCTAAGTTTCTCAGAAGTTATCGCATTGACAAAGCGTTCAGCTGAAAGATTGTTCAAGTTCTTGGACATGTGCGAGACCCTCAACGATCTAGTCACAACCATCGATGACTCGTATTCCAAAGAAATTTCCCAAGATTTGACATCAGAGATAGCAGTGGTCAAATCCCAGCTGGCTGAAGCGGCCGGGAGCATCTTTTGCGAGCTTGAAAATTCCATCAAGCGTGATCAAGGCAGAACCCCGGTACCCAGCGGACAAGTTCATCCGTTAACTCGTTACACAATGAATTATTTAAAATACGCTTGTGAATACAGGGACACATTAGAAGAAGTGTTTAGATTGCACCACAAAAACGAAGGATTCGATAATGCGCCGAGTCAGGAAAATCATGACGTCAACGAACATCTAACCGAGATGCCTAACGATGATGGGACGCCGAAGAAGTCTCCGTTCGCAATTGAGTTGATAGCGGTGATGGATTTGCTTGACGCAAATCTTGAAAGGAAGTCCAGGCTGTACAGGGACCCTGCGTTGCGATACGTTTTTCTGATGAACAACGGTAGATACATTTTACAAAAGATCAAAGGTTCCAATGAAATCCACAATATGATGGGTGTCACGTGGTGCAGGAAACGGTCGACTCAACTGAGGCAGTACCATAAGAATTATCAAAGGGAAACGTGGAGCCGAGTGCTGCAATGTATTAGCCATGAGGGGTTGCAAGCTAATGGGAAGTTGGTTAAGGCTGTGTTGAAAGAGAGGTTTAAAAATTTTAATGCATTGTTTGAGGAGATACACAGGACACAGAGTACGTGGGTGGTCAGCGATGAGCAGCTTCAATCTGAGCTTAGGGTTTCGATATCGGCGGTGGTGACTCCGGCTTACCGGTCATTTGTCGGAAGATTTAAGCAATATTTGGAAGGGAGATCAATGGATAAGTACATTAAGTACCAGCCGGAAGATATTGAGACGTTGATTGATGAATTATTTGACGGAAATCCAATGTCTATGGGGAGGAGAAGAAACTGATCATAGATATTTTAATCAAGAACTAATCGCCTCAAGATTATGGTGGCGATTGTTACATTCATTTCATGCCTAATTTTTTTGTTTTGTATTTTCATTTGTTTTCGACACAACCAATTTAGTGCATCTACTATTCTACTTGAATGTGATCGTGTAATTAATTACAAGAAATTTTGCGATACCTCATTTGGAATATATTAGTGTACCTACGTTATTATTGTAGCAAATTTTGTAACATTTTTGAGATTTATTAATGGGAGTGGATATTTTAACTTAACATTTTGATTTAAACGTAAACATCAAAAGCTAGCTATTCATTTGGTTCGATCCAAGGACTGATGTAATTACTTATATATGGCACTGAAACTCTATTAAATATAAGACAAAATTTGGACAAGAAATAGAGAGAGACTTTTCTTCTTTTAAGTTTTAATACTCCACCTCAGCTTTTTTGTTTTCTGAATCATATGTTTAATAAAATTATTAATGCCATATAAGTAATTATATCCGTCATTGGATTAAACCAAATGAATGGCCAGATTTGACATCTAAATTTATGTCAAATTCTTAAGAATTAACTATTGTATTTATGTGTGCATAGTAATCTAATGACACCCAAAATATTAATGGCTACCCAATTTTCTCTACACTTACGTGACCTCAATTCAAATTCTAAACTTTGTTATGAAATAATTATAATTTATGTGGATGTTCATCAAAGCATCCTTTTATCTGCTCAAAAGTAATTTTTCATCTCTTATAACTCCAATTATCTCCTTAAATTAAGGATTTGTGTCTCTTACAATTATGATGTATTACTTACTACTTTATGGTTGTATCACTATGAAATGAGACTTTTACTCCTTATTTGTATATACTTGGAAGTGTGAATAACACATAAGAGATTGAATAAAATTCATCTCTACACACATATTGTGTCTCTTATTTACTTTCTTTCTTTCTTTTCCTATATGGTTGTACTCTTAATTAATAGATTTTATAACTTGTTATCAGCACGAGTCTCTAGCCACAAGAGATCAATTTTCATCCACTTTAAAATATGGTAATATCTCTTCTTTAATCTTACTCATAAAAGTATGAGGTAAATAATCTTGATTTTGTCTAAGATAATATTTACATTTACATATGTATTTTGATAATTTAGAATCATGCATCAATGAATTCATACTTTTACATCATCATTATTTATATTGTTATTGTTCGACATTTCTTATTATAATATTCAATTGCTATTATAAATTTTCCATTTTTGAAATTCAAAAAGTTCATCCTAAAGTGTGAATATTATAATATACAATGAAAGACAATTAAGAATGCATCCTTGGGGGATTGCATCGCACATAATGAAGGTTTTCTTTCAAAATATGTTCTTGAAGAACTATTTCAAAATTATCATCATCTTGTTTATGAATGATTGACTATATAAATGTATATTTTATATATTCCTGAAGGACTACACAAATATTACGAGTTCATGTTGTCATGCAAGGCTATATACGAATTTCCTTCGTAATATCTCCCAGAAGGAGTTATAAAATAAAAAGATAAACATGACATAATTGTTTTTTTAGAACTATTTTGGGAGGAAAAATATGACAATAAAAAGTGTTTGAGTAAATGCATTTCTAGTATGAATAATTTCTTCACTTCATTGGCTTGTTACTTTATTTTCAGTCATCTAAACTTTTAATGACAAATTTTTGCAAGCTTATTGTATAATTTGTAAGAACATTTTAATAGAATAAAATATAGGAATGAGTTATAAATAATATATATGCATATTTTATCTTTTTAATTGATATGTATGTTTTATTAAATTTTAGATAAATGATTCTTTTATTATTATCTTGAATGATTAAAGTTTCATTAATATTTACATGTTTGAGATCATGAATAGTTATAAAATATTTTTGTGGAAGAATTCAATCCCTGAAGGATTATAAAAGATAATGATTTTCTTTTATAATCTTCTCCTTGAAGGAGCTAAATGTTTATATATAGACTTGACGATAAATTCAAAGCCTCGTTTGATTCTCTCATTTGAAATTATGTGAAGAGAATAATATAAAAGGAAACATATTAGAGGGCACATGATTTTATAGCACAAATATGCTCCAGCAGTAGTAAATTAAGAGTGCCAATATAAATCGATACTATGTTTTCTTTTGTTAAATATAAAATATGAGCTTTGATTAAAAGAAAATCATGACTAATTCAAATCCTTAATGGATTCCTACTCTTGTAAGAGTAGTAATGTATGTTATGATTATCAAATAACTATTAAAAATTATAATGGTCATAGATCTTATTGTAAGAAATCAGCATGTGAATATTGTATCACCATAAGTGGTCTAAAATTGAATTAATATTGGTGATGGACCAGAAGTTCAATCCAAAATCTTCAATAATTTAACTCAGTAAAGTCTCTATGAAAGCTTAATAATTTTCATAAAAATTCTCCAATGATTAGGGGGAGTAAAGCGATATACATTTGATAGATAATATAAAATAGTTTGTTTCACTTTTATCCCATTTTGATATTTACATGCGTTAATTTATTTGAGTCTGGACTTCAACAAGACTATTGTGCAATGCGCATTATTGATCAATTTTTGAATGGGTTTATTGACATGTGAAAGTGAAAAATCACAAATAAAGTATAATTGTTAGTTGATATGATATCCTTGAAGGACGAAATGGTTAAACAAATAAATCTGTGAATGCCTGAAGCATATAGAAGATCAATCAATGCAAATGTTTAATTCTTGGAAAGTTGAAGATAAATAATTTGATGCTCCTGAAGAGACCACGTTTGCATGTATAGCAAAATATTTGATCTTTATTAAATTATTAAACATATTGCCCTTAGAGGAGCATAATGTACCAACTAGAAGATGAGTCTCAAATATCCTTTAAGAGGTAAATTATGAGAAATAAAGAGAGATTCATATTGCCTTATAAAAGACACGCGTGAAAATTAAGAAAGAGAGATTTTTAGCTCTTGCAGAGGCATATATATTAGAAGTTTCGAAAGATCTCATCGGGCATACATGTTGCAAAATAAAATGTATTTGATCAATAGTAGGTTGGTACTTGGTGCAAGAGAAAAATTGAAATTGACATAAAATTATTGTCAATAAAAGTTCAGTTATCATGATAAAATATCCAGGATCCTGAATCACAAAATTATGAAAGAATGTTAATTTATATGATTGGTGAAAATTTGGACATGTATTTCATATGCCAGAATATGTATAATTAATTAGCAAGACATAAAGTATTTTGGACTTGCAGTCCCTATGCCTGAAGTCGTAAACTTCATTGATAAAATATGAATATGAACTATAGTGTGTCAAAATCAAATTGAAGAATCTATGCACTTATCTCTGAAGAATAAGATGCTTAAAACAATTATTAAAAGTATTGAATGAAAAAGCTTGCACTTTATATGTTTTTGATAAAGCTATAATTATAGTTGTGTATATTATAGTAATATAAACTTACAAAAGTGCAATCACTTGAGTGAATTTATTATAAGTGGGATATGTCATTATCCACTTTGCTATGTGATTTTTATTGAAAATTGAAAATTAAATTTTTAATTTTTGCACAATGTGTTGATGATTTCATCATGAAAAGACTCTTGAAGATGTTATGAACTTATTTCTTTTAATAATACAATTCAAGATGAAAAATCTTGCAATAAAAAAATTCTCTCAATTAATGAATTGAAGTTTATGAAGTAGAATGTTGAAATATAAAAATACTAGAAGTATTTCATATTCAAAATTATTCTATTTTTAAATATGTTGTATATGTCTTAGTCCCGAAGAACCATACCTTACTCAAAATTGTGCTTATAAAGACATTGAAAAATTACATAATTGTAAATTAAATTATGCTAAGCATATACTTGAAAATTTCAAAATAGTGTGAAAAGTATATCACACTCTTTCTATGATATGGATGTAAAACCTTAGTTTTATTTAAGAAAATCAACAAAATTATGAAGATATATGCATAGCAATATTCTTCAAATTCAAGATGATTGTATCTATAATTTATTACATGTTTTCAAGCTTCGAAAGGATGGTGTTTATCCTGCATATTATTTCACCAAAATATTATTAATTACAACAAATTATGATTAATTTTTGAAGCTTCCATATCATTTTGAGGGGGAGCATATTTATATGGAGAACTACATACACTGTAATCTTTTTTCTTCACTAGACTTTTATCCTATTGTGTTTTTCCTAATAAAATTTTAATAAAGCAGATTACACCACTATAAGATATACATGAATAATATACTCTTTTTTTCTTGGCTAATGCATCGAGATCAACTCTTTCTATACACTTTACCATAATAATTAATACATGCATATGAAATGAAAGCTTATACGACAACCGTGCGTATTTATTTATAGAAACGAAATCAGAACGGACTCAGAGTCTCTGATACGTGTACTGAGATTTGCTAAAAAAAGTAAAAGTAAAACTTATGGTCGGATCTAACCCGACCCAAGATAGAACGCAAAGATCCTGATATTCCGCCGGTATTCGGCGCATCGGTATCCCGCCGCCCTTAAATAGGCCCTTGTGGGCAGTGCTGCAGGCCACGCCTTGGCATCCTTTTCACAATACCCACTGCCACCTTTGTCTCTGCTTTTACCCCAACATGCCTAAACTAGCTACATGCAATCAATTACGAATTCTTTTAATATTTATGTATGATGTATATTCTCTTCCTCAGACTCACAGCCAGAGGATCGATCTACCAAGTAATATAATTTTATTCACTGGATTTGATCGAGTACGTTTAGTTATGTACTGGAAAAGGTACTCAATTTTTCGTTAGGGTCCAATCACACTGGGTCAATAAATTAGCTGTATACAGTGCGTAATTATTTTCACCATCCCCGGAACATGCACATTGAGCAACCTCTAAAATGGGTTTCTTTCCGTTATGACATTTTTTGGGCTGAAAAATGATTATCAGTATACCAGCTGGAAAGTTACTGCTTTTTATCTTCTCGATGGGCACCGAATTAAGGCCTTGTTGAGATTTTTCAGGCGAAGTTACTGAGTGATGAGAGCACTTATTAGTCGGATGGCAAATGGATCGATCAACAACGGATATTCATAATCATAATAATATCCATCTAACGTTCTTTGCGAGGCTCGTCTGCATTCATCATTTGCTATGTTTCAAATCCCACACCAGTTTTAGATAGATAATGGAATTTATGATTTATTAATACTAGCTGTGTTGACTGTGGGTGATTTTCCGTCGTCAGCTAGCAAAGACAACGATGGAATTGTGCGGCAATTTTTTTTTTTAATTTCTAAAATAAAAATGTTGTTAATAAAATTTTGATTTTTTTTTTTTTTTACCATACAACGAATTCACTACCATTATACAAAATTATAAATCGTGAAATTTCGAGTCTGGCCACTTTTTTTTCCTGGCTGATAACAGTGCCTTTGCCACGAGAGCAGTAACACCGACGATTATTTTTATACAAATTAAATTTAATTAGCTTTTAAAATTAATGATTTTAGGAAATATAAATAAAAATAGACAAGAACTTCTAAATGTAATACATCATTAATTAACTTTTATTATATTAATATGTTGTATTATTTTTTAATTTAAAAACAAAACTTAATGTCACTAAATATAAATATGGACATATTTATCATGAATAATTACGAATTTACATATAGATGAATAATTTCCATATGCAACTGAATATTTACCATCTTTGACTATATTTTCGTATTTGAACATTGAAATATATGTAAGTTGATGAATCAAACATTCCGTGCACTATCAGATAAAGAAGGCACAAAGAAATTCTTTTGATTTTTGAATTTGCTCAGCCTTTCTATTTATCATCATTCGGTCGTATAAAGCATCTGCGCTTTGGTATTTTTGATTCCATAGTCATCGATAGTATAGTAAAACATAGACCAACTCATGTTCTTTGACCACCTGAGTGATGAATTGGCAAATCCAAAGACCCACTTGATGATGGATCATGATGATTATGCATACACACACACACACACACTCATACATATATATACATATACATATATACATACATGCACACGCCGGTTAACGTTGAGAATCGAACCAAGAAAAGAAAAATGCAAAATTAAAGGACTTAAGCCTTAACTCTTAACATGCGCTGCGTAAGGGCGGGTCACGTCCGAAACAAAGAAATCTTAAGTTAATGCTAATATAATAATCCCAGAAACCGACAACGAGAACGAAAAAAGGCGTCTAAAAAATGCCTTCCACTTTCAGGCCTTTGCCATTTGCCAAGCCTGAAAAAGCTTGTTCCCATGTCCCCCCCAAGTTCCTGAAGATTTTGCATTTTCAGTTTTTCACTTGCTTGCTCTCTAACCTCTAGAGTAGACAAAATCGCCCATAGCTAGCCGCCTTCTGAAACTGACAGATTAATGTGCTCCCACCTTTTAAGTGTGCGTTTAACCTTAATGTATACGTGATATGCGTACATGCAAAAGTTGCAACGCAGTGCCGGTGTCCTCTCTCTATCTCCGCTCTCCCCCAGACAACAATCCTTTTAAAGCAAATTTTACTAAATCCTTCTACGCACGCGCTGCGACAACAACAGACAAACTTCTCAGTATTACCACTATACCACTCCGCCACAGCCCCCACCCCTACACACACACACACACACACACACACCTATATACACGTACCCCTTCCCATTTGCCACAATAAATATCGATATCATCACAAGACAACACAAGTCATAAGCAGTAAGCACAACCCAATCGAATTCATTTTCTCTTACTAGCTTGTTTGTTTCAAGAGAGGAAAAGAGAAGAAGAAGAAGATGCAGTTCCAACAGTTGCGGAGGGAGGAGACCTGGGGGTATTACATGATGCAGGGCGGTTCGAGGTCGAGGGGAAATATGCCTAGAGAGGAGCCGATGGAGAAGGTGGCACGGGTGGTGTCGGAGAGTGCTGTTGTGATATTCAGCGTGAGCAGTTGCTGCATGTGCCACGCAGTGAAGAGGCTCTTCTGCGGAATGGGCGTCAACCCAACTGTGTACGAACTTGATCATGACCCCAGAGGGGCTGATATTGAGAGAGTTTTGATGAGATTGCTTGCTAACTCCTCTGCTGTTGCTGTCCCTGTTGTCTTCATTGGTGGCAAGCTCATTGGTGCCATGGACAGAGTCATGGCCTCTCATATTAATGGCACTTTAGTCCCTCTTCTCAAGGAAGCTGGAGCTCTTTGGCTCTGATCCTGAATTTAATTTCTTTATTTATAACGATGATATTCAAATTTTAACTTTTCTTTTTTCCTTCTCTCTCTTTCTCTCTCTTTATTTAGTAATGTGAGATAAGATAAAAGCTTAGTTAGTCACATTGCAATGCGGCTTAATTATTATTATTATATACAACTAGTACTGCAATGGTTATCAAATGGAGTAATGCTATTAATCTCTCCTTTTTGTGTAGTGTAGATAATCTAAGGTTTTAACTGTAACTAGGTTTCTTAGTTTTGTTGCCCTTTAATTGTTAATCTGCAGGACTAGTTGGTGGTTTTTTTTTTTTTTTGATTGAGACTAGTTGGAGTTTTATGTCCACGAGTCATTGTTAGACAGTCGATGGCCACGAGTATTGTTATGATGAATAGGAAAGGAAAGGTGACCGGTGACTCCCCCACGTATCATATCTAATCACTGACAGCCACGTAAGCAACATGAATGAGTGATTAGACTGATGTCAATTTGGGTTTTTTTTTTTTTGTTTGATAAGGTCAATTTGGGTTTTTGAGTGTGGGAGTGGGCGACATTCTTCGCTTCGCATTGCGTCCTCCTCTTCCCCGAGACAATTACAAGTAGTGTTTCTGAAACGAAAAGCAAAAGACAACACCACACAATTGTCCAGAGGATACATTCAAAGCGTGATTCTCACTTGGATGGCCCATGAGAATAAACAACTTCGACATTCTTATTATGACTGAAGGTTTGATGGGATTATATACTAAGAATTGGGCCTAAGGGTGTCATGAGCCCAAACTTTTGGGCTTTGGGAGGATGAAAATATATTCGCCCACGGAGTGAGTAATGCTTTCCAAAACCCCTTAGAAGTGTGAGTTGAATTCAAAATTAAAATATCTTTACAGTTTAATTAAAGCTTTTATCATCTTCTTCCGCGTCGTCTTCATCAATTCTGAAATTGTGTTATCAAA
Source organism: Citropsis articulata (assembly GCA_030449925.1). Lineage (NCBI taxonomy): Eukaryota > Viridiplantae > Streptophyta > Magnoliopsida > Sapindales > Rutaceae > Citropsis > Citropsis articulata. The sequence continues at coordinate 189,805 of JASUUH010000244.1, read as the reverse complement.
TTTTCTTTCTTAAATTCTCAACCTCTTTATTACTTCTCAAAATTTTCCATCAATCGAACACAACTTCTTTATGACTTTTGTTTTATGAGCTTGGATTTCCTTTAATTTTATGTTCTTTTTAATAATTTCAAAATGGAAATCGAATAAATGCTAGAGCTCGACTCTTAGCCACTCAACAGAGTTAGTTCGGAGAAAAAGGATCAAAGCTCCACAATAATTGCACCAATTTGACTGAACACGATAACCCAAGCAGTGATCATGGCTGCACTGCAATTGAATAAAATAAAAAATGCCAATTATTTGTTAGCACTAAAACCGACATCACCATATAAGAAACAAACCTTCTGGTTAGAGCAGAGCAGCACTTGAGATTTTACATAATTTATTCAAAATAGTCTACCTAAGTTATGATAAATCCAAGAAGATCAAGCTTTGTTTAGTTTCAGTCTTTGCTTTTTAACCTTCTTTCTTTATGTGAATGAATTATAATCGAGGATACTCTGAAATATATACCTATGTATAGGCATACGTATGTGTATATTTGTCCCACTTGTCGTTTCAATTCAGCCCGTGACTCAATAGTTCCCACTCCGGTTATGGGGATTAAAAGAATCCCAGCAACTGACTCATAGCAGATAATTTCACCAATCAAATTAATTTCCACGGGCCCAAGCCTAAGCCCAGCTGCCCTGCAAAGGGAGAAAAATTCGCAATCGAAACTGGAACTTGAATGCTTTGCTAATCCAATAAATTTGGAAGCCTTGAATAATTCCACAATGCCCACATGACTCGATTCAATTAAAGTGGCAGGCATATGACCATTACTTGCTTTCTGCCTCTACAACTAGTTTTACAGAGGAGATTGATCTTGAATTTTATTTATAAATGGATTCTCAACTCCCACCAAGCTCCCAGAATAAGCACTAGAAAATCTGTGACACATCGGAATGGTCCCCCCCCATAAGCTTCTTTAGCCTACGGTCATAATTCATAAAGTGCCCATTTCATCTAATTTTCATTATCAAATATCAGCAAGTGGAGAGACTGCTAATTGCTTAAGGGTATGTTTAGAATTGACATGTTGTGGCGGCATTTTTAATCCATAGCTAAGCAGAAGCATAACAATTTCAAAGATACCAATAGTAAAGAAGAGCAACATTAGCAGCGAAAGTTGAGCAGTCTGACTCATAGACATATGTACATACAAAATACAGAGGCTTAAGAAGCATGCACGTATGCTTTGTGGCTGACATTTTGTGCCGCAGATGAAGTGAAAACACACCCACAAACTGAGAGACGAACGCAGAAACAAGTGAAAGCACGCAGAAAAATAATGGAGAACATAAATAAATAAAAGAATTCCAATATTGTTTTGTTGTTCTGCAACAGTAGTGTCGTTTTCAGCCTGGGACTCCTCATTTGTTTTTCGTTTACTATTAGCAAATAATAGAGCCTCAGCCTCCAAATCAATCTCCGCTACCTGTCAATCTGATACAGAGTTGCAAACATCTCTTTTCCCCCTTGGCCCTCACAAGCAGCCAAAAGGGTTCTTCACATGTCTTTGTTTGTAGCGCATAGATAAAGCATTTTTCAATTATCAGAGTACAGTTGGTCCTAACACCAACTACTCACGGGCTCATTATATTGCACAAGCTACAAATAACATATAACGTAAGCATACTTTATGAAGCTAAAAGATTATCGCTTCATTCAAATGCCTTTGCATATAGTGTACTGGTTCCAGCTTTAAGCCACTAAACACAGATGCTTTTGCAGAAGCTTCTTCATACTTCTCCCATGTCTTCTTCAATCGATCACTTCCTCTATGTTGTTCTTGCACTTCTGTTTATTCACACACTTTCTGCAATAGCACAACCAGCAACACCCACCTCTCGGATCACTGTTGTTGGCGTTGTTTTTTGTGATACTTGTTCAACCAACTCTTTTTCTAGACACAGCTACTTCTTACCAGGTAAATGAGACGGTTGAAGTGTGTTACAAGAGGTCTGGGGTTCCAATGCCGCTCACATAAGGGTTGTAATTTTTCAAGTTAACGTTTTAATTTGTTTTTATGTAACCAGGAGCTGATGTTCACATACAGTGCAAATTCAAAGCAAGCTCCCCAAGAACAGCAGAGCAAATCGATTTCTCAGTCAATAGAACAACTGATAAATATGGAGTGTATAAGCTGGAAATACCTCATGTTGATGGAGTTGATTGTGTGGATGGCATGGCAATTGAGTCACTCTGCCAAGCAAGCCTAATAGAAAGCTCATCTTCAGCATGCAGTGTTCCTGGTTTAAAGACTGCAACAAATGAAATATCAGTAAAATCAAAACAAGATAGTCTTTGCATTTACAGCTTGAAAGCAATGAGTTATAGACCTTCAGAAAGAAATGCCACTTTGTGTGGAAATCACAAACAGGATTCGCAAAAATCTAAAGCTCTCGGCTCTTCAAAGTTCTTTCTCCCTTATTACTTTCCCCCTTATGGCTTCTTTTGGCCTCCTTTGCCTCAATTTCCCCCTCTATTTCCAAGCCCACCATCATCTTTTCCATTTCCTCCTTTATTTCCAAGCCCACCATCTTTGCCCTTTCCTTTTCCTCCTCTATTTCCAAGCCCACCACCATCTTTTCCATTTCCTCCTTTATTTCCAAGCCCACCATCTTTGCCATTTCCTTTCCCACCTCTGCCTCAGTTTCCGCCGGTGCCGTCACTTTTTCAGCCGCCACCTCCTCCTGCTTTCAGTCTGGGAGATCCAAGAACTTGGATTCCTAATTTTCCCACACTAGCTCCTCCACCTCCGCCTGCATTTAATCTAAGGGACCCCAGGACTTGGATTCCATACGTTCCTCCATCTCCTCCTAGTTTCCCTCAAAATCAAGCTCAAAAACCATAGTACTGTTTTATATTATTATAGCAATTATGTTTGATCTGTGTTTATTTTTCCTCATTACAGATGCCTTTTATGTGAAGTATAATGTTTAAAAGTCGTACGAATATTTCATATCAATGTCATGTGGACTCAATCAAGGATGAATATATTTACTAGACAAAATCTGTTTCTTTACATAAATTCGTACAAAAAGACTGCGAATTGAGCCAGTAAACAAAATATGATGCTTTGCTTTCACTATATTTTGGCACTTCAACGTTCAGCTTGAAACCCTTCTGCCTTCTAGCTGCTTCTCCTCCTCAAGTAGCTCACCATTGGTGTTAGAAGCTTCCTAAAAGAATTACCAAAACAAAGATTCAAATTAGATACAGGAATAAAGCAGTTACATTAAATAACCATGCCTAAGTCAATTGAAGTAGTTTATCCTAACCCTCAGTCTTCCCCTTAATCCCTTCACTTCGGCATCATTCCGCTTCAATTCATCTTGGAAAATATTAATCAGAGTAGCATTGTCATCAATTAACACTTTTTCTTTCTTTTCCAACTCCCGAAGCCTGTTTTCCACCTCCTTTAGCTGAGAAGTAGCAAACAAATTTCACAATCCTGCATGAAATGATCTCCCCTGTGCAAGTAAAAAAGTCATAATTGACAACTTACTTGGCTTTCAAGCGATGTGCACCGATCCCTTTCAGTTTTCAATTGATTTTCAAGCATTCTGCACCTATCCCTTTCACTTTTCAATTGCTTTTCAAGCATTCTGCACCTATCTCTTTCGTACTGTAAATCTTTTGACAACTCCTGCTTTGTAGGTCCCTCCTCTCTCTTCTCTCTGTGCAAACAAAAATACGTAGCTTTAGTGACAATAAAGTTACAAAGAATGTGGGAGTTCAGTTCTACAGGAAAAACGTTAAATTCTACCTTTCACTTGCTTCATGATTCTTTTCCTTTGACTTCATTAAACTCTCGGTGTGACTGGTAGACAGAACCGGCCTGCTTCCATTGACACCGGCTGCCTGTGCATTTGAATATTCGGTAACAGAAAATATTAGGGACAGAGCAAGCAAAGCAAAAACTTGAGCTGGATAGGAAAGACTAACTATGAATGGCTTAATGAAAATATACCTTTGAAAGTAAATTCCTTGTGCCATGAGGGCTTGAACCATGTGACCCAGGACCTCTGTGAGATTCATCAGTTGCCGGAGATGCTTGGTGACAGCTTCTGTCTTCACTTGCAAATTCTTCTTGTAATCTTTTATCAAATTCTGAAAGGTATTCCATTTTGAAACTGCTGCCTTCACCGCCTTTCAGAATTTGGCGTACATTCGACTTGTCCTTATCAGATGTTTTAGACTCTTTCTTTGAAGAAACAGGGGTCTTTGAGTGCCGCCTTGGAGCATATCCAACTTCGTGGCAGTTTGTGCACCTAATTAACCACCCCAAACAACCCCCCACAACCCCAAAAAAAGAAAAAAAAATGAGAAGAAGAACTATCAGAAATAAAATCTCCAATGATGAGAGCACATATGCGCATAATAAGAAAAACACTGACCAGTATTCCTTCTGTATTGCGACTAAACGTGCTTCTAGTCTTGCTAGCACAGGTGTGCGCTCGAAACCTTGTTTGTCATGAGCTGGTTCGACAAAATTAGCCTCCAAAACCCCTGTTGCAAAAGAAAGAACAGAAGTGCAGCAGCTGGGTTTCTCTATACAATTGATATACATTTAAAGCAGAAAATAGCTCAAATGCAAGTATAATTCCTAATAAATATACAATACCTATAGCCCCACGACCATCACTTCCAGCAGCGTTCCAGACTCTCCAGAATGGCTGAAAAGCATGAATTTACACGTCAATGACAATAGTCAAGAGAAAATACATATTCAATGTTAATGTATGCCATGCCATTCTGTCCTTTGCATTTTCAACTTGGTCAAGAATAAACTTCTTACCTTGATGAGTCTATTCTTATGGTAGACATTAAATCCTTGTATATCAATATGGTGATGAGCATCCTTCACAAACCCAATTGTCACATTTGCAGCCATCTGGTGTAACAGGCAGTAGCAAAGTTACTTGAGGTGGAAGAGAAACAAAAAATAAAATGAAAAATAAAATCCAATATTCTGTAAATTTACATTCAAATCCCTCGGCACCTGTTCTGGAAGAGATGTAGGCTTGTATCTTAGCTCCTTAATCAGCATCATGTCATTAACTATGTTGTGATGTTCGACACCTTGACCACGTAGAATAATTCGAAAGCCAGGTGGAAGTCTCAGATACAGAATTGAAGCATAACTCTGCAGCAATGAAATCAGAAACAGAATCAACATCTAAGTAGGATTGCCGACTATTTAAAACCCATACTGAAGCCCCCCCCCAAAGAAAAGGGCATAATTTCTCAAAATAATTGGGTGAAAATAACAGCACAAACACATGCAAGCAACTCTTATACAACATTTTAGGTATCATCTTTAGTAAAATAATTTGTCAACAACGTATCATGCTTACCCTTAAAGAGTGTTGATAAGTCAAGAAATATCTAGAGTTGGGATATTTTTTGGCCATCTCTATGTTTTTCTCTTCTCGGTTGACTCCTCTAAGTTGAATGTCCTGTCATTTCAAACATCAAGATAACAAATATTATTAAACTTCAAGTAAACGCAGTTAGCAAATGACAGTAAAATTGTTAATGGCATACACGTGGATCAGAGTCAAAATCCATTTCCAGCTTTCCTTCATCATCCTCCCAAAGATTATATATTACAATGCGTGTACCTTGATCTTTCATAAAATTGAACTGCAGCATAAAAAAGAAAACATAACCAATATGATGACAGGGAAAAATAACAGACACCATAGGGCAATCAGCAATAATGTGATGCAACCAAATACTAATAACAGCTAAATTAGTAACTCACTAACAAATTATGACTGCTAAAAATGAAATGCTGCACTTTTTAAGACAAGAAGAAACAATGAAGGTGACTGAACCAAAGAAAACTAAAATGTCCACAGTACATGAGAAAGGCGATTTCCAGATCCATTAGAAAATATTGTTATGTGAAAAAAGAAAAAAAAACACAGCCATCAACTAACCTGTTGAGTTAGATCTTCTTCACTTGTATAAGGTGACCATTGTACTATGGTTTCCAGATTTCTACTCCAATCATCTGGTGATGATCGTACCAGCATATCCCAATGTTCTCCTCTTTTCCTGTAATCAATCTTATCATCGGAAAAGAAAAAACAGTTAAATACCAGGATCAACGTCCATCTAAACTCACAAACCATCAAATGATTATGAACATAATAATTCAGAATAGCCTCACTTACCATAGGAACCACAATATCTTCCTTCCCGGTGCCCCTCAAAAATGTGTATGACAGCATTCCAATACTTTGTGTAGAGCTAAGAAAAATAGGAATTGTTCAGTTAGTTTTGAACCTTTTTTTTCAAATAAAATGAACTAAAGAATTAAGAATACTGTTTGGTTATTCATAAGTTGTCAGATCATAAGAATAATTCAGAAATAATTCAGAATGTTGAATCGTCAAAAATAATTCAGAATGTTTTTCTCAAAGCTTAAAATAGGATCAACCTTTTCCCATCGGTTCCCTGACAACGTGAAAATACAATTACATCTGCTCCAAGCCTCATAGTACTCGTCTTGAAACCATTGCCATCTGAAATCCACATGTGAAGGAAAGAATTTCAGAAAAAGTTAGTACTTAATGGCATAATATGGCTCTGAAAAAAACATTGTGAAGATACTATACTATGAATCTTTGCAACTGTGAAGCTGGTTAGGTAATTCTGTTTTCTGAAGTGGTTAAGTGACGTGCTGAGTCAGCATATGTGTGGGCCAGTAGTTAGTTAAATTTGTTGCTGCTATCAGAGCGGGAACTTAATCACGTTTTTTGAGAGGCCTAGGATGAGAGATAGAAAATTCTCTGAAGGAGAGATTTAATCTTTGTCATCAGAAGTCTCTTTGTAATCAATTGGTTCAATAAAAGCTTCAAAGCCCAAGAGGGTTCTTCAGCCGTGGGTGTAGGTACCTTGGTACCGAACCACGTTATCTTTGTTTTTCTATCTTCTTGGGTGTGTTGTAATTTCTTTTCGTGTGGTAACAATTCTCGGATGATCAGATTAATTCAACTTGATTGTTTAACATCCAAGATTTGGTTAATTACTTAACAGCAACTAAAGTAATAAATCAACTCACATTGACCAATGGTGTTTGACAATTTGCTTTTTGCAGAGTATCCAAGAGACATGCACTGCCTCATTTTATCAGGAGTCATTCCACCACCATTATCTGTTGATAAAAAAACAAATTAGAAACCTACCAAACATAGACATGAGAAGCAGTCATAAGAGCATTCGGAAAGTCAATGCCAGTTTGATTTTTAGTGATCTATGCTTTGAAATCAGTGTTATGAGGAGCTATGAAAAATTTATCCAGATATATTTTATAATTTTTGTTATATTACTCCGCCAGCTATTAACCTTCATTAAATAAAGGAAAAACCAAAATTCACCGGACACAAATAGGTATATAAGTCAGAAACAAATTAGAATTTATTAACTCTTAACAAAAATCTCACCAGACACTCAAATTTGTAAAGATTACAAATAAATTAGACAATATCCAGAAATACGTAAAGGGCACTAAAACTCAAAATCATGCATATTACAAACATATGGCATTGTGCAACACAAGGATGAAAGAAAACAAAAACAGGTAAGCTACAAAATCACTGTTCTCAAATTCTTCAAAAGATAGTACATATGTAGAGAAGAATAACAGGACACTCACTATGCTACCATAGAAAAAGAAACATTTAAGCTACTCACCTTCCACTAGCAGCATGTGAGTACCGTCTGTCTTATTCTTCAGCAAATCTACTTGAACATAAGTGGCTCCATTACAAACCTGGACAGTAGTAGATAGTCTTAAAAACTTAAATGAAAATGATCGTGGCACTTTTTAAATTGCTAAAGGAGATCAAATACCTCATCCAAAGAGTTGTCTAAAAGCTCGGCAAAAGCTGCAGATCGAAATCAGAGTTAGTTACATTCACAAATGAGAAACACTATGAATGATACAGAAAATAAACACAATTGTTACTAATGCATCAATGACTATATATATTAACCTCCCAAAGCCCATTTATGGCTGGTTGCATTTGAATGTAAAAACTTCGGATGCACCCTGAGATGATCCATTCCAACTGCAAAATTAAATGAGAAAGATATGCTTCAGTAGATTATAAGGAGCAAAAGTAGTTCAATTTTTTGGGCACAAACTAGAAACAAAACAACCAACGGTCGTTGGAAATTTTTAACGCGCATAAGTTAAAAAGTTCTGCAAAATTACCCTAGTTCATTGTCTAAAATATTGCCGTCGGCATTAACAGCATTCCCATAGAAAGAACAAAACGCGCAATTATGTACATGCATTGATTATCCTCATAAACATAACAAGAAAATAGTAAAATAAATCACCAGAGTTGGACAAAGAATCCCCATCATTGCCTCCCTCATAGTCTCCCGCTTTCCAAAACTGCTTGCAGGCCCTCAAAACCGGCTCGGCTTCTTCACTCGTTTTACTCGCATCATCGTTAGCCACGGAAGGAAAACTCGAAATTGGCTCGGCCTCCAGAGGCACGAAATTCAATGGCAAAGGTGCCAAAATACAATTCGAAAATTCAGGAGGCGAAACGACACCGATTTCAAAACTCTCAGTCTTTTGTTTCTTGGCAAACAAGTAACCGTTCTCAAACTCGTTTGAATTCCGCTTCTTGTTCAAAACCAATTCCCCAATATTGTTCAGAAACGACATGTCAACATCCAAATCATCGCTAGAACTACTACTGCTGGTGCTATCGCCGCCGCCGCTAGAGAAAATATCATCAGTCGCCGCTGAACTATTCTTCGCTTTCGTTTCATTCGAGTCGAAAAGTTCAACTTTTTCTTGCTTGACAACGGAATTCATGATGTTTGGCAAGCAAGAAAGTTCAAGAACGTCGCGAGAAAATTTAAGGATTTCGATTTGGAAGAAGAGAAAGGAAGTTGTAATTTGGGCTCTCAATCAAAATCGTTAACAGACTAAAAGGCGCGATTCTTCGGTTATATATATATATATATATACACCCACACGCCCTCGCACACACACACGTGAGGGCAGCTCCTAAAGTAAATAAAAAGGCCGCACGTGCTTCGGAGATCGTGTGGGAAAAGGTTTTCTTCTCCAGCATGTTTGCTCGACACGTGGAGTTCTGGAATTCCGGCGGAGAAGGGAAAACTGCTGGTTGGAGGCTAGGGACGGGTTCTCTTTGCAAGATAAAATCGGAAACTCGATCGAATTTGTTGGCAGTTGTATTGTTAAGGAGATTGCAAATCAAATTCTACTACTATTATATGTGTTAATTGAATCCTAATTTTTCTACCTTATTTAAGGTTTTTTTAAAATGAAATTTTAATTTTAATTTTTTTAGATATTTAGAGTTTTAGTTTGTTTACTTTTATAACTTTTATAACTTATATTTGATTATAAGATTTTTCAGGTCTAAATGAATAAAATTAAATGTTCTAACTTTTATATGAATGACAAAATATACTCCATATTTTCCTCATTAATACCCTTATTAAATACATTTATTTTTTATTATTAAACTATCCTTTTATTATTATTTTTATTTATCCTTTTTTTCTTAGTTCTATGGGTATTCAACTATCAATTTTTTTAAAATGAGAATTTTAAACATGATAGGACTTTAAATGAATGTGTTTTATAATAAGTTGATATCTTTGTATTTAACTACCATTTTTATAACAGATTTTAAATTTTATTTAATAAATTAATTTTAATTCAAATGATTTAATAATTCATGGCTAGGTCTCGTAATTAACAAGAAAAAATATCAATATAATATGCTAAAAGTAACACTATAAATATCATATATATTAATGTAAACAAAAAAAAAATCGTTAGACATATATTTATTTTTCATAGTTTGTTAAGGTTCATATTATCAAATTTTATTTACTAATCAAATAATTTATTTATAACTTGTCAAGTGCTTAACAAATAAATATAGGTATTGTTAATATCTATTAGGTTATATATGTCGCAAAATCATATTTAAGATGTTTTCTTTTTAAAAAATAAATGACTTAACACTTATATTCAGATTAATTTTTTAAAAATAAATATGTCATTCAGATATATGTATTCAGATCTACTCAAATTCCAATCAAATTCAGACTCATTAGATTTCAAAAAAAAAATAAATGCTACCTAAGTATCAGCTTTAATTTTTTTTCCTAATTTGAAATTAAAATTCATGCATGTTTTGTAATTTTGAACAAATCAATTTGATGATCTTTTTTCATGATAAATCTCCACAATGGTTCATTTTAATTTTTGTTTTCTATTGTTTAAGTTTAGTTTACCTTATAATTATTTGTTTGCATAAATTTATGTTCTATGTAAGTGATGCGATGCTTTTGTATGATTGGCAAATAAAACACAATTCATTTTCATTATCAGTATATAGAATTATTGCTTTTTCTAGTATTATTATGTGAGAAAAGAAAAAGATAAATAAAATATTATGTTGATACCTAGGTAACGTTTGTTTTTTCGAAACTAAATGAATCAATTTTTAAAAAGTCCGAGCATGCGATTACGAAAATATGAATGACATGTTTATTTTTCTTTTTTAAATATTTGAATATAAGTGGCATCTTATTTGTTTTCACAATAAAAAAATATCTTGAATTTGGTTATTTGATATTTATATCTCTGTAAATTAAAACAAAAAAAGAGGATTAGATTTTATAGTTAAAGAAATAAGTTATTTTAGAGAGATATTTTTAGAATATAATATTTACTTGTTATTCAGACTTTTTTCCATTCAGATAAAAGTTTATTTTTTCTATTCAGATGTAAATGTCTGAAAATCAGACTTAAGTTCTAAAAAACAAATAATCATATTTTGGAAAAGGTCTGAAATTAATAAAATTTTTAACTTAAGACATTTAACAAATAACCCCTTAGTTCAGATATACACTAGTGTGTTACCGTGTAAGGTATTAATTAATTTTATTATTAATTATTAACATATTATTTTTACAACTCACTCATTCAACAATATATAAAATATCACAATAGTTAGCATCCAATTGAATATCAAAGTGAGTGATCATAAAAAATAAAGATGATTTGTTCGTGATCACATGCACTTTGAATTTTACTAAAGTTCAAGTCGAACTAAAAAATCTAACATAGATAACATATCCACATCAAATGAAAATTGTCCTTTTTGATAAATCAGTAGTAGTAAGCTTTGGATCCTCAAAGACACTTTGCAATTTGCACATTTCATTCAAGCAACTAGTTAAATTGGAAAGAGAAGTCCATTTGTGAATTCTTATCCAAACTCAAGTTTATTTTAAAAAAACAAAAAGTAGATTAAGTCCTTACAGTCTGTACTAATTATTCGGTTAGTCCTTATAATTTCAAAATATTACTATTTATGATTTTATATTTTTACTAGTCTTTATATTTTCAAGAATTATCAAATATGATTTTTGTGGCTACTTTCATAGTTATTAGATCTAACGTTTCAAAATAAAATAACATTTATGTCTAAAAATAATTTAAAATTCAAACTAGCCTGACATAGAATGGGTGAAAAATAGATTATTATTAAATAGATAAATATATAAATGAATCTTTTGGATAAATCTTAAAAATATAGTGACCACTGCATAATGAATAATAATAGACATCTTAGATTTTTTTAATTTTAAATGACATGTATTTCATAAAATAGTTGATAATTCTTTATAAAATTTAAGTGAATTAATTGTAGTATATCATTAATCCAATGATGAATACCATATAATTTAGATTATTAATTTTTTAAAATAACAAATTTGGAATGTATAGCAATATTCTTAAACAATTGATTCACATCGTAGTAACCAAAATAGCACTTACCCTTTGACAAATTATTTAAATTCACTCACAAATTTGAACTTTCAATGATATCACCAACTACTACAGATAGTTCTGATATCCAATCGAATATATTTCATCATTTATTTTGCTAGTAAATACACACGCACACACATTAAATTAACAAAAATTTAATTGCACCGCCCACACAATATTTGATATCATTTTCTACTAAACTACGGACCACATCTTAGCCTTTAATCCATTTGTGCCCTTAAATTAAAAATTAATTAAAAGGTTATTCGACTAGCAACATGCATACGAATTGTATACTTAATTTTCTTTTTTAATACGTCTCACCTAACATCTAATTTAGTCATCGAGCAAACAAAAACTGCTCAAATAAATTTAATGTTAAAATACTAAAGTCTAATCCAATTTCATCAAATAAATGGTTGAGAATCATTATATTTAATTAATGGCAAGTGATAAGTCAGCGATTCATCTACGTGGCAACATTGTATGAATATGATGAATAAAAAAATAAAAATTGAGATCGTTAATTAATTTCGTCACATATAATGCAGTCAATAAGTGGATAAGCCATTCCCACTCCTGAGTGTGAGGTTCAACTGGCTGCTCAACTTCACGCGTTAATTTATATTTTTATTTTATTTTTCTTTTTGACGTGCGCAATTTTTCTCCCAATATGAGAGTTTGAAGTCCCTCAAAAATTTGAGAGGGTTTAAAATCTGAGCGGTGCCATATTAGAATTGATGTAAATGGGTCTCAGTAGTTATATGATTGTAAATATCATGAACAATAATTTCCTCGAAAAAAAAAAAAGATACAAGGATTAGTTAAGCAATAGTTGCAGCCTCCCCTCCAGCCATGACATAATTTGAAAATTGGCAATACAATAGACGTTAGTCCAACTGGAATTAAGCAGAGCTGTATTAACAACAAATGGTTGCTAGGTCGAATGACATCGAAATGTAACTATTCATTAATGAAATTAAAGTCCTATGGTGTTTGGATATATTTTCAAATCAATGTCAGTATCACACTTATTGTTGATAATATTTTGTTATTTTCAAATTTTGACATATGAGACTATGACTTAATTATGGTGCGACTATGTAACCATTCCACAATTACACCCATTTATTGCTCTCATTCTAGTTGAATCCAATGACTGAAAGTAACTGTGATATGGTACCACAATTGCATCATAACTAGATCCCTGAGACTATTATATTCTTACTCCGTTAATTTGTTTTTAAATATTTTATGTTGTTTCATTTGCCATGGTTCATATTTTGTGCTTTTCATACAAGCAACAAAGTTTGTTAAATTCCTCAAAGTGTCTATATTGTTATATTGGCCCCTGTATTATTTAATTACATTATTACCCTTTATATTGACTTTTTCTTCATCATCTTCCTTTTTTTTTTTTTAATGAATAATAACATCTCAAAAATAGCATGCGGTGTGATGTGACTTGTTAAGGATTTGAAATACAACAGCAGATGTGTTAATAAAATATTCTGTTTGTTGTAAAAAAATTTATATTTGGCTGGAAAATTTTTCACCTCATCTATGTTGTTATCTTTGAAAATTGTAGTCCTGAATTAATGGAATTATGTCTTTTAAAAAATGAGGAATGGAAAAATTTTCACAAATTTCAAAAAAATTAATTAGATTATCTCATCAATCATTTAATAAATAACATATAAATTTAGAATGAAATTTTTAGATGTCTACCCCTACTCTTTGATAATTATTGAATTGGCTAATTCGCCCAAAACATTGCCACTGAAGGGAATTCTTTCAATTTTATCTTTAAATAAATTATGATAAAAACACATTTATTAAAGAATATTGCAAAGTTATTTATTCGAAAACAAAACAGTGTGAAACATATTATGGATCTTAGTTATTAGCGGGTCTTACGCAAAGAAGGATTATTGTAAACTTGTCAGCCTGAGTGCCTGACATAGTAATTAATTGGCTAGAATTGATTAGCAGACATAAGATAGTGGGCACAAGAAATAATGGTTGAATTGTTTTTTGTTCGGATTTTAATAAGAAAGTCTTATTTTCTAGTCAAATACATACAAAAATCCATAATTTAAGTGGGATTGATTTATCACCACAGCTAATTTAACGTATTCAAAAAATTAATAAATAAACTTTCCCGGAAGAATCTAGATAAGAAAATTTTGTTTAGTTCATAACTGTTTGCATTTTATTAGTGAAAAAGAAAAGGTTGTACAAATATGTAATAACCTATTTTGTCCATTCTATCAGTTTTTCAATACACAGACACTGGCCTCTTCGCGTCATTGTAAGGATACAAAAGGGCAAAAAAGATAAAATAACATTTTTGAATAAAAATTACAGGCCCTTTCTGGTTTTGACAAGTGGCTTTAATTATATTTTTATAATATCTTATTCCAATTTCACACCTTTATATATATGAATTAAAGTTGCAAGTGAAAGCATATCTCTTGTCTCGTGCAGCCAGCCTATAGGCAGTCTCTATCTTGTTCTTTAATTATTTTCTGTTTTGATTTGTAATACCTAGGTAGCCGTCCTCTAATGGCTGCTTTTTCACTTTGAATCCTCTGATTTCATTCTCTATATACACTCCCAATTGGGTCTTTAATTTCTCTTTTGCACGATTTTATTTTGTTTGTATATATATTCACAACAGCATGAGTAACACAATGAGGCCTAGGGTTACTTTCATGTTCTACATGGTTTACGACAGAGGCTAGCGTACGAAACCCAAGCTAGCTCTTCAATTTCTATTAAATCTGCAAATTTTCTGTTTTACATTCAGTTTTGATTAATTTCACAGGTGTTGTGCGTAGTTTTTAGACTCAACATCTATTTGTATGCATATAATCGCTGTATTATATATGTTCAACAAGTGATGGACGCGTTAAAGCTAAAAGGAAAGAAAGGGAACTTGATAATAAAGACATGGGAGAGATGCAAATCAATCGGCAGAAGCAGCAAGCGATCAGCGCCGGCTTTGAGGGTGAAGAGCAAGTCGTGGCCACGCATAGACACCAGACTTGAGGAGGAGGAGGAACGATCAAAAAGGCTAAAACGACGAGTGGCGCCGGAGGGTTGCTTCTCGGTGTACGTGGGTCCTCAGAAACAAAGATTTGTGATAAAGACAGAGTATGTGAACCACCCACTTTTCAAGCTGCTGTTAGAAGAAGCTGAGTCAGAATATGGGTTTCAGAGTGAAGGCCCTCTTGTGCTTCCATGCAGAGTTGATGTTTTTTACAGGGTTTTATTGGCTGTGGATGATCATGATCATGATCCTGATCATAATAAAGAAGATAATTTTATTCGTCGAGCAGGATGTGGCTTTGGTAAAGGTTATCGCCTCCTTAGCCCATCTCCCATGATTCCAATCAGCCACTTCTGAAATCGATGCATGCATTCAACAGCTCGCCGATCAAACAAATCCCTCCTGCGCGCTCACCACCACATCAGCAGCTGCCTTATTTTTCTATAACAATATTTATGCGTGTGAATTAGCAGAAGATATATATATATATATATATATATATATATATATATATATATATATATATAGCGCAGGACACATATCCAAGCGATCTTTGTAAGATTAATTACCATTGCTATTGTGTGTTTATCTTCTACTTTCCGTTTTGTATTCTTTTTTTTTTCTTTTTTCTTTTTTTCAACATAATGAAGATAATCTATGGTTGTGTGTAAAAGCGTGGTACATGAATTGCGATTGAGACTCAAACGCTGCAAATTAAAATGTTTAAATTTATGTATGCATAATGCATTGCATCATCTAATTTGATACCTTTCTCAGGTTTTGGGCCAGCATCACATTTGATTTGAAAGCACGTAAGATAAGATCAATGGGTTAGTATTTATTAAGATGTGGGTAAGTGGGCGGTTATTCTGTACGATGGTTATTCACCGCCTACTCAGCCTTGAAAATTCTATACCTAGTTTTTCTTGTATTCTTTTTATTTTTTGGGATTGACCTCTAAGATGATGAGTATATAATACCGTTAAACTTAAGGTGCCGCAAATAAAAAATCTAATTAGTTGAAAATTGAGTTGTATCAAATAATACTTTAATGTAATGTCTATAACTTAAAATTAACCTTAATTATTGAATGCAAAGGTGGGATGTGATGGCCAGTGAATATGTTAACACTAAGGTAATTAGAGCCATCTCAGAATAATAAAAAAACAACTAGTTGAATGATTTTACCATACGTCGATTAGTGTTTGGTCAGAAATTAGCTTTCTTTGCAATAATCAATCATTTTATTGAAAACAAGTTGTATATATGTAATGAAGGAATTGGCATGCCTTGTAGAAATTTTAGAAAATTCACCACGTCGTTAGCGAGCATGCTAGCTACTAAGCAAAGTTGACTTTGGAATAACCATTATTCTTTTCACAATAATACTACATCATTTCCTGACACTTTTTTTTTTCGTTTTCTCTCTTCCGTATCGTGTGGTTGCTACGACCCACCATCCATGGATCAACACCATTGGTTCTTCTGCCCTAATTATATTGACAGATCATTGCCGTGTTCCTTAATTTTTCAATTCTCATATCATATAAAATAAGAGAGTTTTTCCCCCAATACGAATGCACACGCAAATTATAAAGTATGGATTCAAAGTTATCAAATATTTTTAGTTATGGCATTTGGAGTATTGACAGAATCACCCATAGATTTGGCTAGATGATTTTTAAATAATCTTATTCAATTAATTGCTCGAATTCAAATATTGAGAAGGTAAAGAATTAAAATTTTATTTGGGTCTTGTCCACAAAAATAAGCCGAAAGCATTTTAAATTGGGGTAGGTATCTTTTAAGCTCATTTTTAATTTTTTTGATCTAGTCCTGACCTTTGACCGAGCCTAATTCGATTTAGTTAATGCAAAATCCCAACCCTTATTTTCAAGTTTAGCTAATTTAATTATTAAAAAAAAAAAAACATTTTCAAACAATAGCCAAAAATGGTGTTTGATTATGAGCTACTGGCCTATTAGATGGAGAAAGACTTGGAGGTGCGAGCGCAAGCGATAATAATCAGAATTTAAAAAGTATAATATTAAAGTGATTAATAAATACTAGCTATTATAATTTAAAAATTATGTTGATATGCTTTTTTATTTGTATGATAAAAAATTTATTATATTTTTAATAATTTTATCAAAATTATTATTTAAAATTTATATTTATTATATATATTATATTATTATTATTTTATATTTTTATTTTTATTTTTATTTTTTTAATTTTTTTTTAAAATTAAATTCATGTAATTTAATTTTAAGTTAAAATGTAGTGTGTATTACCATATAACACAGCAAAGCAGTGAAGTGAAGTGTGTTGAGAAGAGATTGACAAAATTTTATTTTAAAAAAAATTGTGTCTCATTATAAATCTCACCCATCCGCATAAAATAAAATAATATATTAAAATGATGAGCTTGTCCCATGAAAATTTCCCTCCATCGGAAGACGACTTGTTATTGCGCACCGGTGTTGACTAATAGAAATGCTCCCAAGTCCTAATGTCCTATCCTTGGTGCGTCGACGTCGTTTTCATCATATATTAAATTCGAATTAAGGTCATGGTGTGAGATATTTTATAACACATTTTTTGTTTTATATCGACCCAGAAAAAAATGGTGCAGTTTTGTTTGTACCAACAAAATTGTAGGTTGTTTGTTTGGAAAAAATAGCCACTCTTGCATTGCTTCCGTAAAAATAACACCTTCTTTACTTGGACCTGTCTACCGTGCAGCCTCTGTAAGTAACACCTCTCACCATTCCACCATCTCACCATCCCATTTTCTATTATTTAATTTCTCACTCCACATCCAAACACATCCAACGGCTGATGCTGCAGTCTGTAGCTTACAGATTCTGTAACCTAGCAAAGTCCTCTTTGCGAAAAACATGATTGGTAAGGTGCTATATGATATGACCAAAATACCCATGCATTGGCGCGCGCGACCGGATTCTGAGTGGCTCTTCATAAAAAGTGAGTAAAAAAAGTTAAAGAATGAGCCGCACAGCACAATCGAACTATAGACGATAGAAAGGTCTTGACTTAATAGAGGATTGAGCAAGAGATGGAGACAAACAGTAGCGGCGGCGGCGGCAGCAGCGGAAGCTTAGGCTCAAGCTCAACGATGATACTTCACAATGCGGTGATTGTTACAATGGACAAAGAGAGCCGAGTATTTCGAAACGGCGGCGTTTTCGTCGTACAAGACCGAATCAAAGCCATCGGTCAATCTGCCGATATTCTCCAACAATTCTCTCAAATGGCCGATCAAATCGTCGATCTCCAAAGCCAAATCTTACTTCCAGGTCATTACACACGCGCGCACACACACACAAAATACAATTAATCTCCAAGTTATGAATTACCTTCTTCGCCAAAATGGATACGAAGTTTTATTTTATTTGCGAACTCATGTAGCTACTACTCATTTGACACAAAGCATGTATCACTTGCCACATCAGAGAAGTTCAATTTAATTAAATAACGTTGATGCTGATATTAATGTGAATTAGTTGGAAATTATGCTTAATTTTATGAATTTGACATGTTATGATTGTTGTAAGTAGGATTTGTTAACACGCATGTGCACACATCTCAACAACTAGGGAAGGGGATAGCTGATGACGTTGATTTGATGACATGGTTGCATGATCGAATTTGGCCTTACGAATCTAACATGACTGAGGAGGATTCTTACATCTCCACTTTACTGTGCGGAATTGAGCTTATTCACTCTGGTGTAAGGATTTTTATTTTTTTGAAAAAAAAATTGAGTTTCTTTTTGAGTTTGTTTTATGCAAGCACTGGGTGACTGTGGATTTTGGTAACCAGGTAACGTGTTTTGCTGAAGCTGGAGGGCAGCATGTAAGTGGAATGGCTAAAGCAGTTGAGTTACTGGGTCTACGTGCATGTTTAGTCCAGTCAACCATGGACTGTGGTGAGGGTTTACCTGCATCTTGGGCTGTTCGCACTACAGATGATTGTATTCAGGTTGTTCTGTATTTATATTTTCTTTTTAATTCCTGATAACTATGTTATTGTTTATTCTTTAACTGGTGTATCCAAATGTATGTTTATATTTCATCACTTGAAGTCAACCTGACTCTTCCATTTCCTTTAATTTTGTTTCATCCGTGAGTGCCATTTGCCTTTGTTCAATATTTGAAACTGATTGAAGAATCTTTTAAAATTTGAGCCAGTCTTCATATGACTCAAACTAATTTTCTCACTTCAAGGACAGTCTCAAAAGGAGCTTTATGCGAAGCACCATCATGCAGCTGATGGGCGCATCAGAATATGGTTTGGAATTAGACAAACCATGAATGCAACTGATCGCTTACTACTTGAAACAAGAGACATGGCTAGAGAATTTAAAACAGGAATCCACATGGTACCAAAATCTCTCTCTCTCTCTCTCTCTCTCTCTCTCTTTGTGTATTGCAGATGAAGATGGTACATGTTTAGAGGATCTTTTGTCTTGTAAAACTGGTCTGATGCATTCTAAACTCTTGTGTTGGAGTAGAAAATGTTCAACATTGCATTCCTGCATGACTAGGTGAGCATATGGAATCTGAACTTTCACCATACAATGAGGACTGAAAGTGGTAGTACAGAATTACAATTTATAATGATATTTCACTAATATCTTTTCTGAAGCATAGGGAAGCCTTAGTGGATAATGATCTAATAGATGGACAAGGAACATGAAAATCCTAATAAATTAAGCTGAACTTGATGTTAGATTAACTCACTTTTCCCAGTGTTCAGCATGTTGCAGAGATAGCCTATGAGAATCAAGTTGTGATGGATACTCGAAAAGTTGATCACGGGACTGTTACATTCTTGGACAAGATAGAATTCCTGCAGAACAACTTGCTTTCGGCTCATACAGTTTGGGTCAACCACGCTGAGGTAAACTGTACTTTTGGACATTTTAATTCTGCTGTGCACCAGCTTTAACAAAATTCAAGGGGCTTTTATAGTTATTTTTGTTAATTGGATGGTGTGAATGGATGTCAATGACATGTTGATGGGAATTACTGAGGTTTGACTTTTGATTTCTATCTCTCTGTCTTTTTTCTTTATTTTGATAGGAGACTTTTGATTGTCTAGTGAGCTTGAAATAAATTTTGAGATCAGCCCAGCTATTTATTCACTTGTGCGAAGACTATGAGCACTATTCTTAGATATTGGGCATTGGGAGAGCCTTTTGGACTATTAACTTAGAGCTGCTCATATGCATATTTTATCCTACATGAGTCAGTGCTATCAATTATATTTTGAATACAAGCATTTTCTAGCATTTGTACTGATTTGATATATGCAATCCCCTTACTTTTAGGACATAAACCTTTAAGCAGCAATCTATTATGGTGAGTTATTTTGGGAGAACAAGGTTGTCTTTACTTAAACATTTGATGCTGTTATGTTTCACTCAATAATTGTGATGAACCATGAGAGTAATTTAGGTAACTGTGATGATTCTCATCTTCAGATTGGTCTCCTCTCAAGGGCTGGGGTTAAAGTCTCTCACTGTCCTGCTTCTGCAATGCGTATGCTTGGCTTTGCTCCAATAAAGGAGATGCTTCATGCTGACATCTGTGTCTCCTTGGGAACAGATGGGGCACCATCAAATAATAGAATGAGCATTGGTCCGTTTTACTTCTAAAGCTTTAGTTTCTCATTCTCATACTTCTTCCATATTTGGAAATACTATATCCATAGGATGGTTTGCTTACTTCGCATGGATTTTTTTTTTTTTTTCCTTTCCAAAATCCTAGCTTAGACCCACAAATGGTAAAATGCTGATGTGTAAAAATTTGCAAACATATGAGGAGAATAAGTGAGAGTTCTTGTGGGGATACTGTCAACTGCTTTGTGTCTGCTGCAGAATGAATAACTTAGCTGCAACGGTGTTTCAAAGTACTTAGTCATGTGAGAATAAAGAAATTGTTGTTAAAAAATTTTCCAATAGTTGTAAGAATACATATCTTGTTCTTGTTTAATATTTTGATATGTGAATTTGCATTTTTGCAGTTGATGAGATGTACTTAGCGTCTTTGATTAACAAAGGACGGGAAGTGTTTGCAAATGGAACAACTGATCCTGCAGCTCTCCCTGCTGAAACGGTGCTCAGAATGGCGACAATAAATGGTGCAAAATCAGTTCTCTGGGACAATGATATAGGGTCACTTGAGGCTGGAAAAAAGGTTTGAGAGCTGGATTAGATTAGTCTTCTTTGTCTCTTCAAGAGTAATTTTTATTTTAGTTTGTTTATTTTTTAAATTGTTGCCTGCTGCACAAACATAAGTTCTTTATTGGAAAGTGATGGGGTAATATCATTCTGCATGCTCTTTCTGACAAATGATGGAGACTAAAATTTGTGTTAATTGTATGGTAGGCTGACATGGTTGTGATCGATCCTTTTTCTTGGCCTATGGTTCCTGTTCATGACTGGTATGAGCACAATCCTTGAGGCATGAATATGCAGTTATTTTGTTCATTTATTGCAATATGTTCTGCGGCATCAAGGGGCTTTTGATGTAATCTAAGTTACATTCTGGGTATCAAAAAGTGAAAAAAAGGTTGCTATATCTGAGTTATAAAGAGTCGTATTTAGACTTTCGAAGTTGTGATGATTAATCATGCGCAATATGACCGACAATCCTTTTCTTTTCTTTTTTTAAATTTACTGATTGCAGCATTACCAGCCTTGTATATTGCATGCGAACTGAGAATGTTGTCTCTGTAATGTGCAATGGCCAGTGGGTTATGAAGAATAAGGAAATCTTAACTGTTGATGAGGTATTACTCTCTCTCTCCCCCCCAAATTTTCCCGTTTTGTGTGCCTTAGAGTTAGAATTTGGATTAGCAGTATATGAATGGAAGATAATGAGATTAATCATCATCAACTTTTGAGGCTGTGCACATGGGTGCTATTAAATCCCACATGCTTAACGTTCAGAGCTTGGGACCAATTACTATATGTTCTTGAAGTACACCAATACTCACTCTTGCCTGCTTTTAGATCTTTATCTCTAATAATAATATGCCAAATGATACAATTACATTCCTGTCTCTCTCTTTATGAAATTCATGGCTTATCCGATGTAAATTTTGTGAGACAGACGGAGATCATTTCAGCTGCAAGACAAGCTTCTGATGAACTTCTGAAGAGAGCAGGCATTACAATTCCAAAAAGGATGAATGTCCTCTAACTTGCTTACCTATTCAGACCATCTGTAAAGAAGCTCGAATCATCATCTCAAAATGTATTCCAACCGTTGTTCTTCCTCCTCCGGAAAAGCATTTGTTGTTGTATGTGAATGTAATATGCGCAATTTGTTGCGATGTTTCCTTCCTTTTAAAGCTTCAAATAATTTGGGAATTATAGATTTACTGCTCGTCTTTATATTTATTCATCGCTTATTTTAACGTGCCTTTTTATTGTAAAAATTCTTGTTGAAACTACATAATAGAAATAAAAATAACCTGAGGCTGTGGATCTTCTTTAGTAAGAAAGGTCAAATGATTGCTGAATCGCGTTCATGAAGCTGCCCCTACGAGTTGGGTAAAACTTTCCAATCAAATTCCTGTCGACTTTGTGTTCAGGAAAAAGATTTCCTGTCGACTTTGCCACTCGGATTCATCTAATTAAAAATTTCCTAACTTTTAGTGTCTAACACGTCTGTCATTAAATAATCCTTCCACATGTTCTAAATATGCCTCGTTACATAATTTTATAATATGGTACTTCTCATTCCTAACTGCCAGTTATTATTAATATTTTCCAATAACTTAAGACATTACTCAAATCTCTCGCTTTATGTACTTTTGGTCCACCAACTATCGCCTTCCCATCCACTGAAGCCTTCCTATACTATTATTATTTACTTCTCTTCACTCATAAACGCATTTCATAATTTTTTTAAGGAAAAAAAAAAAAGGATTGTAAGAGAAAATTTTGTGAATATGGATGGCGGAAATTTGAAAGCTCATTCCGTCGGATCTCTGTTTTGTCGGTGCAGGGCATTGTGGCAATATTCCTTAAAACAATTTCTTAAAAAAAAAAAATCAACAAATACCCCCATTAAATAATACAATGACAGCAAGGTTGGAACTTGGAAGCTAGTGAGTGGTCGTGCCGTGTATTTATTGCGTAATTTGACGTGGGAACGTAATGGGGACGTGTTAAAAGAATAAAATGAAAAGAAATTGGAATGAAAAATTTTTGAAACTAAATTGGTGGGCATTTAATTGGTATATATAAACAAAGCATGCGCGTTTAGATGTCCTCATTCCTCGGCATCGGCTGCTTCTTATAAACTTAAGAACTCGCTCTACCTCTCTTCAATTCCTTCTTGTTTAGATCTAAAGAACCAGACCCAGAAGGTAAATTCTTCTATTCTTTAATGGGCAATTCTTTTTTTGTTTAATTTCTTTTTCGTTTTTATTTTTGGGTTCATTTTTATATTGCAGATCCGCTGCTGCTGCTGCTGTTGTTGTTTACATTGTCATACATTTTGTTCTATTTTACATGCCCAGTTCGTGGATCTGATTCTAAAATATTAGTTCTTGGTCTAATTCTTATTGGAAAAATAACTCCTTTTCTCGGTTGATTAAATTATTGATAAAATTTCACTGAACCGTCGTTACAATTGATTGCTGATTGAAAGCAGTTGATCTCTTATGATTTATCAATTGGTGTGGCCACGTGTCATGTCTTTGCGTATCG
Organism: Citropsis articulata; assembly: GCA_030449925.1. Classification (NCBI taxonomy): domain Eukaryota; kingdom Viridiplantae; phylum Streptophyta; class Magnoliopsida; order Sapindales; family Rutaceae; genus Citropsis; species Citropsis articulata. The sequence goes on along the minus strand of JASUUH010000244.1, from coordinate 166,108 downwards.
TACAAGTATCATCAAATATATAAATAACTTTGTTTGAGTTGTAATTTTTTTCTTTTTTGTAGCGTTGTAAAAATGGTGAAGATCTGTTGTATTGGAGCTGGTTATGTCGGCGGGCCAACAATGGCTGTGATTGCGCTGAAATGCCCTTCTATTGAAGTAGCTGTTGTTGACATATCTGTGCCGCGGATCAATGCTTGGAATAGTGATCAACTTCCTATTTATGAACCTGGTCTAGAGGAAGTGGTGAAACAGTGCAGAGGAAAGAACCTCTTCTTTAGTACAGATGTGGAGAAACATGTTAGAGAGGCTAATATAGTTTTTGTTTCGGTTAACACTCCAACGAAAACCCAAGGTCTTGGAGCTGGGAAAGCTGCTGATCTGACGTATTGGGAGAGTGCTGCACGTATGATTGCTGATGTCTCGAAATCTGACAAAATTGTGGTCGAGAAATCAACCGTTCCTGTCAAAACAGCTGAGGCTATAGAAAAGATTTTGATGCATAATTCTAGAGGAATTAACTTTCAAATTTTGTCCAACCCAGAGTTCCTTGCTGAGGGAACTGCCATTAATGACCTTTTTAAACCTGATCGGGTCCTCATTGGTGGTAGGGAAACCCCGGAAGGCATGAAGGCAATTAAAGCATTGAAAGATGTTTATGCTCATTGGGTTCCTGAGGATCGGATTTTATGCACCAATCTCTGGTCAGCTGAGGTCTCAAAGCTTGCTGCCAATGCCTTCCTGGCGCAAAGAATTTCTTCTGTCAATGCCATGTCAGCACTCTGTGAGGCAACCGGTGCAGATGTCTCTCAAGTATCACATGCTATTGGTTTTGACTCAAGAATCGGGCCCAAGTTCTTGAATGCCAGTGTGGGATTTGGAGGATCTTGTTTCCAAAAGGACATCCTGAACTTGGTTTATATTTGTGAGTGTAATGGCCTTCCTGAGGTCGCAAACTACTGGAAGCAGGTCATTAAGGTGAATGACTATCAGAAAACCCGGTTTGTGAACCGTGTGGTTTCATCTATGTTCAATACTGTTTCAGGCAAGAAGATTGCTATTTTAGGGTTTGCTTTCAAGAAGGACACTGGTGATACCAGGGAGACCCCTGCCATTGATGTATGTAAAGGGTTGATGGGTGACAAGGCTCGCTTGAGTATATATGATCCTCAGGTTCCTGAGGAACACATTCAAAGGGATCTTCAAATGAATAAGTTTGATTGGGACCATCCAATTCATCTTCAGCCCACGAGTCCTTCAACAATCAATCAAGTTATAGTTGCCTCAGATGCTTACGAGGCAACAAAGGATTCTCATGGTGTTTGCATTCTGACTGAGTGGGATGAGTTCAAAAATCTTGATTACCAGAAAATTTACAACAACATGCAGAAGCCTGCATTTGTTTTCGATGGTCGAAATATTCTCGACGTGGAGAAGCTCAGGAAAATTGGGTTCATTGTTTACTCCATTGGCAAGCCACTGGATAAATGGCTCAAGGACATGCCTGCTGTGGCATAAAAGACTGAAAAAGCATAACAAAGCAAGACTTGTGACTTGGTTGAGTGTTAGAATAGATATTTGACAGATTTAAGTATCATCCTATATTTTTGCTTTAATTATCATTTTTATATCTTTTTTTTACATTTCATATCTTCAAGTTCTGATATCACGTCGTTTGTTAATTTTTATATTGTAATCCCATGTCAGTAGAATATCAGAATTTGTTGTTCACTACTTGGATTAGTTTAATAAAATCAGAAACTTGGCAAATTTTTTATATTGATCGTCTGTCTTATCGCTGACTGTGTCGTTATTCATCCATTATTAAATTTTCCAATGAATTTCTTGGAGATGATGGATTTTTCATGAATATTTATCTGCGACTCATGATGAGTTGATGGACCTTTATATAATGAATTAGAGGATTTTGTTCCAGACTTCTAGTTATGGCAGAGCTAAAAAATGAAGCATGCTTGCAAACAATAACTGTGTTCACATTTAAAAAACCAACTCAATTATCATTCCCTTTTGTTGGAATTATGTTTAAATGATACTTAAAATTGATGATAAATTTATAGTTCCTAGCTACTTGGAATTACTTAAAATAATTGGATAATGGCACATAAAATTTGTTTGGTGGGATTTGAAAAAATAATGTATTATCATTATACATACTTCCATAGCCTATGTGGTTGGTGTATCTTTCACGATACAATTCTATAACCATTTATTTTATAATTCGAAATAAGTAGTTTGGGGATGTATATTTACGTAAATTAAAAATATTTATTGTTTTAGATTTTCACTTTGATCTATTTTTTACTTTTAAAAAAATTAATTGTCTTCAGTACTTCAGTCGTTTTACAAATTTCCTCTCATCCAAATTGGGAATGTTAATAATAATACGAATAATTAAAATACAAAAAATTCCTCGGCAAATTTGGAAAAAGGGGAAAGACAAAGTAAATAACGCAACGTAGGGAGCTTTACGTAAATTTCCCCATACATGGCCCGGTTTAGCTTAAATAGGAGGAGCTGATCCAACTCTAAATTCACAAGGATCCCACAACCAGGAAAATTAACCGGGTTCTTTTATTCGGACCGCTTTCTTTACAGAGAAAACACGAACCGTATCTCCCTTCTCGGCGTCTCTTCGTTACGTCAACACCCCCCCCCCAAAAGCCAAATCGACCTCTTTTTATAATCTGAAACTGCTATCTAATCGTCAACTGTAAAATCAATTGTTTTCGATTCTCAATCTTCTCTACAGATCAATACTTCTTTTATTCCCGGCGGCTAATGTCATTCAATTATAGGGTTAGGGTTTCGATCTCCTCAATTAACGTTTATAACCTCTTGATCTGTTATGGGTTTTGCATCGATTCTCGATCTATACTAATATTATCCTAATTAGGTTCAATTTTTGTGGATAAGTCTCTATCCGTTTTCGTTCTTTAGGTTTCGAAAGTTTCAGAAATTTTCGATTCCTCAGTGTTTGATTGAATCTGTAAATTCATAGAGGGCTTTTGTTTCTTTCATTGATTCGTATTCTTTTCGTGCGTCTTTGGGTGGCAATTTCGTGCTATTGATCTGGAATTCAGAATCTAGGGTTAGGGTCTCTGTAAAATAGGGGTTTTTACTGTTGTGTAATTCGATTGGAGAAACGTGCTTTCTCGTCAAATTAGTCAGACGTCGGATATAATTGAGTGTGTTCCCAACTTAAGTAAGGTCTCTAGGGAATCAAGTCGCCTGAAGTTTGAATTTTGCTTACTTGTTAAGGTAAATTTTGTTATTGACTGTAATTGTTTATATGTCAGTGCTATTTAACCTTCTTTTTATGTATTGATATTTGGCATTGGCAATTTTTTTCCATTGAGTTGAATGTAATTCTGTTTCTAAATGTATTATGTTATTTGTTTATTAAGACTTGGATACTGATAAGCTTACTTGTATCTGTAAGTTTCTTTTGGATATTTATTTATCATTGCTGAAATGTGAGTGGTGCTCTTTGTAGCAAATACATTTTTGGAATTTTTTTTTGAGTAGTGCATTTATACTTCAATGAATGCCTCAATTGTGTCTTTGTTCTACATGTTATTTGTTTGAATTAGTGGATGCACTGATTTCAAGCAACATCTTGTTTGACAAGGATCAGTATGCATAGCTGTGCCATTGTGCATAAACAAAAGGAGTTTTTATTTTGTTTTATATTTGGTCTGTGGTTGAGAATATGTTACGATTATCAGCAAAGGGGATGACCTAAGTTTGAAGTTTCAATTTGGCTTAATGTTGGTTGGTTGTCCTTCAGGTTGAGGTAAAGAATGGGATTTAAAAGGCCTTTTGATGATGAAGAGTTCCAGGAGCTCCCTTATAAGCATTCCAGACAGCTTGATATAAACAATAAGATGATTCGATTTTCAGAGTTTGGTCCTTATGATGCTGCCTCTCAGAAACATGATACTTCAGGTAAGATGGCAGCCCATATCTGAATGTGCTTATACGGTGGTATAAATTGTAATTAACTGATTAAGATGTTGAAATTGTAGTTGATCTCAATATTGGCTGTTCTTATCTTTATATGAACTAGGTGAAGATAGGAGTGGCTTTTATGAACATCAGTGGCATGAGGCATCTGAAAATGGTACTGTCGCCAATGAACTGACAAATTTGGTTGACAAAGATTTTGAGACCAGTGCCCCCTTGTCATGGGTCACAAGCAGTTCTTGTGAGGAAGATGCTGGGTCTGGTTCTACAACACATGCACCTCTTTCCTTGGAACATTTTGAATACGACTACCCACAGAGAACATTTGTTCCTTTTGAAGATTCTTATTCTTCTCTGTTGGACCGTTCTCCTAGAAAACAACTTCCTCTTGGACCAAATCATCAAGCTATTCTTCCATCATGGGACAGGAGCATGGGGAAGAACATATTAGATGGTACAGCTACGTTGAATGGGAACAATTCCTTAGATCATCTGGGATCACATAATGTTGTTGACAATGACAATGAAGAAAAATGGATGGGGACTTGTATCATTCCAATGCCTGACTCAAACGAATTTGAGGTTCGACGGGGTATTATGGACTGTGACTGCCTAGATGAAGGCTCTATTAGATGTGTGCAACAACATGTCATGGAAGCCCGGGAAAAGCTATTGAAATCCCTTGGCCATGAAAAATTTGTAAAGTTGGGTTTATGTGACATGGGAGAGGAGGTGTCTTGTAAATGGAGTGAAGAAGAGGAACAAGTTTTCCATGAAGTTGTTTACTCCAATCCTTTATCTTTGGGTAGAAATTTCTGGAAGCAATTGTCAGCAGTGTTCCCTTCTAGAACCAAAAAGGAAATTGTCAGCTACTATTTTAATGTTTTTGTACTCCGTAGGCGGGCTGTTCAGAATAGATCTGACCTACTAGAAATTGACAGTGATGATGATGAGTGGCATGGAGGTTATGGTGGTTCAGATGAAGTTCGAATTTCGGAGGAAGATGAAGACTCTGCTATTGAGTCTCCTGTTGATCAAGAGAATGCAGACTGTGGAGAGGATTCTTCTGATGAAGATGATGACAATGGAGATGACAGTGATGGTGATGTGGGATATGGTGGGGGAGAGGTAACTGGAGAAACATGTGGGACTGACCATGTATCTGATACTAATATTGCAAAGTCATTTGGTGAGGGTGGGTTTGATGCTGTAGTTCCTCACATGAATAAAATTCCAGGGGACGCTGGGGATGATTTCAATGTTGAAGATGAATCATGTACATCTTTTGAGTTTCACCCTGTTATGTCTGATTCTTGTGGGGCAATTGATGCTGCACATGCTTTGCAGTTAAGTGGAGTAAGGACTGAACACGGCAAAGCTTTGCACGGCAGACTTGATGGGTATAACGATCTAGTTGGTCACATGAATTTATTGGATTCCTGTGATGCTAAAGTTTGGGATGCCAGATACCTGAGCCCTATAAAAGGAGTGGAGTTCCTGCCAACATGCAACATCATTGAAGAGATATTTGGCCAAGGCACTTGGGATACCAAGACAAGAAATGACTAAGACATCTAGCTTGTTGAGTCTCAATTTGTTAATGGGTTCCCCAAAATGGCCAAAGATTGAGACTGTCGTAGTGAAGGTTTTAATGGAAGAAAACTTCTATCTGAATGATGGGAGATTTTTGCCTTTTGATTCATCTTTGTAAATTCTTTTGTGGAATGAAATGTGCTTCAGCAAGTTGAAGCACCCGTAGAGAAATCTCATAGTTGTTTTTGAATTGCACAAAACCCCAACACGCTTTCCGGTCCCTAACCCGACACCTGGAACACATTTACACACATTTACTGGGAAAAATATTATTGATTAACTTTGTTGAACAACCCTTGTTAATTATGTCACTGTTGGGCTTGTACACATGGGATTGAGAAAAGGAATCCAAGTGTTTTGACGAAAAGAACATTAGGTATATTCTTCCATTTCGTTTTCTGTTTTTCTTTTCTATTTGAAAAAACTCTATTGTGTGGATGCTTTTAACTCCACCACCTTTCTTTTCGTTTTCTGTTTTTCTTTTCTATTCGAAAAAACTTTATTGTATGGATGCTTTTAACTCCACCACCACAAGAATTATGTAACTCTTGTGGTAATTCAAGAAAGTAGAGAGAGAGGGGGAAAAAAAAGGGTTGCTAATATTTGCAACATTTCATTTACTGGTCATTAAAAGTACTGCGTTATAATTTTGGCTGTAACGTGTAGATTCTTCGTTTCATCGGTATAATTATCTTCTTATCTTCAAAGTCAATGCTATCAAAGTGGTAATTTTTTTTTTTTTTTTTAAGAAGAAAGTGGTGATATTTTATTAACTTGGTTTGGCTCAACTCAAACTTGGTCAACTCCGGAGATAATTACTCAAAGAATAAAAACAACCTAAAGCATAAATACACGTTAGGTCATATTCAATCTAACTACCAAGAAGAGAGAATCTCTATTACTGATAAAATAAAACCCATTAATCTCTCTTTCTTTGTGACTCATGGGATTCATGTGTTGCCAAGATATCATTCCCAATGGTTTTTGAAAATAATTTTGGTTACCTCATTTGGTAGTTCAATTTCTCGTAGTATCTGTCCGACCTTTCAGTGTAGCTGGGTCCTCAATACCTCATTGTTTTATTTATAAAATCCAAGTCCGTCCAACCAAACCAAGGCAGATGCGTTGCACCGTAGACACAGGAAACAGGGCAAAATAAGGGTCATTACAAAGATGCCTTGACTTGAAGTCTTGAACATTGAATGAAATCTACAGCCAATGCTTTTGGGAAACCAAAAACCAATACCTAAACCTGCTTTTCTTTAGCTGCAAAGTTAGACTATAAATTTCATGACATTGGAAAGTGGCACTGTTACATTCATGTGCCGTTTTTGTCTTAAATTTGTAGGGAAAAACGACTCTGATGCTCTTAGGATTTACACCAAGATAAAAAGTAAATCCTCTAAATTTTTTGGAATAAATACACAAACCTTTATTATTATTATTTTTCTATTTATCTGAGGATATCAAACATACCATGGCATCTCTTGTTCTTGACTGCGGCAGTCCAAACTAAAAGGGAGTTTAGTATCCACTTCAAGTACTTGATATTTTAATTGTGGAGAGGACATTAAATATTGAGAAATGCAATGAATTTGCAAACTGGTTTGGTTAATGGGATTGTAAATAAAAGAATGGACCAAAAACGTTATACAATCAGATCCGAGTACATAAATAGGTGGAATCGGTTTAGTTGGGGTTGCAAAAGTGGGAGTGGTGGGAGTGGGAAGGTGAAAGGCGTAGTAAGGCAATAACGGTTGGAGATTCTGACCTTTCACTTGAACGTATGTGAATGTGAGGGAGCTTACAAGCAAGACAAAGTAGGGCATAGTTTGGATGCTTGAGTTCGCTAATTTAATGTATCTAGTACTCCTCATTCCTTGGGATCCTCAAAAAACCTCAAAATCCTGACCGTCCAATTGAAGCAGCGAAGGGTCCTCACTTGAGTACACGTGCTGCCTATCTTTTCTGCCCTTTTTAATCTTTTGCTTCCATGCATGGAATTCTCCTCCAACTACACAACACAAAACAAAGAAGAGAGAGAGAGAGTCATGGTTTTTGCTTTGATTGTTCTCTTCTTAGGCCTCTTCATCGCCATCATTGGCGGCCTGTTTCTTTGAAATTTCAATCTCTTCTTTTGAACCCCGTTGAATTTGAAACATTCAAGATAAAAAAGAAAAAAAATGAGTAGTTGTTGTATAGGTCATAATATCTAATTGTTGGAAATGGGATTCAAGGGCCTTTCTCTCTTTTCCTTTTTTTAATTTTTTTCTCTTTGGGTCGGATCTCGGACTTAACAAGAACTGTCACATCTCAATTCGTAAATGGTAGTTGATTTGATCCTCCTCTTCTCATCATCATCAACCACCGGTAGTAAAAGCAAGGCAAAAGCTTCAATCTTTGGGTCCTCATCGATCTGGGTTGATTGATTCTTGCTGGTTCTCTGTTTCTTCAGCATTCTTGAGGCTTCTCTAAGGTTACGAAATGCAGCATTCTTGAAGATTTGAGTTAAAGGTATGAGTTACTGATCTTGTTTCCCTTAGTGGGTAATTTTTCTTTTGTGCTTAAAGTCATCAGATCAATAATACATGGAAGCAGCAAATCAAAAGAAGAAGTTGTTTGTATGCAAGTATTGCAACAAGAGGTACCCATGTGGCAAGTCTCTAGGCGGTCACATCAGAACTCATATGAATAATGGGAATTCAGCTGAAGCTGAAGGTGAAGGGGAAGTCAAGCTCAACATAGACAAGATTTTCTCAGGAAGAAACATTAAGAAAGATTCATGCTTTGAAGCTGGTGGCCAATCTGGTTACGTTCTTAGAGAGAATCCCAAGAGAACTAGAAGGTTTGTTGATTCAAACACACTTACTTCACAGCAAGAAATGGTTTGTAAAGAATGTGGTAAAGTGTTTCAGTCGCTCAAAGCTCTTTGTGGTCACATGGCTTGTCACTCTGAGAAAGATAATAAGATGAAAACAAGTTTTCAAGATCATTTAGAGGGTAGTGATTTGAATCAAAAACTAGTAATGGATAGTGAATCAGATACTGAAACATCTGCTCCGAGTAGGCCAAGGAGATCCAAAGGAACTGGATACATGACCATGGGTGCTTACTCTTCCTCTGTTGATGTCGCAAATGGTTCTTCATCTGTTTCAGAACTTGAGCAAGAACAAGAAGAGGTGGCTATATGTTTAATGATGCTGTCGAGGGATTCTTCTGGTTGTAAGAAAGGCTTGAATTCATTTGCTGATTCTTCTGATAATAATTCAGTGGTTTTAGAGGCTAAGTCATCGTCGATAGATATGAAAATTAGTGGTGTGAATTGTGTCCCTAACGGTAATGAGTTTGTGGAAATGAACAAAGCTAACGACAGCAAGTTCAAGTCTGCTGAAATCGATGATGTTTCTGATAATTCTGATTCCGGGTATTTTAGGAATGGACCCAAGAAGGCCGAATCAGATGCTTCTTTTGATGGATTTATCAGGACTGGTAAATGTAAGAAGTCTGGAGTGGAATATGGACCTGGATTTGGGGAGTTCGATGCAAAATTTGAGAAAAGTTCCAACGAGAGAACTGAATTTGGGAAGCATTTGACCAAGGAAGAAGATTTTGCTCTAGTAGATAGAGCTTCAACAAAGTATGGTTCAAGAAAGAGAGCTAAGAATGATTCTTCAAGTCCTCAGATTTTCCGCAACAATGCTCAGAAGAGAAGTCAGTTTGAGTGTTTGACATGTAACAAAGTTTTCCACTCTCCTCGGTCTCTATGGGGACACACGGCAAGCCATAGTAAGATAAACGGCTGCTGTGAATCCATAAATGAAAGCAGTGAGAACAGCATGGAGACTGATTCATTTCCTGTTCCGATGCCTAATAGTAAATTTTGCAAGTCTGTCAATGGCAAGACCCCAATTGCACAAAATTTGTCTACCAATGTCCATAAAAGACTGGGGTCAAAGAAAAGCAACGGGCATGAATGTCCATTCTGCTTCAGGGTTTTCAAGTCAGGCCAAGCCTTAGGTGGTCACAAGAGGTCCCATTTTGTTGGAGGAAGTGAAGGTAAAACAGTGGTAATTAAGCAAGAGCTAGATGAGATGCATGGTCTAATTGACCTTAATCTTCCTGCTTCAGTCGAGGATGAGGTGATTAGAGATGCAGAGTTTTCGCGGTGGTAGTTTGGGAGCAACACAAGCATGAGTTGCTGCTGGTGGTTTTTTGATCTCTAGCCGAAAATTTTTTTTAGCATAGTTTCATCAGGATGCAAGAAATCTTGAGTGTACAGACAAGCTTGATGAATTGCCTTTTATGATTTTCTTTTGCTTCAGATTCAAGGATATCTTACAGAGGTAAATGTTCCATTTGTTGCTCATATATATGTGCGCTGTAAGAAGTTTTTAGAAAGTATCTTCACCTTTGGAAGTTTTTGTTCACCATGATGTAATGATTTGTTTCATCTTGAAGCATTGATTTTTTTTTCCCCTTTAAATTTCTTCTTTGTATATTGCATTTTCCATGATAATTACCAAACTCAGGTAACATGAAATTCTGGTTTTACATATAGCTAAGATGATGGACTAAATTGTCTGTGTCAGAATTGGTCCATTGGGTAGAAACCATGAACTCCAAATTCTATAAAGAGCATTAGCAATAATTTAGACTTTTGTACTTTATGCAAGTAATCAAAACTTGGTCTCTAAATTAAGATATAACTTGAATGAATTTCACTGTTCTAACTTTTGGGTGTTCCTTCTCCCCCACCCCCCCCCCCTCCAGGGCCTTCCTAAAAGAATCTGGGACCACCTCTGCTTTATGGGGAAACACTTCAAAAAAGTGCCATTTTAAAATTAGTAGAGAAGCTTCCTTTTACAATTTACATGCCCAACTCTGTTTTTAACATTAACTTATGCATGTTACATGTATTGCATTTATAAGGCAAAGCTAAAGATTTTCAACTAGAGGGTCTTAAATATATATAAATATTCCTGCTTGAAGTAACTTGTTAACATGCTCTTGAGTAAATGCATTTGCTAATGTTTAATGCAACCTTCCCTTTACATTAAAAGAGGTTCTTCTTTTACACAACATACCTCACATGCCCCAATTATTGTCACATTCCTCTTTACCTTATAATAATTCAACGTTTTAGATCAACCCAGTGTCTTATTTGCAAGAACAGTTCCAATAGCCGTTTCAAAGAGCATTGAAATGAAATATATGGAGTGGTTGGGCAACTCTTAAGATCCAAGACAAGATAGGGTGCGTATGAAATTATGAGGAATCATATATACAAACTTTGATGCCCTTTTCATTATTCAAGAGGAAATGTCACTCAAGGTGGTGGTTGTGTACTCACCTACCATTAAGCAAAAATAATTCGTCAGCTCATTCTTGTGAATACTTGCCTTTCGTTTTCACTTTCATTTGAGAGGTGTAAGATTCTTATTCATCTTTACTTTGCACATCATATATATGTTCTTTTGAGTGTGTTACGGGTGAGAAATAAAGGAGATTGGCTATTGAATGTTGTTTTAGTTTCCAAGAAAGCTTCAAAATGACTATTAAAAAATAGAGCAAGCAATAAAATTAGATTTTTCCAATGGGTCACCATTGACTTTTAGTCATGTTCAGTTAAGTCAGATTTGGTTGCTTGCTTGCGTAAAGAAATTTGCCAATGGGCCTTGTCATTGGGCTGTTCCCCTCCTTTTTCTACCACTGAGTTTTGGAGTAATGATTTTTTATCTTTAGAATTGTGTTGCCAGCCCTTACCTTTTAATTTATCCTCGGATGAGATTTTTTACACTCTAAAAATTACTTTGAATATGTTATTATCTTGCACACTCATTTACTAATTTAAGAAAATTAAGTCTCATTTTATACATTTTTTAAAATTTCAAAAAAAATCCTTATTCAAATTAATTAACATTATTACTTAAAACATCAACAAAATTATTCACTACACCTAATTTTGAAAATTTTAATATATACTTACAAGTTACAACAATATATGGAAGTCAAGTTGTAAACAAATTATTTAAGACAATTTTAGTTGTTAATTTCTTGTTTATCTATGCTCAATAATTTGATATTGAGAAGGACCTTGAAGAGAAGGATTATGATGAATGGCGATTGTTGGATAATTGCTCATATGGTGCACAGTTTGGAGGAGGAGGATAAGATGTTTTCTTTTTGCAATGATCGGTCGTTCTTTGTCTCAGCTAATGAGTTTCTGGGACTCAGAAAAGAATTGCTTTTATTTTGATGGTGATCTAATATTTTAAAAGAAGAATTATGATGGTGGAGAGCCCCCACAGTTTCTAGGCTATGCTAAAATTGTTTGGCCACCACCAACTTGGCTAAAGAGTGGAGAATTCTCGCTTGACTCTCCGCTTAATGTAATTAGTGTTATCAAATTTCTATAATTTTGGTTTAAGGTAATTTTGTTTTTTTTTTTTTTCAAATAAAAGGCATTACACATGTTTTGTAGTCAAAATATTTTAAAAAATGTTGATTTCATCATTGTTCATCTAAGTATTGGTTAACAATTTAAGATGTTATAAAAAAAATTTAGGTTGAAGGCATGAGGATTATTCATTAAACAATGAGTGTGTTATGTGGGTGTTCAAAGTAATTATATAATATCAAATTATAATCAATTGTTTATAATAGTACTTCACATTATACATCTTTTTGTGATAATTTTTTTTAGTAAAATTAGAGTGTTCAAGGTAATTTTTAGAGTTCAAACAGCCCCAATCATTATCGTATTATTTTATAAAATTAAAGTATTCTTATTTTCTCTCTCCCCTCGACAACCCTCTCTCTCTAGCATAACCATCACCCTTGTCACATATCTTCTTCACCATCAATCCATTTAATCCAATAGCATATAATGAGTTTTCATATTAGGCTCTGTTAAATTTTATGAACAAGTGGTAGATTTTGTTGTTGTTAATGATAATGATTTTTCTCTGTGTGATAATTTAAATTTTTTTTTTAATTTTAATTTGGGATTTGATTAATAGTTGGTATTTAGTTCACATTTTGAATCAATTTTTTTTTTTTAAAAGAGGGAGACGAGAAGTTAATTTGTTCAAAGATTGAGCGAGAAAAAATATTTATTTTTAATTTTTTTAATAAAAATAAAAATTTTAAAATAAAATTATTAATTGAAAAGCGGAGGCTTATGAGATAAATTAAGACAGTCAAATATCACTACTCATGAGTTTGTTGTGATATTAAAATTCTGATAATGTCTCATTATAGAATCTAGAGTTAACTAATCTGTGTCATTTGGTGGTGAAAAGTGAAAACGGAAGATAAGATCAAAGGATTATTTGATTATTTTTTGGCAAATCAAAACAAAATATGTATTGTGTTGTGGGCTAGGCCAATGCTTTTTCTTGGGCCTGAAGTCTTTCAAGCAATGGGCTAAAATGTGGATCAGTTTAAGATATAGACCTTGGTTGAGTGAGGACCCACTCGGTTGCCACTTTCAAATTAAGGGAGGCACCCTCTATTTTTAACTCTTTAAGACAATGAGATCACGCATGTGAGGCACAAGAATATCTATGAGTATTTATCCAACTTTCCAAAAATACTATTGGCGGCTAGTCTCGGTGGAATAAGCTATGCTATAACAAGCAATTTTTAGGTGTTATTCTCAAAATTCCAATGCGAGACATAAGTTAATGGGCCCCTTGAACGACTTAGTTCTAGTGGACACATGATCAGTATATATGTTTTGTCGTCATCAATTAACATATGGGTTGCAATGATTGGGCTTGTACATGTGTAATAAGGCCCAGCAAAGATCCACAGACGGGATGCTTGGCCCATCCTGTTGATTTTACGGCACAGGAGTCACCCATGCTAGTAAGTATTGGAGTGGGAATGACTGCATGGGAGTAAAAAATTCCGCAGGAATGATGCAACAAACTTTTACCTAACAACCTAGACGGCCGCGGAGGAATCGGCGATGAAATGAACGATAATCCCCCGAACAAAGCGGCGAATATCGCGGCAATTTTTCAGTGGCGACTTGAGAGATGCCGCTAAAGCTATTACCAAGTCGTACATTAGTGAGTCAGCATTGATAGCCACGCGTACGGTAGCTACAGGATTTGATCAATTTGAAAACTACATAAGTGTAGCATCATTACGTTCACGGGCGCCCATTAATTTTGACGGGGACCCCTCTCTCGCTCTCGGTCTTTCGCTTTCTTTTGACTCTTTTCTTCTGGGGAAATTGTTACACGAAGCACGAATCTGCACGATCCTCCTCTGTCTTTTCCCGCTTGTTTTGGCATCAACTTCACTTGTACCGCATGAACTCATGTCTGTTTTCGGCAAGTCCCTGAAGCAGACGATATTGGTTATTTATTTATTTAGGTTTCTTTTATAAGAGAGTTAAAAGTTAGATTCATTATCAATTATCAACCAATACGAGTCTTAATTGGAAACCCACCAAAAGGGATGGCTTTGCTCTCAAAAATCTTTTAAACTTTTCCTCCAGCAAAGCAGGATCTGTTTTTCCCAGTTCAAACATATTGTATTACGACGGGTTGATATCATAATAAGAAATCTACCAAAACCGCTACGTAGATAGTTTTGTTGTGGTGCAATAAAATATGGGCTGAGAACCGGTCAAATTTGCTTTTACATATTCGACAAGAAAATAACTCCTCTCAGAACCCCCAAAAAGTTATTAATAATAAATGGGAAAGAACTGAAGTGATCAAAATGATCTTACTACTTGATGAGTTGATAGATGTTCCTCCACTACTTGCCACCTAGAACAAAGTATTCTCTGTCCACTGCAGTTTAGTGCTCCACCTTCGCATTCCAGGCAAATCTTGATTCCTGGGTGACTGTTATATTCATATAATGCTGGTTTTTACATCCGACGCTGGAGATGACAAACTAGTCCATTCAAATTGAATAATTATATACCTGGATCAATTAGACTAGATCTTTTTCGATATGAATATGGATATTTTTTAAAATATTAGATATTGAATGGACGTGAATACTAGATGGATATCCAATATCCAATCCATTTATTTGATTGTTAAATAAGAATGAATAAATACAAAAGCATCTCAAACAACAACATTTATTATCTAATTACCCTCAAAATAAAATTACAGAAAAATATTTTAATTTAAAGAAAATTTATGAAATCATTCATCGATGACACTGTCTCGTCGCCGGTAGCGGTGCCATCTTCGGCGATGATGAAAAAGGTCATGGGTAACGAATTTCGTATCACTGGACTCGCCACTTTGTGATCTACACTTTGATACTAATTTTATCAACAAAAAGGAAATAGTGGTGGCAAAAATGCCACCTAAAAGTGTGGTGGATACATTACGCCGACATCAGATGAAGTTGCGGTGATGTGCACTGCCACTTTGATCAAATATGTCGCACGCTGCCAATTTTGATCCAAGTGGCCGTGCTCTTCATTGCACTGCCTATGACGGTGAAATCAAGTTGTCGCTGGTCCTTTATATGGCATTTGCGCCACCACCGTCTAGTGTTTGCTGACAAAATCTATACTATTATATGGATCGCCAAATTTCAAGTCCGATGGTATGAAATTTGTCACTGGTTGGCCACCTTCATCATCACTGGCAGCGGCAGTATTAGTCGAAACAGTAACACCGGTGATTTTATTTTAGTGTTATATTTTGAAACAATATAATTCTGATTAATTCTTAAAATTAAAAATGAATAAGAATTTCTTAGTGTACTACATTATTAATTAGCTTTTACTATATTAATATGTTACATTATTCTTGAATTTAGAAATACAAATTCAGTATCTAATAGATATCCATAATTACCCATGTCCAACAATAAAAAATAAATATAAATATAGAAAAATCTATCATACTTGATTTATTAAAGTAATAAAGCCAGGGAGCTAATTGCAGCATTATGCTGTTATGCCCTTCCATTTTCTTCTTTTTTGTATAATAATGTGAGAGGACAAAAGTGAGCGGTGAAGTCAGAATGGCATGAAATGATAAGTGATATAACGTAGCCCTAAAGGGAAAGAAAAAAAGGGTAACTGTAAAGCCCAAAATAGCCAGTGAAAAATAAAGCAATGTTTGGAGGAAAAGGTTAATTGCAAAAGAAGCGGGAAAAAGGAGAGAGAAAAAGTATTGTCGGCTGACTTTCTGACTCTGAAGCAACATTGAAATCCACGCAACTGAGAGAGAAAAGGGCAAAAAATTGTTGGCCCCCCAATTTTGCTATCTTTCTGTCAACTTAATTCAAATTACAATCACGTACGAAACCATGAAGAAATCTTAGAGAGAGGGAGAGAGAGACCAACGGCATACAGGATGCATCCATGTCCATTACCCAACAAAAGCAAATTAAATGCAGCATATGTATTTGAGATGTAATTCTCTTTCACAAATACGAAAATAATTATATGAATAATTACGGGTGATTACAGATGAATCAGAAGATTGTTTTGGATCTTAGAGAGGGCTATCCTATCTCGTTATCTAATCTAAATCAGAAGAGTTAAAAGTGTGAACCCACTAGCTAATAGATATAGCTTTGGCAGCTGTATGTTCGATATTTACATATTTAAATATCTAATATCTCATCGATCATCAAATTAAAGTTAAAAATGAGATAATCCCAACAGAGATATATAAATAGTTTTTAGTTTCAGGTCGATTCATCACTTCCAGTTAAGAGCATCAAGTTCATGGTCCTTAAATGAATGGCTTTGCTTTGTATCAACGGCACTGCGCATGGCCTGCACTGCAATACATTTCGAGAGAGGTTAGTTTGCTTAGACTTTTTCTTTTTCGTCTTCTTCCAGTCTGACAGTATGCTAATGGAATCAAGGTGCTAACCTGGCTTCAAAAAAACACAACCGAAAGCACATGAATATATGTAAAATTTTGTAAAGAAAAAAGAGACAGCTAGCCCAGCATCAACTCATCAATTGTTCCAGATAGACGGCGAGGGCGAGTGGTTTATATTCTGTAAGGCTTAGACATGCAACTGGATGCAGTGTATTTTTCTTTCTTTTATTAACTTTTTTTTTCCCCTTAAACGGATGGGTAGGGGTATGTATTTGCTTCGCCATTCTGGCCTCCGGTACCGATCGGGCAAAAATAATACTAAAAATCTTGATGGTCATAATAGAGAATACATACCCGCCCCCTAAAATAAATAAAACAAAAAAAAAATCTATTTATCAGAGCTAGATTCAATAGCTAATTAAACCTCTTTTAATATATAATATAATTATAACCACATCGACCTTACCGATATTAGCAAATGGGCACCTACAACATATAGCATGACATTAAAACTGACATATATAGTCGAGGGTTAAACAAAGTCTAATTTTATCACCAAATTGGTACTTACCGATCATCAAATACAAGATTATAGATATTTCAGATAAAATTTTCATAAGACATGACGAAAATACTGAACTAACAACAAAACTAGCATTTATTTATGCATCAGTCTCCAAGCAGCTGTAGCCAATTTCTTCCTTTAAATACATTAAAGTAATCAAAAGTTCAAAACTAATACTAAAATTTAGAAGAAGGGGTGTGGGGGAGGCACTCTACTGAAAATGAGTTTGTGCTCTTCTCGAGTGCCTTTG
Source organism: Citropsis articulata (assembly GCA_030449925.1). Classification (NCBI taxonomy): domain Eukaryota; kingdom Viridiplantae; phylum Streptophyta; class Magnoliopsida; order Sapindales; family Rutaceae; genus Citropsis; species Citropsis articulata. The sequence continues at coordinate 148,893 of JASUUH010000244.1, read as the reverse complement.
AACTTTTTACTAATCTAGTCAGTTTCTTGCAGTTCAAAGAGTTGTTATATGATATATAATTGAAGAAAGATTACATGAAACCAGTAACTCTGGAAGAATTATGTCATATGACCAGTTGAGTGTCTCTCTCCCTCGCACAAGTAGACACCTTAAATTAGAGGACAGTGCACCAATAGATTGTTTGGGAAATTAAAAAAACAACTAAAAAATAATAATAAATAAAAGGAAAAGGAATTACAAAAGGGGAGACGCAAAGTATAACAAATACGCACAACCAAGGAAATATGTGGTGATTAAAAATAAGTATATATGTGTTCTACATATAGATCCTACTTTATCATTTTTACATCTTTTTATTTATTGTGAGGGAGGACAGCTATTACGTCATTTCAGACCATTTTGGTGGTTATCAGAAGTCTTTCAATAAAGTTGCTCGGTATCACACTTGCCCAAAAAGACTTTTTAAAATACTAGACTAGGACGCTAGGTCTAATAATTTAAGCTGGGAAAATTAGTATAGGGGGAATCCACGAGCTCTAAATCAGAAGCTCCAAGTCATAAATTTATAGCCAATGAGAACTACCACACTTTCGTAATGATGTTTTGTAATGGCGAAACCAGTATACACTGAACATCGCAATTCACAAGCGAAGCGAGAGAATGGCCTACCACAGCACCAAATTTCGGCTTCATGTGTCAAATCAAATGTCCTAATGCAAAGGAATTGATGGTTCTAGCTAAGGTTATCTAGCACCTAGTGGAAACAATCTCATTTCATGTTATTGGGGTATTTATCAAAGGCCTAGTCACCATTAATTTTAGGGCGATAGCGAATCAAAAGAAAAAATTTTGCAATCATATATATTATTACTAAAATTTAAACTATATTGAATAAAGTGATGCCTGATGCGTACCAATTTTTTTCAGACTCATCTATTGCGCATCCCAGGAGGCACAATATCTCCGAGTAATCCTTCATCCGTGGGGGGTGGCAAGGCTGGTGGTTCGCGCAAAGCATTTGGTTCATTTTCTCTTGCTTCAACTGGGATTAACTCTTCTTCATGTGACTGCTGCGTGATACCGGGAGTTTCTTGGGTTATCTGAACTCCTTGATGATAATAATATGGTGGGATTGCGTGAGTCAAATGGCTAGCAAAAGCAGCTGCTTCATGATTAATTAGTCCACCACGAGGAAATCCAACGGTGTGATGGCAGTGTTGACCTTCATACGTAGTAATTACAATGGTGGGATCTTCAGATGATCGTTCCACCCTCTTCTTCACCGTGCACTTACTGTTTGTGCAGCGGTAGTAGCTCCTGCAATTCATTTACTAGTAAGAAGTTTCATAACATTTCCATCTAATGTGTATAAATTAAAGAGAGCAGCTGAGCTAATATTTCTAATCTATCCCATTTCTCATTCACAAGGTGATCCGAAGCATGCACAAATCAATAAAATTACTTGCAAAATCATGAAGTATTGATTCTAACAAGTATATGACTTCATAAAAAGTTCCCCTATATATCTAGCATACCAAAGGCTAAAGGAAAACTCCTAACAATCATTGGCGTGATTAAAGATTTGATTAACTGTCTGTTTCATATGTGATAGATTGTCAAATAAATTTCTTGATGATACTTGCATATTTGGTTCAAAAGAAAAATATATCCGAATAAATATGTTTTGGTAAAATAATTTCACAAATCAATTATAACTTGGGTATTAACTTCTCAAATAAATAATATTTTTTTTGAAAAGAAATAAATAATAATTTGAGAAACCTAAAATGCACTAGATTAGAAGTAGAAAAGTGTCGGTTTTCTTTTAATTAAAGGGCAATAAGTACGGACCTAGGGAAGGGACTATTTTTTACAGCCTTCTGACCGTACTTTCGCCATCTGTATCCATCTTCAAGGTGATCAACTTCACTCTTGGTCATAAATGCAAAACGTGGCTGCCGAATTCGCTTTTGTCCTTTCTTTCTTGCTTTGCTTCTGCAAAATATTTCACCTACAATTATGAAAAGGAAAGCAAAACCTAAAATTTTTCAAAATAAATGATTGAGTGGAGGCATGCTCTCGAGCAGAAGATATCATGTGATAAATTGTCAATCGTATCCATTCTTTTGCTCTTGAGGAATAATTGGACTCAACCCTATCAATGCAATGGACTATATGTGTAATTGCATGAAGAAAAGTGCTTCCTTTGATGATTATTGTCATTCAAAATCTGCTTTACAAGGTCAAGGACCAGTGTGCGGATATAAAAAGTTAGATCTTCACCTCCACATAATTGCGATACCATAATAATAATAATAAGAAGAAGAAGAAGAAGGGAGCTCTACTGACATAAAGAAGGTTAATTATTTATTAAATCAGAAGTTAGTTAAATAAAAGGGTCAACAAACGGATGCATATGCAGCCATATATGCCAGCACGATTATTCTTAAAAATTAAATATACAATCAATCACAATCAGCATGAAGATTTCTCGAGTACACTACTGAAGGAAACAAATAAAGAAAATCTTTCAATAGGTTTGAGATTTACAAATAGCCAGTGACTTGAAACTGCTGAAAAAGAATGGAGAAAGAAATGATTCACCACAAGGAACACAATGAGTTCATTGCAAACTGCATACACAGCAGTTGATATAAAAGCAACTTTACGCTATGTAAATTAAATTTTAATTCAGTAAACATTAACACTACTAATTAAATTTTAATTCCGTAAACATTAACACTAGTAATCTTAAACAAAACCTGAAGAATCTAAAGCTACATTATGATATGATTCAAATACAGAATTCATTACATGAAATGCCCAGAACCCGCTAAGCAAACAACATTTGAACATCTAACTTCAAGAACCTGCTAAGAGAAAAACACTAAAAACTCCTTAAAGCAAAGCAAGCTATATGTCATACAGATGAAAAACAAGAAACAGTTTTAAAAAACAATCATCAAATAAATAAATAAATAAGTAAGAATCTTTCTAACACTTTCTATATATTCTCTTCACTTGTTTCTGTTACGTATTATCGAACCAAAAAATATTCCTATAAAAAAAAAAAAAAAGCGAGAAAGTAAGAGAGCACGCTGCAACGCCATTTCTGCCGCAATAACGGCGCTGTTGAAGGAGTTGAAAAAAAAAAAGACACTTTCATTTATTGAAAATTCTCTTTCACCAGACCCAATGGATTCGCTAAAATTACAAAACTACCTCTCAGCTTCATAGATCTACATGCATGAACCTCATCTTTTTTTTTTTTTTTTTTTTTGGGGACAGATTTTTGGCCGTACGGACACACAGCGCATTTGCACCCGTTACAGAAACGACAACAGAAAGAATTGAGTCAGACAAACCGTTGATGGATTTAATACGGTTTCTGATGTAATCCTCTGTTTTAGTTCTAAAATTTTAAATTGTGAAAAAGGAAAACTTGATGTGGCATTTGCCACTGAAAAAAGCATGTAATTACGAAATTACTCATTTTGATTTTGATTTTACACTCACGGTATCTCAGGAGGTTTACCGCCGGAGCCCGTAGACTTCTCCGTCGGATCCTCGCTGGAGCTCGACGAAACCGACGGATTCGAAGTCGACACGTCAGCAGACCTTCCAGGATTTATCAAACCGCCACCGTCAGTAGTAGTTTCGGCCGGAAAACTGCTGCTGATATTTCCCGCCAAATCGGATCTTTCTTGATCAGCAGCAAAGTAGCTGGTCGAACTCTCATGGTCTTGCAGATTCCATCCGAACTCGCTCAAAATATAACTCACGCAGTCCGCATCCGGTGGCTCCCCTAGCTTCCAGCTGGACTCGCCTCGATCCGATTTTTCTTTGCTACTATCATCCATAAGAAACTCCGAGGAGCTCAATGAATTTTACAAAAGGTAAAATGAAGAGTATTCTGTTCAAAGCAAGTGTTATTAGGGTTTTTGGCGACAGATAGGAGAGGAAGGACTACGCGTAGTTTTTTAATTTTTTTAAAAAACAAAATTCTGTTCAAGGCGTTTGCTTTTTCCTTTTTTAATTTTTTCTGCTGTGCGCGTGTGTGGGTCGCGTCCAACACACAGAGAACTGAGAGAGAGAGAGATAGAGAGAGAGAGAGAGAGATTGACAGACAAGGGAATAGAAAGGAGATAAGTTAGAAAAATCGCCGTCAACTGAAATAGTACGGGAGGCTGTTATTTAGCGCGAGCTGGGCCGTGGGGCCCACACGCATGAACTAATAGTATTTTAATGGAGGGTGATTGGAGGGATACTTTCCGACATGGGGGAGCGCCTTGTTTTCACAAAGGCAATTCGGGATTTTAGTTGATTAGGTAATTATTTTATTATTTAGTTATAATTCAATTATACAGCTTAGAGAAACAACCTCGCGTTGATCTTACCAGCTACATCAACTTTATTTAATTTTCCGGTGCTGCAGGTATGCGATCCCAACATTTGAGCCTTATAAATGCTTGTAGTTATTTTCAAATATCTAGAAAAAAAAATAATTTTCATAAATGCACTTAAAATTAAACTACCAATAAAAAAAAAAACTTTTAGAATAATATTTTTCTTGTGTTTTTACAGATTTCTTTTCGTCGAGACTAGACATTCAAATTATTTTTACCGCCGCTATCTTTGATCACGACAAGTTCTAACACATTTATTTTCAATTGCCAATGGTGTCATTCTCAAAAGAGGGAAAAAAATATAAAAAAATTGCATTTATTTTACGATACTTGATTAAAGTAGACAAAAGTAGATTGTCATATTTTGATAAAAATATACTTGAAATATATTTTCGTAAACCAAAATTGTCGCTGCCATACATTTTCAGTTGGATCGATTTGGTTCTCTAATATTCATTAAACTAAAGTTTACAACCGGACAAAAATTTATATATATATATATATTGCTATTTTATTTTTTAGCTTAAATTGATAATTTAATTTTTTTTCTTTTATGTCCAAAAAATATTTGTTGTAAAAGGAAAATATTATAAAAAGCAGGCTAAAAATGAACAAAAAATAAAGACAAGAGTGTTAATAATTTAACAACAATAATGTTTTGAGGTATTTTTAAAAATATTATAATTAAAAGAGAATTAACCTCAAAATATAAGAACAAAACAAACTTTAAATTTAGTATTATGTATATGATAGTTTAATTAGGATTCAAGTTTGTAAGTTTTATTTTGAGAAGCGTGAATGTAATTTGCTTCTTTAAAAAAATCAACAATATAGATAAAAAAAAATTAATAGTATTAATTACACCATATTTCAATCATAAATAAATTTTAAAAAAATTAATTGCATCCTTCTTTTAAAAAGAAAGAAAGAGAGAGTGCTAGATATTCTAAAATTTTATCTCAAAATTTCATTAAAATGATATGGCATTCATAGATGGTGAGATGGTGAAATTAATTCAAAGAAATGCATCTCACATAGCAAAATTAAAAAAAATAAAAATAAAAGAGATAACTTACTTTGTCATGTAATTAGCAACATCATTAATTTGTGAATAACAAGTGATCAAACTTTTACAATAATTTGATTTCTTCTTCTTATTCTTTTTTCCCCCCCTTTTTTCCTCAATGCGGCCCACCAATAGAAGGATTGATGTCGATATTAAAAGTTAAAACTAAGCTTTTGGATTCATTAACTTGAACTCATTTTAGATAATGGACACCTTTTAAATGCAAGGACCGATTATAGCAATTCCACAAGACATTTTCCAAATGGTTATAAGAGAATTTATTATTACTTATAACACCACATTATTGAAATAGTAAATTTCCCTTTATTACTTACGGTTAAACATCAATTTTTCAACTGGTTCTCCTGCTAATAAAAAATAAATTGAAATATCACATTAATAAAAAATAATACCACATTAATGTTTGACTAATGTTATAAGTAAGGGGACACCTTACAAAAAAAAAAAAATTCCCTAAAACAATTAACATTTAACATCATATATTAACGATGTGGATATTTCAAATTATTTTCGAAAATTCAAGGACCTACCTAAGGTTGGGAGTCAATGCCTAACCTTCTAAACTGAAAGGGAATTTTCCCATCGAAATATATCAATGGCTATAGCTCATGTAGTAGATTCTGCACTAAACAGAATAAAAGCAACATCGGTTTTTTTTTTTTTTTTTGTGGTTGCTGAAACGCAGGAGCAAAGAAAACGAAGCAAATTAGGCAAACAATGCAGCAATTAGCAAAGATGTTCATGCAGATTTTCGTTTAATTTGGCCTAATTTTGTGATTCTATTTTCTTTCTTCTCACGATGAAACAAAAAATTGCTGTATGGGAAAAGTATACTAGGTGCTCGAAATCGAGAGCCTTGTATCAATTCAAAAGAGTTTGATTGGTTTGAAACTCGACGGCTGCATGCTTTTCTCTTATTAAAGGTAGCGAAATTAATTATATCTACTTGTTTTGGCTAACGATTGATCCGCGCACATTTGATTGACGTGGAGGTGTTATGTCCTTGTATGCCAATCTCAACTATCAATCATCTCGATATTTTTTTGGGGGGTAATTAATTGCCTTAAATTAATAACGTTTAGATGGAATCACGCAATGTTAGGGAATGACATAATCAATTATTGGGCAAAGCTTATATGCATATATATATATATATATATATATATATATATATATATATGGTGAAAGCAACATGATATTTTATGATCATTATTCCTTTCTTTCGTTGCTGGTAATCTTCGTCGTTGTATATTTAGTATTTTAATGTTTCATTTAATGACCAAAATTGTGGGTTACTTATAAACATTGAAATGGGAATCATTTTTCCATATGATCAAATTGATTTTCGGTCGTTGCAAATATAGATTCTATTTGGGATTGAAGTTGAAACTCAATAAGTTGCTTATTTCAAAATTTTTTTATAAAGATAGTGTTTGGTAAATTTTGTAAAAGTAGCTTATTTCATAATTTTTTCAATTTCTGCATTTTAAAAGGTAGAGGTATTTTTCATGTTGTTTTATTCAATAAGCTACTACACCTTTTTAAAATGTCTATTATAACTCTAGTATTTTAATAAAAAGACAATTATATTTTGCTTATTTATAAACCCTAATATATAAATCATTAGATATTATATTACCGCCATAATTTAGTTACTGCCATAATCACGCACGTTCTCTCCAGTTTTGATTCAGTAAGTTCATATTCTAATTTCATAACTATGCTTTTTAAGTTTAATCTATATATTTATATTTTTGTTAATTAATTGTTTCAAATCCATTGGCAATCTCAAATATAAATTTTTATCATATTTTATGTAACATATTATGAAGTTTTTCAGAATTTTCTTATTTGAGTTTTTTAATGTAATTTTACATATTTAAGAAAAAAAGATATGTCTAAACAATTAATTAAACATAAAATAAAAGTAATTAAATTCTATGTCTATTTTGGTCATTATGTAATACAACAGCAATCTCGTAATAAGATTTACCAAACGCATAAACTCTACTTTTCAAATTCACAGCAGCTGTAACAATACAGTATACCAAACACCAAACTATTTTTTAAATCAACAATTTATTTCATCTGTACAGCACAAACAGCTTAGTTCATCTACCTCCGTAATCCCAAACTGGCCCATAGTGACCAAAGAGATAAGAAGAAATAACCACAATCAATTTACAAAATACAAACAGGTAATATTACCCAAAAAAAAAAAAAAGTTTTAGATATTCTTACTTTTATCTCTTAACCAATCGGGTAAAAGTAGACATACATTGACTGGAATTTAATGACTAATTAACCAATTGGGTAAAAGTATGCATACATAGACTAGAATTTAATGAATAATACTGCATACAACAGAAGCACCCAAAATGTTTTCACTTATTCGCAAAATAACAATAAAAGTTGTCGGGTTTTTTTTTTAATATTAAAATATGCAAATACCTATTGGGTAAAAGAAAATCAAATCAAATCCAATATATCTTAAGTATCTTATTTGTCTAGTAATTTAAAAATGCAGGGTAATAAGAAAGTCCACAAATGCCGACACTTGCAATTTACTGAACACAATCGCAGAAATGCAAAGTTATTTTGCTTTATTCTATTCTATTAGAAAACAATGATGTTGTTTTTGTTTTACAGCAACAATATTGTACTGATGAAAACCTACGTTTGCAAGATAAACCTACTAGCACGGAGCGACAGTATTTTGATCAACAAAGATTCACAGGTTTCTTGCTTGTGAACATTTTGTCAATTGTCTATTTTTATTTTAATCAACATGATTCACGAATTTCTGCTTTTCTAAAATACGATGTTACAAAACAAAACGATCCCATTTTACTATATTTTCGGTATAGCTATATGGAGACAAGTGTACATTTTGCGTCCATAAAAGAATTATCTGTACCGTGTGTGTGTGTGTTTTTTTTAATTGAGATGAGATCAACAATGATATTAAAACCTTGAACATAATTAAAATAAGTTATCTTTTCGTGGTCCCAACATCAAGATTATAACCAAAGAATCAACTATTTTGTTAGCATAAAAGAAAGTTTTATAATTGCTTTTAGAGTCTAGGTACTTTATTAGCTTTTAATTGATTAATTACAACTGAGAAAGAGCCAGAAATAAACAAGCTTTTCTTTATTGGTCGATCGAGTGGAAAGGGCACGACTGTTTGAAGGAGAAAGGGCCAAATGTGGGGACTAATTCGAATCTCCTTTTATTAATATATAACTATTATCATATACGGTTAACAGGTTAACTTGATTCTTAAGCATAGGAAAATAATCACCTGTGGCATGTTCGATTATATTATGGCGTACTGTCAAATTAAAGATCTACACGTGTTAGAGATGGCCCCGTGGGTCAAATCGGCGGAATCTTCCAAGCGGAAGGATGAGATTAGATAGGTGGTGGGGTATTGGAGTGGATGCATGGGCTACTGGACCGTCGACTTGAGTGAATTTTGGGCAGTCAAACATCGGGATCTCCGTTGGACTGTTGTCGAAACGCTTTCTATCCACGTGTTTGGGAGGGAAAGGCTAAATGTTCATTTTGTTCCTACGAGTTGAATTAGTAATTGCTTAATTGGCTTGCATGTTATAAAAAATTATCAAAATGGCTCGTGTTACCTGTCAAATTTGTTTGAAGTTATACCATGCATAATTTAGACCTATGCATTTTATGTTTTATCATTGAAAATTTAGACTCAAAGGTTTCCGAAAATAATGTTGTTTTAGATAATATTTTGAAATACAAAGACTACTCAGCCAATTGAGTAATCACTACATGAACCTTTGTCCCACATAAGAGATCAACAAGTTTATATTTGCAAGGAACTGAATGGTCCTCTGAACAACAGCGATTGGACAACTATTAGATGAGCCTTGTGTATGGATCTCATCTCGAGCGAAAAAATTAAAAAAAAAAAAAAATTATTAAATTAACCTTCAAGGCATGTCTCAATAGACAACCAGATCTGACCTTTTTAGAAATGGATTGCTAGAGCTCCGGTATCTCATAAATGGAATTTTAAATTCGCTTGTGCGAGTGATTCCATCTGCATGGATGGGATAAGGGAATTATGGCACATTGATTTTGGTGATATATGCATACTACTTTATATTCTTAGCGAGTATTATGGTAATTTAGTGTCATTATCTCCGCAAAATTGGTGGAAATCACTGATGGGGGAGAATTTGAATGCTAATTTCTAAAACGACATGGATTTAAAATTATCTATTGAGATGGTCTGTTGACCCTGAAAGTTTTTTTCTCAGAGATAAGTTGTCAAGCATGGTCTAAAAACTCATTTTACCAGCTCTTATATACACCGTCGTTGTATAACATCAAAATCTTCGTACAGCATGATAAAATCAGAGGACTCCGCAAGGTAAAGATCAAAAGAAATAACAATTTTAATTAATATTTTGCTCAGCCCCAAGGTCGCAATCAACTTGATGGGTCAATTCAATTCGGTTGCGGTTTCGTCGTCAGCGTACGGTGTGGAACCCTCGGTGTTCTATCTTACCTTTAGCAAAGCATGAAAGCAATTGGCTCCACCGATTTAAATTGAATCTATTCTTATTTAATCATTACTTTTTCTATATATATACATATATATACACTCCCCGTCATAATCACAAATTTTAATAAACATTTAATACATGAAAAGAACACCACCAACATTTTGATCGCAGATCTTGTGAGATCAGTCTTTTGTTGTTTCCTTATGCTGAATTGCAGTTACGATAATTCATTTAAAGACGAAATGAGGTAACAAAACATTTGTTATTAAAATTTAGGTCTGAAAATTACACTAATGGTTATAGAGTGTACATGTTTCGTACGATATTTAGGGCTCCATGCATAATTCTGAAGAAGGATGAGAAGAACAAGAACCCAGTAACAAAAATGACCCAATAAGCAGAAAATTGAAAGTAACTGTGCCTTGAGCTCTTTTGGCCTTTGATTTCAAGTACCAAATCTCTGCCGACATATATTTAAGCAATGGATGGGATCGATGCACAAATTACGGATGACCCGTTTTCATAAGTGTATTATACGTACACATAATAATTATAAATAAATAAAGCACGGTCTGTTATCAATTGTGCCCATGCTATGAAATTGCTTAGATTACTGCTTATTCACGAGGGACCAAGCCCGATTGTTAGGGTCATGTATTTCTATATATAAAGGCCTGCGCATACTAAAACTTCGAGATGATCTTGATTTTTTAGTGCATATATGTTATCCGTAATCGTCATCATGTTATTAAATTCTTTCAGGACCACCTTATTTTATATCGTTTTAATAATAATTTTTTTTTAAATTTATTCTACAGCTAGTGGGATTCTTATTCATGTAATCCAAAAAGAACCAATTGGATCCAGCTCCCCTTTTCCGGTTTACACTGGCTTTCGTGAAATGATAGCGTCACAACTCACAAGTGTCGCAGCCTCGACTCTATTTTATAGGCGCTCGCATATATGAAAGAAAATTAATGAATAATTATGTTGTACCGATCAGGGATCGGACGGCTTAAAAAACTTATGGCCGACACCGGGTACTATTTACTTGTAGTGGGCCATTGGGGGTTGATTGTACCATAACTAGAAGCATTGAACCTCGACGATACATTATCTGTATCGTCACAAATGTTCCCTTATTAGTAATTAAATTGAGTAATCATCATTGCAGTTAGTGGAGGGTAGAGCCATAATTCTTGAACCAACCATTTTATGCTCCCTTTAAGAACCCCCTAGTGAAAGTGACTTTCACAGCAATTTCGGTAACAATTAAAATATTCAAATTATTTGTGTATCTTTCTTCACTAGCCAGTGTGACTGAGATAATAATAATAATAATAATAAGAACAAAGAAGAAGCATATATAAGTATGCGCATGCCCCTCTGCCTGCTGTAAATATTTCACTGACACTTATAGTTTAGCTCAGCTCACGATTAGTTTGCAAACGGAGCCACCACAACTGACTAAGTGAAATCGTAATATTGTTTCCGTGGAGTTACAAAATTATGTACAGCCTGCGTGCTGCCCACCAAGTTTTTACTACAATATCACACGCACGGACACACACATGTATATAAATGAATTGGGGATGATTATTTTGTAAAATCCAAATCTTTAATCTAACGAATTAAAGAAAAAAATTGAGAGAGAAGTTGAAATATAATCAAATATTTATAGGGCAAAGAGTGAGAGAGGATTGGACGGAGAGAAAGAAATTGAGATAAATCTATTTCACTAGAATAACTTATTTCGAATTTTTCACAAAATTTTGAGCCCATCAAGTCGCTCCGCCGTATATGGAAACCTCATGCATGGCTTTTAAGTACTTGGGTTCGGAATTCACTTTGTTGAGCTGAAGCAATCACATGCAATGCATGCATTACACATAGGTTATGGGCTGAGAAAACTTTATAGATAGCGAGAGGGGTGATGAGTTCCCTCATTAACGCAAATAATTTCTCCTTGAATTTGCGTTGCTTTGTGGTGTTCTTTTGCATGCTTGCTTCTTGGAGGGGACATGGACACAAAATGGAAGCATGCCTAACTTGATGTGAGAAAAAGAGAAAGAGAAACAGCAACTAATTTGAAATTTTAACACCCAAGAAGGGAAACAATTAAAGGAAGCAAAGCGATCACTTTTTTATGAGATAAAAAGGTGCTTTTATTAGTTTGCTGCATGCTCTAGTGACTTGTAGACTTTTTGTATAGAGCGACTAGGCATTCACATACGCAGGTCTTGGTGAGTTATTCACATCAATTTTGCATCGACAACATGGGCATGAAAGCAACCTCATCAAAGTGAGTTCTTATTTTGTCAGATGCGAACATTTGCATTTTAAAAAGTTACGGAAGAATAATAACTCTTTGAATGCTGCTAAAAAACATAAATATATATAAAATGGTGTTTAGTTTTTTATATAGACAATAAGGGAATTTTCGTTTTTCATCTTTGGGCAAATCTTTATAAAAAAATTTCACCTGTATTTGGACGTTCACACGAGATATTGACTTATACCTATATTTATATACCTTATTGGAATATTAGGCTGGTTTCCATACACTTTTAATGGCAAACAAGCACATTTTTTTAAAATGATTCTATAGAGAACTTTAGAGCAATTGAGGACCCAACAAAAGCGTGCAAGTTTTTAATTATATAAAATTAATTAGGAATATATATTTAACGGTATAAAATAAATTAGAATTATTTTTTGAGAAGAAATAGATTAGAATTGCAAAAAAGTAAAATTTGATATTAGTAAAAGTTAAATCTTGCTCAAGTGATTGGCCGGTAACGTTGCTACCATCATAAAGATGAAAAATTAGATTGATCTCACTGCCTATTTCTTGTTGGATGATGTGGAACCAAAGATTCAATTAATACAAGTTCTTGGAACTTCAAAAGCGTTTTGTCAAAACTTTCAAGGTGTAGAAGTACAAGAGCCACTTCGAGAGATTTTTTTCTCCTTTATATATTTATGTTTAATTAATAACTTTCTATGTCAAAAGTTTATAACCAAAAGCCCAAAGCCCATAAAGGCCTGCATTGTCATTAATGGGTGATTGCGTGGTATTGTTGCAAAGCCCAAGTGGCCCGAGCAAGTGAAAAATTAGATATAAAAATATTGATACTAACGTTAAAACTAGCTAACTAACGAAAACTAGTTTCAGTAATTAGAAATTAATTATTTGATTGTAAACATCAGTAATGTTTTAATGTAGTGTCAGTAATAATCTTATATGATATAATTGTAATTTGAGTAATAGTATCATATAATTAAAAATAAATAAATAAATGAAACTAGCATCTAGCAAATAGTATTTTGGTATTCTTATTTATAACTTCATCCAACATCTGGAAGCTGGTTCTTAATTTCTACCAGATGCAACTGCAATATGACCCATTAACAAAAGCTGCAGTAACGACGAAGTCATATTTATAGCTTGTACTCTCTGCTTACGTTTGGTAATACAGCAGGTTCAATCCTCCATATATCACTGGCATATTCATGAATTGTCCGGTCACTGCTGAACTTATAGGAGCCGGCCGTGTTCAAGATTGACATTTTGGTCCATCTCTGCTCACAGTTCCAATCGTATCAGCAATCATGGGTTAGTGTATCTGCATAGTAAAATTTAAGGAACCGTTACCCACTTTCTGGTCTCTGTATGCCTCATCAACCTCCTCTTGGCACTCGATGTAACTTGGAAAGTCCTTGCCAACAAGGAAATAATCAGCGCAGCCATAACCTTCATTTCCTTCCAGTGATCCCATTAGTTCTTCATAATTGTATGGTCCGAAAACACCACTTCTTACATATGCCTTCACTTCTTCAAAACGGGGGTCTGGCACAAACTGCACATATATAACAATTCATTGACCAAATTTGGATAACATTGTGATTGATTGCAATAATCTTTTTATTTTTTTCTACTTCGTGATATGTTGTATTTATAATGCTGATTGCTGACCTTGCCCTCAGCTCTTTCTTTCCTTAGCACTGCAATTTCATGAGCCCTTGCGCCAAAGACGAAAAAGTTCTCTTCTCCAACTTCTTGCCTTATTTCAACATTAGCTCCATCTAGTGTTCCAATTAAGATGCATCCATTCATTGCAAATTTCATATTGCTCGTTCCGCTGGCTTCCATCCCAGCGTTACTAATACATATGAGATGGATCAGTGATCATTACAAAAAGATGATAAGGCTGCATATATTATTCACCGTAGTATGTGGAAGTATAAGCAAATTTACCAAATACCTTATATGCTGGGACAGCTCACTGCCAGGAATGAGCAACTCAGCGACACTGACATTGTAATCAGGAACAAAGACAACCTACAACCAAGATTATCAATGAAAAAAAATAATTGTAACCAGATTTCATGATTCATTGACATTATGCACAGAGTCATACCTTCAGAAGATCACCAATATCTGGATCATGGTTCACAGTGACTCCAACATCGGTGATGAATTTGACAATCCTCTTGGCTTGGACATATGTAGCAAACGCTTTTCCTCCAAATAGCATACCCTAGGAACAAAGCTTGCTTTCTTTTCTTGGGGACTCATTTCTTTCATTTTCTTATAGCGGTAAACAATTCCCATTATGATCAATAACTGTCTTTTGTATTCATGGATGCGCTTAACCTAGAAATACATCATTTTGGTAAATCATTTTTAATGCTTATGAAAGTAGAAGCAGAAAAAGTGGACCTTCTTTTCTATAGTTTGTTATCAGTCGCAATAGGAAAAAGAACAATTGGAGGAAATAACCTGTACATCAAACATTGCATCAGGGCTGACATTGTATCCTGTTCTTTCTTTGAGGAAGGATGCAACTTTTATCTTGTTCCTTCTTTTTGCTTCCCTCCATTCAGATTGGAGATCCTCATTATCAGCAAACTGAGAACAATTTTGGTTAGGCCATTCAGGTTAGGCATATGAATAATATGAACAGAACTAATAATATCAGAATTTTACCTTTAGAAGCAGTGCCAATTTCTTAGTGCCTGTGACCCAGTCCACCTGGTTATGATTTTACTCAAATCTGGATTGCAAAAGAGAATCCATCTTCTTGGTGTCACCCCATTTGTTTTATTTTGAAATTTCTCAGGCCACAACTGCAAAAACACCAAGGTAGGGAAAATGTGGAAACAGAACTGTAGGGATATAAAAACATTAAAGCTATACAAGCTTTTGGCACAGTTACCTCATAGAAATCATTAAAAACTTCATTTTTCACAATTTCACTATGAATCTCAGCAACTCCATTTACTGCATAGCCACCAGCAACACAGAGGTTAGCCATCTGGACCATCTTTGGTTGTTTTGGATCTGGTTCAAATATAACATCAATTTTTTCCTCAATTTCCTGTTCTTCCAACTGATCTTCTTCTCAGCAGGTTCAGTTTCCTCATCAGGAATACCAACTTCCTCGGTGCCACCATTATCAACACCATAATTTTCATCTGATGTGTTAAGCAATTCAACTACTGAGACTGGCAATTCAATGTTATCTAGAATTCTCATTTGCTTCAGTTTTTGGAGCTACAAATTGAGATCCTTTGTTCCATACTTGGCTATTATGGTATGAATCAGCTGGTTGACACATTATATTGATGGCATTAGGGGAGGAACAAAATGTACATAGATCTACAAAGGAGCTTGTCCTTGTCTAAACATCACATTTCTATATTTATGTTCTTACCTCCTCATCAATCGTCCTTATGATATCAACATGTCGAGGAAGCAAATCCTGCATAAGCTCCAAACTCCACTTCTCCTGTGCCTCAGGTAAAACTGTGTGGTTTGTGTATGCAACAGTTCTGGCATAAAGTTCATTGAATCACAAGAATATCAGCTAAGGAAACTAAAAACCAATGATCTATTTTGAAGAAATTAAGAGTGCCATTTTTTCATCCTTAATTAAGAAAGTACCTTTGTGTAATATTCCAGGCATCATTCCAACTCAGGCCCTTAACATCCATTAGTATTCTTATCAGTTCCGGAATGCAAAGTGTTGGGTGAGTGTCATTCATCTGCACTGCAACTTTTTCAGGAAAATTTTCCCAATTCACAGGCTCCCCTGATCTCCTTTCATACTGTACAATGATATCTTGAATGGAGGCAGAGCATAGACTATATTGTTGCTTCAACCGAAGAGTCTTTCCCTCAATGGATTCATCCCCAGGATATAATACATAGCAAATCTAAACACAACAAAGATTTTTCAGTCCACATAGTATACTCATACCAGTACAAATGTGGAAAAAGAAGCACATGAATTCATTTATTATCCATACTTTTTCAGCATTTTTGATAGCTGCATATGCTTTAGCATGGTCTCCTGTATTGAAAGCATGTAAATCAAAGTCTACCACGGCAACTTTGGTAGACCAAAGACGAAGGTTTAACATGGTTTTAGTTTTATATCCGGGAATTGGGACATCATAGGCAACGGCCATCACATTTTCTCCTCCAACCCATTTTTTACGTCCATCTGGCCCTAAAATGACTTCGCCATAGAATTTCACGGGATATGACACATCATTTCTAACAATTTCCCAAGGACTGCCCATCTGCAAAGAGACACTTCAATTATTCAACATATTGCACATCTGCTACAATAAGATAAGTAGTTCTACTAATAGTGAGAAGTATAAACCCAACCTCGAGCCAACTTTCTGCAACTTCTTCCTGACCATTCTTAGTGATGAGTTGTTTAAACAAGCCATATTTGTATCTAAGTCCATATCCCCATGCTGGGTAATTAAGTGTAGCCAGAGAGTCCAGAAAGCAGGAAGCAAGCCTTCCTAAGCCTCCATTTCGAAGTGCAGCATCCAGTTCCTTCAGTAATCAAATGACAAGTTTAGATGAAAATCCCCCAAACTCAAAAAGTAAGACATCAACTTCTCTGCTTGCGTGATCAATTGACAGCTATAGATTCACAAATGCACTTGTAATTAATTCAGAAAATTATTTTTGGAACAGAGTATAGCAAAATTATCTGACCTGGCTTGCTACATCTTCTAAATTGTGACCCAGCTTTCTCAAAGCCTCTGCATAAGACCCCGACAGCTCCAAATTACCAATTGCATTTAGCAGACCTCTACCCTGCAACAATATCAGACCATAATGAATAACATTAGTTTGAAAGAATGCAAATCAAAAGTGATTTTTTCTAAGGCAAAGTTCAGTAGATATCTTCGGCCGAACCTGTAAAAACTCCATAGACAAATAATATGCCAGCTTGGCACTTATCTTCTCATAATAATTATATGTAGCATTCCAATTGATGATTAGCATATCGCGAACACTTTGTGCAGTTGCATAGAATGCCTTTGGTAGCTCAAATTTTTCTGTGGAAAAAGACGGTGTAAACTCTGAGTGGTATCTGATACTTGATGCAATGGTAGCTGAATCTGGAACAAAAGTTCCAGAGAAGCTGAAAAAGGAAAAGCAAAACACCCTGTCAGGGAAATTTGATAAAGTTATCAAGAAGCTTAAATCCTTTTACTGACTTACTACTAATTAATTAAATTACACAATATGGCATTTTCTTCTTTTCATTTTTAAGACTATGAAATTCCATAAAACAATAGACAAATGCTAAAGTAGGGAAACTTTTGAATACATATAACCATCTCATAAACACATAGCCAATTGTACCAAATATCTATTTAAACTTTTGGAGCTTCAAAACTTAGTAAGGAGAAAAGTACCGTCTTCAGTTTTGGGGTCTTTCAATTCCTGCTTCTGATCACTAGCAACATTCTTGACAGCAAGGTTTCTTCTGATATGACTCAAACGCAGAGGCGTTCTGACAAAGAAGTACAGCTTTGAGTACTGCCTCTTCCTGTAGTTAAAACCCAAGAAGCTTGAGCTCAAACTAGAATGTGAAACTGAATGTTTTGAGGGGGAACAAGCACCAGAGAACGGTAAAGTGGCCATTGTTTCTTATCTTAATTTCAATGCAGCATGAATTCTTGAGAATACACCTTGATATGGGAAATAAGTGGATGAGTGAAAGAGAGAGTGTTGGGTTAGGTTGTTTTGTCTTCTTATCTTCTTTTTCAGTGCAGCTGAGGGCTCATGCTCCTCAATGAATCAATCTACACGTTGAAAACGAGCTCAAAAGCTGACCTGTCATTTTCCCTCTTGCATTTTTCACCACCAGATATTTTCCTTCCTGTTATAATTGAAAGCAACATTCAATTTCATAAACAAAATATTAATCATCATATATCTCCGTAAGCTAATTAATAATTCGCCGGTGCGTTTTGTAATGTATGGATTTGTTTACTAATTTCTGTGATTAATCTTCTATATTATGCATGTTAACCAACGCTAGCTAACAAGTTGGGAACTTCAGATTTAGAGTAGTGTTTCTTGCTTTGCAGATGAAGACGTTAAAGTTGAAAGCCAACTTGAGATATAAATTCCCAGTTCATGGGGGGACCAATCATAAAAGTGCACCTGTTCTAATAAGCTATTTTGTACAGTATGTGATTGAGCGAGCTGCAAAAATGAAAAAAATAATAATAAATAAATAAATGTGGGAAAGCTTGTGTTTCAGTATTTCACCAACCAAAATAGTATGAAATGAATAATAATAATAATCATCATCAGCCAAAGATGGTTGTTTAATGGAAATATTGCGATGACACTCAAATTCTAAAGTTTACCCAATAGAGAATTATAGTCTGTAATTTCACACAAAAACACAGCTGATATTTTTTCTTTGCCAGTACGAAACCGATTAATCATTACTAAATAATGATTAGTTAGGTGCTTGTTTGATAATTTTCTAATAATATATTAAAAACGGTGAGTCTTTTGTGAATAATTATATAGCCACAAACACTGTGTAGTGTGTGTAGATATATGTTTACAAAGTGAAGATGAATTGGTTTCAAGATGATGGTCATTAATGAAGATAACTATGTGAGTCCCCTGGAGTAACTCAGCTGGTTTGGATTGGATCAAGTTGCCAGATCCACAAATTGGGCCCAAAGCTATCCAAAAAAGAAAGCATGAAAATAACCCAACGGTCAAAAAAATGTCTACAAAAGCTGTCTCTCTAACTCTCTTCTTTTACGCGGTGCCTCTCATCTGTTTGATTTCTTCAAAGGGATAAATTGAGAAAAATCGCAAATAAAGTAAACAAAATTTACCAAAGTGTTAAATTGTTTCCCACTTCTCTCGTTTCCGCATAACCCATTTTCGGTTTGTGTAGGAAACTTCTCCTCACAAATACCATTATCAACTTATCATCCAATCTCAAATATTATTTCCTCCGATTCTTTGAAAAGAACGAATTTCAGGTGCCCATTTGTTGTTATGCGTCTACCTTTTCATTTTTTACAATCATAATCATTTTTGGGACAGTGTAGTTACGTTATCAACATGGTGATTGGTGTTAATTGACGTGTCTGTCTTTGCCCGTATCGCCACGTGCCACCATCTGTTTAATTTACAAATTTTTAAATAATTGTGTCACATGTCCACCGTGCAATTACCCACCATGTGATGGGAAACTTGCTTCATGTTGTTACCCGAATTTCCATATGCTTTTGACGTTTGATTTATGGTTTCATCATAGTTATTGAATTATATGCATCAGTCATTCGTTAATTGATCATTATTTCCATATTGTGGGTGATGGTGTTGGATGATATTTGTTGCTACTTTTGTCGTTATGATTCATGTAAGATTGGTGGATGATGTAGCAGTGATATATTATCAATTCTGTGCCTGTAACCGATTGAGGTTTGCTTATTTTTCTTAGGCTCTGTTCTACCGGGATCAAGTAATTGGCTTGGCTTACGGTACTTTGGAGACCAGCAATCGTTTCTGGTTGTTTAGTTGATAGATACAATCAAAATGTTCGATTTCTTTAGATCACCTGCAAAGCCGAAGCAGAAGACGGTAAACCCGGTAGCGGCTTCAGATGATGAATGTGATAAGAAGGCAGCCATAAAGCCTGCAAGAAGAACTTCTTCCGAGCCTGTGCTTACAACGCCGGACTTCAGCAACGACCACAAGGGAAGAGACCATTACAAGAATGATTTCCGCGATTCAGGAGGATTAGAGAAACAAAGTGTGCAGGAATTGGAGAATTACGCCGTCTACAAGGCTGAGGAAACCACAAACAGCGTCAATAATTGCCTGAAGATTGCTGAGAATATCCGAGAGGATGCTACAAAGACACTCGACATGTTGCATCAGCAGGGAGAGCAAATCCATAGGACTCACAATATGGTTGCTGATACAGAGAAAGATTTGAGTAAGGTAATTAAGCTCATTATATGGTGCTCTTGTTTTGTTTTGGCTTCAATGTGTTGTTATCATAATTGATTTCTCAATGCCAGGGTGAGAAGCAGTTAAATAATCTTGGGGGCATGTTCTCAAAGACGTGGAAGCCGAAGAAGACCCGAAATATTACAGGGCCTTTAGACACGCCAGGTTTTCTTCCAATGCAATACAAATTTCTTCTTTTTCATTTACTTGCACATTTTGATGAAACATGAAAGTTGTGGTTAACTTTGTTGGCTTTGCAGATCATTCCTCCAAAAAAGGTTTAAACAAAGGGGAGAGGGAAAAATTGGGCGTAGCGCCTGTACCCAAGCCACGCTCAGCTAGTCGAACACCCCCTCCTGAACCAGCAAATGCAATGCAGAAAGTGGAGGTTAGCGTTGTACAAACGTTGTGGATCACTTGTATACACGTTTTAATGGCTTTGACTTATCAGACTGGCATTTATTTACGTGTTATCAAAACCAGATGGAGAAAGCCAAACAAGATGATGCACTTTCAGATCTAAGTAATATCCTGGGTGATCTGAAGGGCATGGCTGTCGATATGGGAAGTGAACTTAACAGGTTAGTTGCTTTGTACTAAATTCTGACAAATGCACATACACACACTCAGTGTCTCAGTCTCTATTCTGATAATTTCTATAAATGTAGGCAAAACAAATCTCTGGATCATCTTGACGCGGATGTGGATGAGCTCAACTCTCGGGTTAAAGGTGCAAACCAGCGTGCACGCCATTTGCTTGGGAAGTAAAATCACCATGGATTTCTGCATATACCAACACCATGAATTTTCCTATAAGCGCTCCAATGGCCTTTTCCCTCCATTCTTTTGATTCAATCTTTTCACCTCACACTATCGGATTCTTTTATCTCCCTTCTTAATCTTATGCCTAATAATATGCAATTGTTATCTTCTTCATTTTTGTTCATGCGGGGGTTCAATGGTGGGATGAATATCATTTTTTGAATTCTTTTTGTGTTCTTGTATACTTCCAAATGGATACAATGAACAAAATCTTTCAGCGGACCATGTAAAGCATCAAAACTACTTTTTCCTTTTTAATCAAATGATCAATTTGATGATACGTTAATCTAATGGCTTTGCATCTTCTGAAAAAAAAAAAAAAATCTAATGGCTTGCATGATATATTGTCTGCAGAAATTTTTTTCATTAAAATTTCAAGAAATCTAAAGATGGATCAACAATCATCATTAGATGCTACTTTGATATTCAATATCTAACATTGGATTATTAGAAATCAATAGTTCAAAATTTATGTCAAACTTTTAAGTTAAAATAACCCCATTCTTATTTGAAAATTGGCTACTCAAGAAATGGAAAGAAACGTATCACTGTCACGTAGGTTTTAATAGGCTTATGCCAATTGATCCCTCAAAAATCCTAAAACAATGAGACAACGTCAACAGCGCTCTTTCACCACAGTTTCCAACAAAATGGACGCCATATATAAGCTAAAAATACTAAGGTTGAAATAACATGAGATCAAACACATCATCCGAGCATTACAAGTTTACAACACGAGCATTACAAGTTTACAACACGACACAAAAACTCAATTCAATATACCAAGTAAAACACCTCGTCCAGTACTTTTTTTTTTCACAATAAATATGTTGGAACTTTCGTATTTACAAAAACATGTACACATGGCCTGCAATTTTTGCCATAGCCAGGCCAAGAAGTGGAATATCATTGCTTCGAAACTTCAAAACCTAATCCCATGGAGGAAACACGTTTTGAAAATTAAAAAACACAATCATTTGCAATTTCTTGCAAAATATTTTCACTGCTATTTATAGTTCATGCATCTTCATCAGTCTTAACAGGAGTCCAGCTGCTTCCTGATGTAGCTGCCTTCTTGGTGCGTGAAATGTAGCCAACAACATAGCCCACAAAAGCCCCCAGCACCAAGATACTTGCTCCCTGGACATACCATGAAAATGTAGACTTGATTACCTCACCTCTACGTCCAGAACCAGACCCACTGCCACTACCACTGGTAGTTTCACCTTCCTTGACACTCGCAGCAACACCTCCACTAAGAACCTGTCCAGATGCAAGGATCTCAACCATATCATGCACCTCTCCATCATGATTCCCTACATAAGAAAGTGTGAGCTTCTCTTTTGTGGCAACCAACCTCGTATATCCAAATTCACCCCCACGGTACAAAGATCGCATAGGCTGAGGGAAGACCGGATCATCTGGGTGGTCTGGTCTAGGTTGCCATATTGGCTGCCAGTCTTGTCCAGCCATCCCAATCACAATATGAACCGGAAATGCCTCTGAGTGCTCCCCATCCATGCCCATGCTTCCACATGTGAAGTTATTCAGTGGGCAGAACCTCTCATATCTATGGACATGACCCCATAATGCAAGAGTCACATGGTTTTCCACAAACAAATGTTCCAAGTGCTCAAGCATTCTATTCCTCAATGGGGCATCTCTATTTTCATTGCTCGTAGTGTACATTGGCCTGTGCCCTTGGACTACAACAAATGGGGTCTTCTTCCGATCAACTGACTCTAGATCATGCTTTATGAAGTTATATTGGTTACTTCCCCGAAGGAAATTGGTCTCGGTTGATATGTAAACAAAATGTACGACCCCCATATTGAATGAGTAATAGAGATTTCGAGTGGCTGGAGCATGGGTTCCAGTTGGCTCTGATGAGTTCCCAGGCATGTGAAATTTAAGGCTGTAGGGTACTCCACATTCACCACCACCATCGGTCCCATAAACGGTGTATGACCAATCAGGTTTCCAAGGCTGCAACGGCCAATCATACTCATGATTGCCAATGCAGACATGATATGCTACTCTGGAAGCAACAGGCTCAATAAGTGCAAAAAACTCGTCCCACAACCATGAGTATCCCCTTGCATAGCTGATATCTCCAATATGCGAAACAAAAGCAGGCTTGTCACCAAGAGCTTCGATATCACGAAGGATCCACTTCATGGTCGATATACTTTCATCCTGTGTACGTTCAAATGTCGTATATGGTGTTGCAGCCCCCATGTCTCCAAATAGGAAAGCCATAGTTTCATTTGAGTCTTCATTCCGAGACACAAAGCTATGAGTCTCACTCCAACCTTTAGAGTCACTCCCAACCTGCAACAACAACGCATAATTGTTCTAACTCAGATAGTGGGAAGAATCTAATACATCGATTAATCGCATGCCTATAACTCGCAATCATGCTAAGTGAATAAATCTTTGGGAGGCACATTTAGAGCAGGTTTTAGAACCATAGACTACCATAAAAACGAGATGTTATAACTCATACATCATGCCTCATTATTACTTAAAAAATAATATTAGCATAGCAGCCAAGGCTAAATTATGCAAAATTGCAAATGAAGCAGCTTGTCTACTCCTAGTAGCAGCGATTTATTCCAAAGGTGGTGCAACCCGATCAAGCTACCAAACTAAAGCTAAACACGCAATAAAGCCAATTAGCTGACAACGATAACACAGTAAGCAAAACAAAATTTAAACAACAAATAATGAAGAAATGATTAAATACCTGATAATAATACCTAACACCTTTCTTCAAATCCTTGATAACAGCATCAAAAATCCAGCCAGGATCCCTCCAGCCAATGCTCGAATTCGCAGGCTTATCACACATTTGATCCCTCTCATACCTCTCCACACTTGCCGCCGCCACGTGTCCCATCCGATCCTTCTTCTCACCGTACTTCACATACCTCTTCTCCCCATCTTCCGCCAGAAACATCACCCTCATCTCACTCGCATCCTCCGTGAACGCCAAGTGCACCTGCTCGGGGCCCCGTCCCGTCTCGAACCCGACAGGCCCGGCACTGGCCAACAAGTGGGCCGTCCCAGGGAGAGGGTTGTGATCGTGGTCTCTTTTCTTGGGGTTAATTTCGGAGTCGGTCCAGCGGAAGATCCGGAAGGAGTACGAGGAGCGGAGGTTGGTGAGGGGAATTGAAATTGAGCCCCACCCGGAAGCCCATGTGGGTGATTCGGAGAGGAACTTGTAGCCGATGAAATGGTCGTGGCGCGAGTCAGGCGGGGAGTAGATGCCGAGCCAGTCGAGCTTTGAAGGGGAGGGGACGTTTGACCATCGGATTGAAACGGTGTCGCCTGATTTGGTAAGGGCTTTGGGGGTGACTGTGAGCGTGGTGGGTGCGGATAGAGATGGGTTGGGGGCTAGAAAGAGGATGATTAAGAGAGGGATCATTTTCATCTTCGTCATGGTGGTGGAGGAGAAAGGGTTTGTTGAAGGAGGAGGATGAAGAAGAAGATGAATGAAAATGAGTGATAAAATAATATTGAAGAAACAGAGATTCGAATATGCTTCTGTTTTAACCATTGGGCTACCAAGTATTAGAAATCACTCCTCACACTTGTGAGTGAAATTGGTTCAGTCAGCGATCTGAGTGGGTTTAATTTATATTTCTTTCTTGGGCTTCTGAAATCGATCTTTTCTCCCAATATAAGTCGACGTCCTCGAATATTTGAGAGGTTTAAAATCGAGCAGATCGTATCGAATTGATATAAACTCCGATTATAAATATCTCATATAATATGAGTTGTAATCTGAGCATTAGTCTCATGTAATTCAAAAAAATAAAAGAATATGCTTCTGTTTTCACTTTTGACTAGCGTGACTACTGACCAATTACAACTACCCAACAAAAAAAAAAAAAAGAGTTTATCGTAAATTGACCAACCAAAAATGTCTCATGAAATTAAATATAAATTTACTTCTCTTAGGTATAGATTTACTTGACAAATACGCGAATGAATTTCTAAAAATCATCCGCGTATTATTATTAATCAGGTACTTTTATTGTTTGTCTTAAAAAACTTTTGTTTATTGTCTTTTTTTTTTTTGAGGGGGAGGAATTTAGAATAAGAGTATTGATGAAGAAATATTATATTTTTTAAAAATAAAATAAATTTGTATTTTTGATAAATCTAAAAAAATAAACTTGATTAAATATAAAGAGCGTACATCTCATCAGTTGTTGTGGATAATTGATAAACTTTTAAGTCATTATTTTGAGGGTTATTTTGTTCATCAAACACTGTTGCTTAATATAAAAAATAGCACATAGGTAATCATTAAAGGAAAATATATACTTTATTATAAGATAGTTTTTTGTTTACTTTGACTTTAGTATTGTTGTGCAAAATTTTTGTACAAATATATCATTATTCAAATCATGGTATTAATCTTTCTGAGAGAGCTCGAGATAATAAATTATTTTAATTATTTCGTTAGTAAATGTGTCATTTTATTCCCTTTAAATTTTATTTTTATTAATTTAGTTATATTTTTTAATTCATCCAATGTGGTAAAGCAATGAGAGAAGGAAAAAATACAAAAAATAGTTTGTTGATGTATAATTGTGACAGTTTCACATATATTTTGATTAGTCGAGATTTTTAAAAATTAAAAACTAAGTTAATTTATTTATTAAAAAAATTAGTCTCATATATGGGCCGCCTCTTGCGAGAGTAGGCATATCAGTCACAAATGTCAGTAAACACTTCGCCTTAAAAACCATATCCACATGGGCCCATACCAATTCACACGGGCTCATACAAATAAATCCAAATAAGTTCCACATTCTTATCCAAAAAAAAAAAAAGTTCTAAATAAGATACATTGAGTCATTGATCTTTTTTTTTCATGAAAATCCCATTTCCCTTGTGGTAAAGGTAAATTTATATTTTATACCACAACATTGTAAATAATAATAATAATAATAATAATAATAATAATAATAATAAAAGTAATTATCCACCGATTCCATATTTTTTCTAATTTTTTTTAAAATATAAAAAAAAATTTATAGCGCTCTACCTGAAATTAACATTTTTTTCACTTGTCCACTTCCGTTATAGCACTATTAGAATTTTGCTGACATCAAAAGGGTAAATTTGTCATTTCACAATGATATTGTTTGAAGACAGAAGTGAAAACAATATAACTTCAAGTAGAGTTCAGCTAAAAAAAAAAAAGAATTGTGTATTTTTCAAAAAATACAAAAAAAAGGCGGTTGATGGATACTTGCTATTTTACGTTTGGGAGTAAAAAAATCATTTATATAATATTTCGTTAGTTCTCTTAACAGTTTGAAGACGGAAGTTGATAGGTGTAAAATAATATAACTTCTAGTGTAGTTCATAAAAAAAATTTAAAATTATGTATTTTTAAAAAAGTATGAAAAAAATAAATAGTTAGTGGATAATAATAATAATAATAATAATCTAGCGTAGCCCTTATCATTATGTAACAAAACTTTGAATTTTAAAATCTTGAAAACGTAAACTTTAATAAATCATTAAAAAAAAACTAAATTTAAAAATACTGTGTACAAGCACCTCAAAGAGTCCAAATACGCGGGACTACGTATTTTGTATAGTTAATGTTCTGATCATCCATTGCGTAAATTTTACCCAGAAAAGGTCCCCAAAAAGGCAAAAAAAAAAAAGAAAAAAAGAAATCGCAGCTTTCTTAAAGCTATATTAAAAGCACTAAGTGTTACTACAGACCTACGAAAATACGTGATCCATTTGATGAGAGAGAGGAGATGTAGTGAATGCATCGCAGTGGTAGCAGTGACTAAAACAACTTCATAAGTCCCTTTGCTGCCTGCTTTCTTTGCATTATTAGAAACACACTACCAGTGAAAGTGAGTCCCTTTCTGCATATGCCAGTTTCCCACAACACCATCAATCCATCATCCACATACATCCGTCCCTCGATCTCTCTCACTAAAAATCGCTCTCATCGCCCTTTCCGTATTCCAAGAAATTGAAATCGAAATTAACTATTTAATAAAAGCCATGGCCATGCAGAGGCAGAGCTCTCCCTCCGGCATGCACGTGCACAGCCATCATCGCTTCTTGATGACGGTAATCTTGATTCCTCTTCTTCTTCTACTCATCTCTTTCGCATCGTCGTCATCAGCCGCCCGGTTTCCCATTCCCAAGCCCTATGACATAAAGAATCCCAAGTCTTGTGACTCTTTCTTGAACAAGAACTCGCGTTCTTTGTGCATTCAACTCCAAATAAACCATCACCAACACTACTCCCCACCGCCATCTCCACTTGGTCATGATCAGATCGTTGATCCAAGATACGGCGTCGAAAAAAGACTCGTTCCCTCCGGCCCAAACCCTCTTCACAACTGATGGTCACCCCCCTTCTTTAACTTATCATTTCTTTCACACATTTTCTTTTATCTTCCTGCTCATGGTATCTTTCTTGTTCGAGAAACATTTGGGTGCAGCTTAATTTTCAGGAATTCCTGAGGATATATGATGTCATGATCTCTCTTCTCAACGTACGAGGTTTTACCTAGGTGTTATTGTCTAATTAAGTGCTATGTCTTCGAGTTGTTTTTGATATTATATCTGTGGTTAATTAGTTGCAAATTAAGTGGTTGCTATTTCCATGCTTGTTTTGGGATTAATGAGTCCTGCTCTTTAGGTGGTAATTAAAGAACATTCATTACCATGACATGAGTAGTATGTACATTTGAGATTGAAAGTTTTGTGGGAGGCAGCAACCAGAAACAAGCATGGAAATGGTGAACCCTCTAGCCTGGCTAGTGTGTTTTAATTACGAGTACGGCCTACTGGATCAAGTATTATTGGACGGAGGTGAGCTTCAAGAGAAACCCATGAGTTTCATTAATTTGGATCTATCTGCCAATTGCAATTTGCAAGCTTTTTGAGTTTAAGAGATATATGTTTTTTTTCCATTTGCAATAATATCATATTCATGTTCTTATGTATAGTGACGTCTGAATCTTTTTGATATATATATATATATATTTAGATATACACACACACACACACATATATATATATATGTATGTATATGTGCGTGTGTATATATGTATGTATCTATGCATGTGTGTGTATGTATGTATCAATAACAATTACATCTACATATAATTGATATATACTTTTGCTTAAACATGTTAAGCAATGTGATGAGAGCTTCACTAGTGTATTTGAGGAAAATTTTGGTACAATTAGATGCTTGAAACGTCACGACATATCATCTAATTTACAAAAAAATAAAAATATAGACATGTCATCGAATATTTTAACCCAAAAACATGACTATCGTAAACAATATGCTTCGAGGTAATCATTTACAATGAATCGTCCGTACAGAATTTTGAAAAGACATGTCGTTTACTTTATGAACATAGAGACAACATGTCATCTATTCTTTTAAGTAACAGATGACAAGTACTTCCACGATTTCTTTACAAATTTAAATTAAGCAGTGTTCGTTTATGCTGAACAAATTTGAACTAAAAATGGAGATGGATGACGTTCCGTGACAATATTATGCTTAATATGGTGATCATCAATCTAAGGCTTTTAAGTTAATAAAATCATGCTAACTACATATGAGCAAAGAACATATCCATTGCGTTGCTAATTTAATTTTCTACTCTGTGGCTCTGCACCTCAATATAATCTTCCAGCTAAAATTCGATTTGGTTTTTTCCTATTGCATTGTGAATCAATTGTGCCGTCGGTTGTAGTTACCTGTCACACAACAAAATGATTAGTGATTACTTTTGACAAATGGTTCTACTGGGAAGGTTGGGCTAGAATCTTTCAGCTAAATTAATGGCTTCAAAAGGGAATATGCATATCTTTTGACATTGATCTACGTCTGGTGGAATGAGTATATTTCACAGTTTGTATATGTATATATGTCCATAAGTCTTTTTAATTGATTTTCAAATACCTGGACTACATATACCCAATTTTAAAATAAGAGAGGCGCTAAGTTGCGTTTAACGTAACTTGTATACATTCTGTTCTGATGTCGTGATTACACCGTCTTGTGGTTGTGAGAAAAATACGTTAAAAACTTAGGCCCTCCCTTAAAATAAATGTGAGATTCCTTAATTTATTTCCTCAAGACAAGTCGTGGAAAGCTACTTATATATATTCCATCTAATTCTGTAATTTATACGAAAATTCATTTAAGCCCGGTGTAAAGGCTAAGAAACCTTGGAACTTTCTAACTCAGAGTCTTTTGATTAGCAAGGAACTTCACTCCGTTCTAAATACTGAGATTGTTTTCGTAGCTCGGTTGTTTAGAGCACCCGTTTAGTAAATGGAAGGTTTTGAGTTGGACGACTCCGGCGAAAGCATCATTTTTTTTAAAAAAGAAATTGTATCTTAAATTGGAATAAAAATCCCAGATGTACACGAGAAGTAATTTAATCATAATTGATATGAAAGCAGAAATGGTTGAATTTTGCAACTACAATTGGAATAAAAGTAAGAAGAAAAACAGAAGATATAAAACACTTTAATTATCTTCCACTTAAATACGAATGGGATAAGATTAGACAACTAAGAAGAACAAGATAACATCTAGAGACTAAGAAGGAAAGAATCATGAATCATCTAACAAATTAGATAATGCCAAAAAGATTAGATTTTCTCTCTCTCTCTCTCTTGTATTTTTTGGGGTTGTTTTTTCGGGTTCAAAGTCTAGTAAAATTAGATGAATTGGTTATCAACTTCTAGCAGAATTACTCTTCTGTTACACCCCTTTTATGCACTGTACTGGCAGTATATATATAAAGTCTTTGTACGTATGTCAGTCACATCATTTTTTTTTTTAATTGCGGTTTGATTCTTGATCATTATGGTGATAATGATAGCTAAAGTGACAGTATTGTCTATTCTTCTGCTACTGCTTTCAGCAGTTTCTTCTTCAGCAGAAGATGTAAAGGTCACGGTTCAAGGAGTGACCTCTATAGCCAACACTGACGATAACTTTGTTTGCGCAACTATTGACTGGTGGCCAATTAACAAATGTGATTATAACCAGTGCCCCTGGGGAAAGGCTGGCCTTCTCAATCTGGTATTTTTTTTCTTTTTTCTTTTTTTCCCCTATGTTATATACATGAAGCAGAAACTTATTTAGCTTTCTGGGTTTTTAAATATTTGCAGGACTTGAAAAACAAGATTCTTTCCAATGCAATCAAGGGTAAATATAGCGTTATGTTTAGCCAAGCCTTTGTTAGCTTGTTTTATTTTTGTTTTTGTTCTTGCTTTAACTGTGGCGAACGTTTTCAGCATTCCAGCCTTTGAGAATCAGAATTGGAGGTTCACTGCAAGATCAGGTCTTGTACAAAGTTGGCAATTCTGTAAAGAAGTGCCCCCATTTTAAACTTAGGAAAGATGGTTTGTTTGGCTTCAGCAAAGGCTGCCTCTCAATGAATAGATGGGATGAGATCAATGATTTATTTAACCAAACAGGGTATTTACTGGACGAAAAATTCAAAATCCTCCTATTCTAAACACGTATAAGATTGAACAGTAATTAACTAAGATGCATTTGTTTCCAGAGCTGCGATGACATTTGGATTGAACGCCCTCATTGGGAGGAAAAAATCTAAAACTGATGACACACTTTGGGAGGGTGATTGGAACGCACAGAATGCTCGAGATTTGATGAAGTACACAATCTCTAAAGGATACAAGATTGAATCTTACGAACTCGGTATAAATTAAGATTGTAACAGAATTGGTAGAATCTTATTTTTTCCATAATGCAAAGTTGTGCATATAATTTCTGTTATGTTTATCATTATCAGGGAATGAACTTTGTGCATCCGGGGTATCTGCTAAAGTTTCTGCTGAGCAGTATGCTAAAGACATTGTGGCACTCAAAAATCTTGTGAGAGAATTGTACCCTGACGCCACAACACAGCCTAAAGTATTGGGACCTGCTGGCTTTTTTGATAAGCAATGGTTTAATACTTTTCTAGAGAAATCAGGCCAAGATGTTGTCGATGGCCTAACACACCATATCTATAATCTTGGACCAGGTTTGTCATATTTACTGTATTTTTCCTCTAAAATTTTTAGGAATCTTATTGGGTTCTGGCTTAAGAAAATTCTTTGTTACTTGCAGGAAATGATCCCGAACTTATTAACAGGATTCAGGATCCGTATTACTTGGATCAGATTGCTCAGACATACAAAGATGTTTCCGAGACTGTCAAGAAATTTGGGCCGTGGTCAGGAGCTTGGGTAGGGGAAGCTGGTGGAGCTTTCAACAGTGGTGGCAAATATGTGTCACATACCTTTGCTGATGGCTTCTGGTAAAAACCATTTTGCCTATAAACCTTTGTACATATGTATTTATTTACACATAGTGAAATGGTGATTTTATTTATTGAAATAGGTTCTTGGACCAACTGGGCATGACATCAACTTTCAATCACAAGGTTTTCTGTAGACAAGCTTTGATTGGTGGAAACTATGCTCTCCTTAATACTACAACATTCATTCCTAATCCTGATTATTATGGGTAATTATTTAGCAGGGTGCTTCAGCGGTTTAACAAGTTTTGAGTTTTTAAAATTTCACTAACATTCTGTGTCGCCTTTTGTGCCAGTTCTCTTCTGTGGCATCGCCTGATGGGCAAGAATGTGCTTGCTACTACTCAGAATGCCTCTCCATATTTGAGAGTATATTCTCATTGTTCCAAGGAAAAGGTAAATTAAGTTTCTCTATCTTACAAATGCAGCATGCAGTTATCCTTTTATTGTAACATGATTAAAAATGCTACATTATTTTGCAGCCTGGCATTACTGTACTTCTGATCAACTTGTCAAACTCGACCTCCTTCGATGTTTCGGTTATCAATGATATGAATATGTACCCTTCACAAGAACAAACCCAGGATTCTCAAGGTGAAAAACCAAGAGAAGAGTACCATTTGACGCCAGAGGGTGGAAATATTCAAAGTGACGTTGTATTACTTAATGGTACTCCATTGAAGCTTACGAATTCATTAGATATCCCTTCAATGGAGCCAAAGCTTGTGGATCGTTTTTCTCCTATCACAGTTGCTCCTCATTCTATTGTTTTTGCAACTCTCAGAGATTTCAAAGCCCCTGCTTGTGCTTAGAAACATTTTCAGAGTCCAATTTCAACTTCTTATTAGTCTTAGGTTGCGTGCTTTACTATTACTTTATTTGTGGACACTCCAAAAGCATAGGCACCGTAGAAGTTTCCCTCAATTGCTTGAGGGAGATCAAGTGATTAAAGTGGTCAATTCTTCTTCTCTATTTCTTATCACTGATGTTGGATAAAGGCGTTTGTTTGTTTTAATTTCAATCCCATCTATTGCACAAAATATAGCAGTTTATCTAGATAATCTTATTTATATTTAAATTTTGTTCTTTTTCAAGATTATTCTCAACCCTTCTTGAGAGCAACTTCATTGCATAAGCTAGAGGTTATTTATTTTATTTGAAGCTAAGAGTGAAGGCAAAGAATAATTTGCAAGAAAGTAAAAAAGTAGAGGGAAAAAGAATACTTTTCTCGATGCAGTAGCCTTTTAAAATCCAAACCAGTGCTTGAATGCAAAGCACATCAAACTTTGCGTGCGCCCTCTCCACGCCTAGCCATACCCTAAGATTAACAATGTGAAGCCTTCTCTTAGGGCTTCTTCTTTGTATAAACGCCGAAGCCATGAGTAAGGCATGCGGATCATTCTTAAGAAAGTTGAGATTTAAGAAGGGTCGTATTGAACAACGATGGATAGTTTGATCAAGCAAGTGAGGCAAGGTAACTAATGTTCTTGAATCAGAAAATACTCACAAACAAATCTTTGCATGTGTTTCATTGAAATTAAATTCTATGATTGAACGGATGAAAAGAGAGCGAATTTTTTTTATTGTTTTAATGTACTAATGAGAAGCTGTAGCAATTGACCATTTTGTAACTAACTAATGTTCTTGAATCAGAAAATACTCACAAACAAATCTTTGCATGTATTTCATTGAAATTAAATTCTATCATTGAACGGATGAAAAGAGAATTTTTTTTTTTTGGTTGTTTTAATGTACAAACGAGAAGCTGTAGCAATTGGCCATTTTGTAACCTAACTGACCGCTTGTGTTAGGGTAAGATTTTCTAGTGTAGGACAAGAGAATCCTGAAGAACCTAGCAGCTTCAAAGAACGGCCAATACTACTCCAGAAAACACAATATTTCAAAGGAGGTACCACTAGATTTCTCATCCAGTAGCATCTTATCTTTAAAATGGTTCATCACATTGAATTGATATAGCCACAGGAAATCATCAAAAAAAGTTTACTTGAAAACTTTTGACATATGATTGGTATTTTGCAGAGAAGAGAATTCGGAACTGGTTAAGGAGACAATTGTTAGGCAAAGGAGCGGGGAATTTAATCCCAACACCCAAATGGACCATGCAACCGCGGTGGCAGCTGCTGCCTATGCCATTAACAAGTCAATAGAAGAGTCTCGCATCCCAGATCAAAGAAAGACCAGTGTAGTTGCTCCTCAGCCCTCTATGAGCAGGGTCAAAAGCAAAAAGGAAGATGCATTAATGTCAAATATGTCAGAACAGAAAAAGACCAGTGATGGCCCCGATGCATCTTTGAGCAGGCAAAAGAGCAAAAAAGAGGATACCCCAATACCAATTACAGAACCTGGTAGAATATCAAAAAGGTTCTCAGGTAAATATCCCGAGCTTGTGAAACAACTTTAAAATACGTCAAATGAAAGTATAAAAATAATGGAATGGTTTGTAACAGAAGACGCTGCAACGACAAGTTTGGCAAGTCCGGAGAGGGAAGTGCCAGTAACTGCTGCTAAAGATGAAGGGGCTCCTGAAAAAGCCATCGATCCATCACCAATTAAAAAGACTCCAACATTTAGGGATGAGCTATTGAAGAAGAGCCCTGACAGTACAAAACCTAAAAGATCACCAAGCAAGGTCACTGATCCGGGTCCATCATCAATGAAAACAGCTCCAACTTTTGCTGATGAAGTCTCGAACAGATCCAGCAGCAGAAAACCTGAAGGAGATCCGCCGATAATTGATCTGCCTCCCAGAAGCCCCGGGAGGACAAAATCAAAACCTGATATTCCTCCTCCCATTAAGCCTTCTACCCCACCAACTGAAACAAAAAGCCAGATTCCAGCAAGGCCTCGAACAACTGAAACTCAAGCAGATGCCTGGGAGAAGGCTGAGATGGCCAGGATCAAGGAGAGGTAACTGAAACATTTGCTTCAACATGTTCTATGCAATTTACGCAAGCAAGTAACAGATAGAATTGTCAGGTATGAGAAGTTAAATGAGACAATACTTTCCTGGGAACAGAGGAAGAAGAAGAAAGCCAGAAGAAAATTGGACAGAGCAGAGGTAAGTTGCTTGTTGCCTTGAGTGAGTCCTAATTAAAACTGATTCTTAGGAACTGATAAGCGATATCTCTTCCATGCCTTCTTGGAGATGCAGGGTGAATTGGAGAAAAAAAGGGTAAAAGCCTTGCAAAAATTTCGCAGTGACATGGAATCTATTGATCAGATAGCAGGAGGAGCAAGAGCACAGGCACAGGAGAAGAGAAGAAATGCAGAGTTCAAGGCAAAAAAAAAGGCTAATAAAATCAGAACAACGGGGAAGATTCCTGCCACCACATGTTTCTGCTTCTGAATATCATCACTTCACCAATGTAAAAATTTCTTTACGGTTCTGTAAATGCTCAGATTGTAATTTCCATCAGATTTATAAAAATATAAATGATCCAGATATTATTTCTAATTAAGGGAATGTGTATCTTTGACTTCTTTACATCAAAAGCAACTGTCGAAGGTAAAATATCGAGCATAATGATACATAAAGCACAAACAAGCGCATCGCTTGAGCCTTGATGAATGATCCAATATCAGTTTATACGACAATATTAAAGACTCAACACTTCTCAATTAAACCTTCGGCTATCTTCAAGTAATCTCCATGGCCACTACCAGAATCCTTATGACCACCACTAGGATTAGTGTTGGAGCTGCCAGAGTGGCCAGAATGAGAGCTCGAATAGGAAAGTGGCTTACTATTGTAATTGTGCAAATAATCCTCAGCCTTTCCTAAAAACTTGCCATAGCCCGTCTTATCTTAACTTTCCGTAAGAAGACGTGGCATTAAGAAGATCGGCGGGTGCATGGGCGTCTACCTTGTCATGATCACTGTTCAACGTGTCTTTCGCTGCGTCAACAACCAATTTGGCGCCAGAAAGGAGCTCAGCATTGGATGGTTGATGGTTTTTGGCAGGTTTGCCTGATTTGTCATAATCAGAATATCGGTGGGACTTGGAGGGCTTGTTGTACGCGGAATGCGGAATCAAGCGCACCAAATAATTACAGAAAAATAAAAGACACAGAATTTTACGTGGTTCGACAATATACCTACATTCACGGGAGTAAAAAAAAAAAAATTGTATTACTAACAATTATTAAAGTACAAATTTGAGTAAAGAAAATATCACTTCCCAAATCCAAATACACCCAAAGCATTCTCACACACACTCTCCCATTACTCATGCTCTCAGAACTCTAGATTGCTTTACTTGCAATT
This sequence comes from Citropsis articulata, assembly GCA_030449925.1. Classification (NCBI taxonomy): domain Eukaryota; kingdom Viridiplantae; phylum Streptophyta; class Magnoliopsida; order Sapindales; family Rutaceae; genus Citropsis; species Citropsis articulata. The sequence continues at coordinate 113,088 of JASUUH010000244.1, read as the reverse complement.
CTTTTAGGCTCTCAAATTTTAGATTGCATAAAATGAATGAAATCCTTAGCTATTTAGAGGATAAATGAGTTATTATGCAAAGAATAAAATAATTAAAAATATAATTTATAATTATTATTATTTTTCAAACACTTTAGCTTCATCTCCTTTTTCATTTAAATATTTTAGCTTCATCTCCTTTGTCTATTTTTTCTTTCCGACTGCAAAATCAAGTTGAATTTATTTTTCCTTTACAATTGTTGGCTGCAACCAACAATTTGTTTGATTTTAACAGGGCTCGTCATCAAAGGAAGGATATTGTTCATTATAGCCCTTGCAGGGCTTGTCACCATACGAAGAATATTCAAAATTGTGATTCTTGAACGACTCAGTGTCGGAAGAATTTACATTATGGTACTTGTAGGGCTTGTCTCCATAGGAAGAATGTTCGTTGCGGTGCTTATATGGATCACCATAGAAAGAATGTTCATTGTGGTGCATGCTGGCCTCGCCATCATAGGAAGAATATTTATTCATTGTGCACGTGATGATTGTCACGTTGGTTGTTTGGCTTGTTACGGTGAAAAATGAACTCATTTTTGCTCACATAATATGCAAGAGAAAAGAAGAAAGATTAAAAATGATGCGGTATGACTCAATAGATCTATTGACTCATTGACCGTGGGACCGACATATACATCATATCGGTGGTTAATGTTTCATAATCTACTGGGAACAGATTTCTTTTTAGCATTGGATATGTTTCTTGGTTTTAACGTCTCCCGCGGTCTGGACTTAATATTGCCGGTCTGTTCACAGTAAAGTTGGCTGTGAAATCTCTGCCGCCAAATGTTATTAGACATTTTGGAGCCATGAAAATTGTACCTATTCCTAATAATTATATTACCCGCTAACCAAGCCAACACGCGATGCCCGAGGTCCACTAAAATGAAATATCCAATCACAACAGAACTTCAGAATACAAATCAGAATCAATATCTACAAGATTCCCACAATACAGGAACAAGGAGAAAGTTAATGCACTTGAGATAGGTTATCTATCTCAAGCGATCATGATGTATGTCAATATATGAGAGGGGTGTGTTTGTGTATGGGTGTATATATACATACATACATGCATAATCAATAGAAATGCCTTCTATAGCTAAAGCGTCACACACACACACACACACACACACACACACACATCTATAAAATCATTATTTAGAGAAGCAGATTATAGTAGTTAAATGATTCAAACATTACAATTTGACATTAGTTAACAATAAGCACGCACATATACAGAGATGGCTAGCTCTAGCAAAGCAAGCCCAATATGGAAAGTTGACACATTAATACACAAATTTATAGTTTATAAGAACAAAAGACACAATTAAAAGGTAACATACAGAACAGATTATTTATTTGTCCTAGCTCATCAACAATACTAGAGTCTATTAGATAGAGTCACTACTTCTTCAAGAAACCTTGAGCCATCTTCAGGTAGTCTCCATAGCCACCTCCAGACTTTTCATCACCACCACCCCCGGAAGGAACTGATGATGAATCACGACCACCTTGGGCTGAGTGGCCAGAGGTGTCGGTCTGGGCAGTGGAATGAGAAGAGTGGTATTGGTGAAGATAATCCTCAGCCTTGTCTACATACTTGTTTCCTTCAAGGTTGCCATATTTGGAACCAGCAGCCAGAAGATCTTCCGCAGCCCCAGCAAGTTTGGCCTTGTCCACCTTGTCTGATTCATTGCTGAATGTGGCCTTTGCTGCCTCTGCTACACATTTGGCACTAGCCATGAGCTCAGAGTTTGACGGCTGGTGGTGCTCCTTGGTGGGATTTTCATTGTGAGAAGTAGCTGACTTGGAATCCTCCTTGTTTTGTAGTTTAGAAATTAGAGAGTCCATGCTTTGTTTCAGAAAATATGCAAGAGAAGAAAATTGAGAGATTCGGAGAACTGATCAAGCAAAGGCTAGCCTTAATAATATTTATCTTTGAAAGCGTTATTGCATTCGCTGCCAAAAGATGAAGCAATAATTGAAGACACGTGGTAGTTGTTATTAACGGTGGCTAATACATGGGCAGCGAGCGGTCCCTAATAAATGGACAGCGATGGCTTTCTTTTACTGCCGGTGTCGGTAGATTGACTTTGTTGATGTTTTTTCGTGACTCTTTATGCATCTGGAAGACAGTGGAATCGGGAAATGGCATTGGCCACATATTTTTGTGTGGCTCCTCCACTGTCCATTTGCAGATATTTTTTTCAATGTCCCCACTTTTGGAGGGTAACTGTAACTTGCAATGTCACACACAAGCAGCGGTGTGGATATGATGGGGTAAAAAATCTGAACGTGGTTGCCGCATATGAGGCGCCCTCCCAATTCACGCAACAAAGTATGATTTGAAGAACATTGTAATAAAGGGTCAGCTGGAGCTGGGCGATTCATTCATGTAGATATATTACTTTACACAGAAAAGTTATGACATAATTTTATTGGGTTTGGGTATCTATTTCAATTGGCCCACGTTGTATGCAAGATGACGACATTCTATTCTATATTCATTGCTCGTATATATTTGTACATATAAGATGTTGATATTATGACCACATTGTGTCGTGAATTTGCGCATCGAGTGTGTGTGTGTGTGTGTGTATAGAGGGTTATAAAAGGAGATAGATGAAGTCGACCACCCATCATTTTGTGAACCATTAAGATAATATTATGGCTGCATAATGCTACAGATGTGAAACCCCAGAGGAGTGAACCTGAGAACTCAGGGTGGTGTTGGCTTAAATTTGATTTGCATTCCTGCTGCCTGCTCCGGCCATGCATTAAAATTGAAAAGATTGTATGTGGCCAATGCACCTTGTGTTCTCAGGTCACCCCTTTGGGAATTCACTTGTCAATCAGCACGTGTCATCAAGTTAGTCAATTGCTCTAACATTCGCTGTTTCTGATTCAATCTGTAATTCTATACAGAAGCACCTAATAGCATACATATGCTTTCTATCTTGCACGTTTCAGGGAAATTGCGCGAAGGTCGACGCAGTTCGTCGTGTAGTACGTACGTCTGTCACGGCATAATCGAATAATGAAGCATTACGTGGCCAAACGGATACAGCAAGTCATGTTCTGGCTGCAAATAATTCATTTCAATTTCCTCATAATTCTGTGAAAGGGCATGATGATGACGAAATGTAAGGAGAAGAAACAAACAGTCGCGATGTTCCCATCATCATATTGCACACGCAACTTGAATACATTTATGCCGGTGGATGTTTGAAAATTTTCATTATCTTTTTTTTATTGGGTTCTTTTTTTTAAAAAAAAAAGTAAATCCTTTTTTTAATGGTAAGTTAGAGTCAAATAAGGCTGCACGAGGTACCAAAAATTCGTCCTTCAAAAAAAATCAAAATTCAATTAATTCCACCAATTGGAAAACGATATTCATTATATGAAAACTATATTACAAGTTTTCCTCTACCTGACCCTTTCTTTCCAGTGGAATGCTTACTTTATTTTGTATTTTAGTTTTTTGATTGTCTTCCCTCCTTTTGCAAAATACATGTCCATCCAAATCTAAAATCTATGATGATTTCTCATTCACTTAGATTTAGATTTATGGTGGTTTTGATAGTTTCTGATCTTTTTATATGTTTTATGGGCTAATTGTTTCTAGATTTAAAAAGAAAAAAAAATCAAACTACAATAGATTGATGGGTCTGTATTTATATTAATCAGAAGAGCTAGCTTAATCTAGTAAACTGAAAGATTAACCGATTATATAACTGTATTTATTGTACCGTTCTCTGTGTTGTTAACTAAATTCGGGACTGACTTAGATATAATTTAATTGCAGCTTATTTCGAGATGTGCTCTAATTGAAAATTAAGTGAAAAAAGAGGTATATTCCGAAAACAATGCATACTTCAAGGGGAAGTGACGAACCGCGCACGGAATGAGAACCGGACATAACCGAACCGAACCGCACCATATCATTTCACCGCTTCGACTCGCAACTGGCTCGCCCCTGGACCAAATCGCATCGTCAAAACTCTAATTCTCGGCAAATTGACAGTACATTTCCGGTATGAACATGGACATCGATCAAACAATCAAGGAGAAAGACCTCTTCAAAGCCGCCGAAACTGGAGATTCCTCAACATTCAAATCCCTCTCAAAACAGCCGCTCTTAAAATCTCTCTCCTTGCGGAACGACGACGACCGCACCCTCCTTCACGTCGCCGCCTCATGTGGTCACCCCGTGGTCCGCTACTCTTAGCTAATCTCTCTTCTACTCGGGAAAGTTTCGTTTTTTTTGTGGTACGGTAATTTACTTTTTTTTCCCCGTAAAACCAGGTGGTGGAAATATTGTTGAGTGTTCATGAATCAGCGAATGTAATAAACGCTGTTGATGAAGAAGGGTGGGCTCCGATTCATTCTGCGGCTAGCATTGGCAATGTGGCAATCGTGGAAATGTTGTTAAGCAAAGGTTAGAACAAGAAATAGTTTTTATACATGATTTAGGGTTTGTTGCTGCAGTATCTTGGAAAGCAGTTTTTTTTTTTTTTCTTTTTTAGTACAAGCACTTTCTGTGAAATTAATTTGATAGTGAATAATGATATTCTTCCTCAATTGATAATTTAAAAATAAAAACAAAAACAAAAATACATTTTTCGGGAAGTGCTTCTTGAAAATGCACTACATTATTTTTTTTTTCCAAATCCCAAAAAGCACTAGCTTATACGAAGCGTTGTGAAATGAAGATAGCAGCAGATTTGGTTGTTTTAAAGCATTTCTAATTATTATCAGTCTTATCAAAAGAAAAAAAAAATTAATATCAGTCATCACCAATGTTCAGATTTGTGATATTTTCTTAGCTATTATGGGTTGTTTGTGAGCAGGAGCTGATGTAAATTTGAAGAATGATGGTGGGCGAACTGCTCTCCACTATGCTGCCAGCAAGGGGTGGTTGAAGATTGTGGAACTTCTGATCTCACGTGGTGCAAAAATTAACTCGAAGGACAAGGCTTGTAACTTCTTATATCAGTAATTACATGTTCCTTCATTTTTTTTTTTTTTGGTTTCAACATATGATTAGGTAATACACATTGCATTCAGGTTGGTTGCACAGCATTGCACCGGGGAGCTAGTACAGGGAATTCAGAATTGTGCGAACTTCTAATTGAAGAAGGAGCAGAGGTTGATGCTGCTGATAAAGCCGGACAAACTCCTCTTATGAATGCAGTGATTTGCCATAACAAAGAGGTAATCTCTGTTAAATTCATATAAGTTGTGAATGGAACCCATAAGGCTTTTCTCTGTTTAATGAGAAAATTTCATTGTCGTATGTTTTCTTCTTTCTTTTAACTTTCCTAGTTTTCAGGTTGCTCTTCTTCTAATAAGACATGGAGCGGATGTTGATGTGGAAGACAAGGAAGGTTACACTGTGCTGGGTCGGGCTTCAAATGATTTTAGACCCATACTTATTGATGCTGCTAAAGCTATGCTCGAAGGATGAATTCTTAGTTTGAAGCAAAAAGTGTAGCTGATGGTAAGTGGCAGGCTGTGCATGCTGAAGGAATAATTGTACTGCAAGGACAAGATCATTGAACAATTTTTGGAGAAAAATAGACAAAGAAATCACTGTTCAACTTTAGCTAATGTCCTAGCTTTTTAAGATTATAAAGAAGCAATGAAAGAGGATTTTTCTTCCTTCACATTGTTATGGCAAAACCTTTATATGAATTCTGGGTGCCTTGCGTGGGTGAAATTTGCTGTTTGTCTGTACTGTCTTGTTTAAATTCTAGACTTATTGTGCTATGATCTGCAATGCTCTTAGTTTTGGAGGGAAATTTTAGTTGTTATTGATATTTTTTCGGCTCACTGCTCGTTGCTTCTTTAGTGGCCTTGTCTGATTACATCATTGTTTGTGTGTTCCCAAACTTGGTTGCAACCTGCGATTACTTGCCGCATCATTCATGCTATATTTTTAAGATAGATGTAGTGATGGACAGCATTTGGAACTTGCAACATTGGTGGAGAGTGGGAACCGTCAGTAAGGAGAAGGAAAAAAAAAAGTGTGAAACTTCTGCTTCTGCATATATTAATCGGTTTACATGAATAGGAGAGCTTACCAAAGAGCTTTGGCTTCCTTCCCTTGGCTCATCCAGGATCTACCTAATCCACATCTTCGCAGCATCAAGAGTGGCGACTTCTGGTGGCCTTGGCTTCTATCCCCATGTTGCTCTCCTCCCAAGTGCTGGCTTGGGTCTTCTAAAACCCTTTCGTGGACTTGCAGCATCACTTGTTCGTCACAACTGCCATGTCACCCTAATCACCCCTCATCCGACTGTCGTACTGGCAGAGTCTCATTATTTATCTTGCTTCCTATCTGCTTTTCCCCAGGTCATGGAAAAGCAGTTTCTATCTCCTTCCTATTGATCCACCTTCGGCAGATTCTTTTGACCCTTTTTGTCCTGCAGTGGGGATCCATTCGCCACTCTGCTCACCTTCTCTTTCTATCCTCTCTTCAGTATCTCCTCCCCTTAATGCTGTAATCACTGATGTGACTTTGATATCCTCTGTTCTTCCAGTTACCATAAACTTGCATCTCCTAAACTACATCTTTTTCATTCATATGCAAGAATGGGTGACTTGTTGAGTATTTTACTTCTATTGTTGCATCCAAAACCAGCTCTGGTTCCGTTCAAGTTGACGATGACCTTGAAATTCCAGGCTGTCCTTCAATGCCCATACAATCATACCTCCAGCACTTCTAGATTTAAGTAGTCTATTTTCAACTACATTAAGAGAAAGTGCTCAGAGTTTCGTGTATTCAAATGGTATCTTGATCAACACATTTGAAGCTTTGCACCTTTTTTTTTTTAATTACATGAGACCATTACTCAGATTACAACTCATATTACATGAAATTATAACTGATATTTACAAATCAGATTATGACTGGACCAATTACAACATTGATGCTAATGGAGCTCTGCCCAGATTTTTTACTTTCACTAATATTCGAGGGATGTTTATTCCACTCACTTATGAATAAAGGAGAAAACTATATTCACTTAATATAATTGAGGAAGAAATTACCCACAATAAATTTGTTTCATTGTGGGGGTTCGAACTGCGTCTTGGAGGCCACTCGGCCAAAGGCCAAGTGGCTGAAGCATTTGCACCCTTGTACACCATTAGACCACTTTTGCCATTTGAGTTTGAAAAAAGAGACTCTAGCACACGTTTGAATTGGCTCGATGATCAACCATGAGGGTCAGTGCTGTATGTGTTAGCTTTGGCAGTCGACTTGCCTTGTCGAGGGAGAAAATGAAGGAGCGATGAAATGGATTATTACTCAGTGGGTGTAGATTCTTGTGGGTAGTGAATGGCAAGAAAATTGATAAGAAAGTATAGCTCCGTCCATCCCACCGACAATTGCCCACCGAAGTCCGTAGACATCAAATTTATTACCGATAGAATTCTTATCACCGAATCTACACAAGCATACAAATATGATAGATAAAAAGGACTCCATTCACTGGGAAAGAGCGTCCAAAGGCTAAGCTATCACCATTCTATGTAGTTAAATGGCGATGATGCCCCACCCCCTTCGGCTAAAGTACTGTCCACTCGTTCTGATGAGGGGCGGTGCTTCTAAACCTGCCGCCATTAACCGATGACGAGTTATGGAAGCCAGTTGTTATCAATCCTGTTCCCGACAATCTAAAGCTCATTTGTCTGATGTCAAATATTCTTGCGTGGATGCATAGAACCAGCGATGAGAATCGGAGCAACATCAAACTCAACTTGAAAAGACCACCATGATCGGCGGCAGCGTGTGACGTCCAACAGTGACTTTTCATTTACTGATTATTTTAATAATTTTAGTTGTAAATAAATTAAAAAATGTTAAAATATTTTAATTAATTAAAAAAAAAAAAGAGATGTGCAGCCCCGCGGAAACCTGGGGGTGGGTGCGGGTCAAAATAATACACTTTTTTTTAAAAATGATATAGTGCATGGATATATATATATATATATATATATATATACATTTTTTAATACTAAATTACACTTTAAATTATTATGTTACATAGATATTTATAATTATTATTACAGTAAACATTATACTGATATGTACTATCAAATATATATAATTGAAACTTACATTATTACATTAAATTTATGAAGTACATACTCTGACAAATAACTCTTATAATATCTCTGCTCCACTCATATTTCGTAAGGAATAAATACTTCCAAATAAACTTCATACAATCATGCATAATACTTAATTGAGAGAGTTTTGAGTCGCACTCGAAATCCTACCCTTACAATCTTTCTTAACTGTGATAGTACATTTACTCTATGGAATGGGAATTGGCTGAGAATGAGAATGAAATTCTAATATTTACTTGGTAAAAATAAATGAGAATAAGAATGTGATAGAATGCCATTGATGTATTTACTTACCAAAATAAATGAAAATAAGAAATGAGAATGAGAATTAGTTTACTAAAATACATATAGTATTAAATAATGTAATTTTCATTAACTGGATACATGTATAAATATTACTATAAAAATGATATTAATTAAAAAAAATAGTAATAATAAATTTTTATTATTATTAATTGTTATTAACTTTATTATTTTAGTTACTATTAACTATTGTTAATATTATTTTTATTAATATTATCATTATTAACATTTTATTTTTATTATTATTATCATAAATTTAAAGGGCCAAGATTACGTAATTTGGTGATAACAAACATACGATATTGCTTTAATAAATATTATATTTCACAAGTTCACTAGTTTTTGAAGGATAATATTTACGCTGAATCAATGAAATCTCAAGACACTGACAACCAAATCAAGAACGTGTTTTAAAGCTCAACGGAAAAATTATCAATTTCGTAGTTGATTTAATTGATGCATGATTTAGCACTTGAGAAGCTCAAGTTTTATTTAATAAATTATTACTTTTTATAAACCAAAATGTTTTATATTTAAGATAAAAGTATTTTGTAGATTTGAGTAATTTGGATTAAAATGAAAATGTTTTACAATCTTTGATTTTAATAAATATTAGTTAGAATTTGATTTTAAACCTATTTGTAAAGATTTGAAACATTTTGGGCCATATTATAACTTATAAAAGATTGAGAGTCTAAGTGAAAAGTTTTAAGAACTTTAACATTTATGTTGATTATGTTAAAACTTAAAAAGACTTTTATGAAAAGTATTATTACATGTTGGGCCATTGCATAATTTCAAAAAATTTTGGGAATGATAAGTATTATTTATAAATTCGGATTTGGACTTATTTGCAAAGGTTTGAAACAATTTAGGCCACACTATAATGTATGAAAGTTGGAGGACCCGAATGTAATTCAAAATTTTGATGTCCAAAATTGGACCTATTTGAAAAGTTTTGTGACTTTCTGGGCTATAATATAATTACAGAAAGTATTGGGGTAAAACTGTAATTTCATTAACAGTGTTACTGTAGTAAAATTCAAAAATAACGGTAACATCACTGTTCATTCCGGCTAGCCGCTTGGGCGCTGGAATTTGTCTATAACGGCTAGTTTTTGGGCTTTAACTATAAAAACTCAATTCCAACTTCATTTTAAGTATTCTAGTAAGCCAAAACAAGTTTATAAAACATTTATTGAGCTTCCATTTTGTAAATCATCATTCATTAAGTCATCATTGAGCTATAATTTGTTTATCCACTCTTGAAGAGAGTTTTATTGTTGTAACATTCATTTATCTTCAAATCAGGGTTGCTCGCTTTAAACACTCGTGCCAAGAGACGTGACATAATCTCTTGTTGAAAGGTTCATCGACACCTCGAAGTCAATCAGAAATATCTAAGCCTATAGGCTTGATAGTGAAATCCCTCAAGCCCGGCTTTTGGAGTACTGGACGAGCAGTGACAAATTTAACCACGTAAAAATCCCCGTGTTTGTTTTCTCTTCCCTTACTCCTTTATTATTATGCTTGCTTGAATTTATTGCTTTTGATTTGATTAAGGCATTAGATTTAATTGGTGTGTGATTTGCTTAGTATAATTTTTAAAATCTCAATTCACCCCCTCTTGGGTTGCACACACTTGTATTTCAATTATTATTATTATTATTATTATTATTATTATTATTATAGTTATTATTAATTATTGTTATTTTATTTTTATTAATATTATCATTATTAACATTTATTATTATTAAATTTTTTATTAATATTATCATTATTAACATTTATTATTATTAAATTTTATTAACTTTATTATTAACAATAATTAATAATAACTAAAATAATAAAGTCAATAAAATTTATTAATAATAATAACAACAACAACAATAAGGATAATATTGTTAATAATGATAAATTATATTATTATTATTATTAATGACATTTAAAATAATTAAATTAATTGTGATTTGAACAATTTGGAAAATAGGGTTATTATCAAAAACCTCCCCTGAGGTTTGGCGTATTCTCAATTTAAGGGATTGTATTCGCGTATTATCAACCACCTCCCCTGATGTTAATAACCTGTTTATTTGACCATTTATTGATTGATAAAATGACAAAAATACCCCTATCGTGAAAAAAAAATCTTTCTGCACACTTGAGCGTCAGTAATAGCATGTATGTTTTGGCGCCAAAGTGATCAATAAAAATACCAAATCACTGTTTTGACTTTCTAAAATGACTTGGAGGAATAAAACAAACAATTTCAATTTTTTTTAATTATTAGAAAGGACGTGAAATTTTGAAGTTAATATTAGAAATTGAATTGCAATTGGTACTGACATTATTAACATTGCTTTTAACGGTTATATTGCCAATACCAGTGTCTATATAACCTGCCATAAACAAGCTAAATAAGCGGCATACACTTTTAACTCAAACTGAAGAGAAAAATTAGCTTTCATTTCACTTTAAAGCCACCAACCCAACACTACCAATATCACTTCATCTCCTTACAACCATCTCTGATATATCTTTCAACAATCAATTAAAAAACTCAGCATTTCCCAAGCATTATTCAAAGCTGGAACATTCTTGCACATCAATGGAGTCACAAAGTTCAAACAATTCTATTCAATCAAACACATTTTACGAGCCAGCTTGGAGGAATACAGTCAATGGCAAGCTCATTAGGTTCTCAAACAAGATATGCAAATGCTATATGAGAGCTGATTTAAAGATTTCAGAATCCGTTGACAATCCACATATGCTTTACTACCATTGTGCCAAAAAAAGTGGGTGTGGATATTTTAAGTGGTAGGCACCAAATAGAGATGATTTTAACAATGAAGCTCTATTTGAAGGATGCGTGTCAACAGATGTATGTTATGCGGTACTATCTAGAATTGAAAATGATGTGAAGACAATGAAGACCATAGTGGAGAAATCACGAAAATCTACGAAGGTTGCAATTGTTGCTAAGGTTATGGTTGCATTCAATGTGTTATTCTTTCTTTTCAATGTTGTAATATACCTTATGTAATGTGTCACCAAGTCTAATGCTTCCTAAACTAAATGTTCCAATGATGACTAAAAACTTATTTGCTGCTTCACAACTCAAATGCAATAGTGTTTTCTAAGTGAAATTCATTTATAACTCCACTTTGCAATCATGCCACTCATATATATTAAAAAAAAAATCAGAACTAACTGAGCTAAGCCATTATCAGCATCCAAATGTGTTATTTCAATATCACCTCTAACCAATCCATCAACAAATAAAACTGAAGTTAAAAACATCAAGCAACTAAATGTAGTAATATGATATTCCAATATTAATAAAATCCAGCTGCAACACAAGTGTTAAATGTCACCAATGGCTGTGAAACAATCAGCCAGTACAACATTAACAGCAGCCCATATTTACAAAAAAACAACTTTCAGCAATGCAATAAGTTTTGACTTAACTGAAATGCTTTGTTAATGGTGTGAGTATTTTCACTATCACATAGTTCACAAAAAAAGAACAAAAAGACTCAAACCTATCTATATGGTTGAGCAAAAGATGATACAACATTTATACAATTTAAAGCTTATACAGGTAAGGTGAAGTATCATCTCATCCCTCCAAAAAATTAGTAGTGTGAGATTAGTCTGGGCTCTGTCAGTACTATACAAAAAAATCTCTTACCACCAAAGTTGTTGCTGCGAGATTTATCATCTACAAGCTCTCTATAATTGGGTTAATTGTCCTTCAATAATAAAAATTTGTATTAGCAAGTATGAAATAGTTTATAAACAAATAAATTAAGAAAAGTGAGTTGCTGAATTAGTAAATTTAAACCATTATCATGGACAAATTCTTGTGTTCCAGATTCAATAACAACTGCTGCCTCATATTGATTCTGGGCTCCTGAGTTCTGTCCTCTTTCACTATTGATCTCCGATCCATTTCCCTTGACCTGCAGTGTGAACAAATCATGAGATTATTAAGCTGATATATAGGTCTGAAATTTAAATAAAAAGAACTTTAAAACTTATAATTACACAAAGTAACATGTGTTGACTTTAAATTTTTCTTCCTTGCCCTTTTTTTGGAACTCTTATCAACTTTGCGTGTCCTCACATTATGCCCCCATTCTTCACAATTACTGCACCTAACACTGGAACTCCTCTTGAATGCCCTGTTTTCATCCGTCTTTCTTTTCCTTTTTGTTTGAGGCCTGCCAACAGTTCTAATTATTATAGGTGGAAACATGTTATCATGCAATTCAGGAGGCCACATACTCTCATCAGGCACTGGATAGTACTGATGCTTATAAGTCTTCTTCAATGCTTCGTTCTACAGTAAAGGATGCACAAAATCATTGACGTTGTACCTCATAGCATCAATGCAACATAGTGCATGAGCATAAGGCAAACCAAACAATTGCCACTCCACATAATCACACTCCTTGGCATTTAAATTAACAACTTTTCTCTTGGAAACATCCTCAATAACTTCAAAGGTATCATTATGCCCAAATATAACTGACATAGACCTAGACTTTACCCTCCCAGCTAGTATTTTCTTCCTAACTTTTGGTGGCAATTAATCTTGACACATGACAGTCTGCTCATACCTTTTATGAATCAGATTCATCACTTTTCTTCTTATCTCTTCTATCATCCTAACAATAGACAATCCCCTAAAATTATTGATCCAGTTGTTGAATGACTCTGACATGTTGTTAGTTATATGGGAGCACTTTGTGTGCGTTGGAAATCTGTGCTTAGCCCAACAGCAAACTGGAATCTGCATCAGCCAATCATGTGCTGTATGATGAATATTATTCAACTCAGACATGCAAGCGTTGAAGTCTGCCAGGATTAAACTTCTACAAGCTTTCCAGAATGAATTACGCAATAGTATACCAGGAAATTTCTACTTAAAATTAGCATATATATGCCTACAACAATACCTTTTCAAAGACTGAGGAAACACCATCTCCAAGCATTTAAAATTCCCTTTTGCCTATCACTCATGAAACACAACCCACAACCATTATTACAGCCTATCTGCTTATATAATTTATCCATAAAGTACACCTAAAAATCAGTATTTTTACTCTCAACAACACATATTGCTAGTGGGTAGATACCATTATTAGCATTTATACTAACCGCAGACAATAATACACATTTATATAACCCTTTTAGATGACAATCATCAAGCCCTATAAATTGTTTACACCCCTCAAAGAACTCTTTCCTATTTGCATCAAACATAATAAAGAACCTCTTAAAATGAGGGTTTTGCCCACCACATAACCAATATCTATCTATAGTTATAGTTGAACCAAGATTAGAGATGAGAATTGCATGCATATATTTGGACAGTTTCGTATAGCTGGCCCTATGGTCCTGCCCTAACAACTCCAATGCTTTGTTTTTAGCCCTATACAACCGTTGATTACTGCATTTAATACCAAATCTCTTAAACAGCTCACTTGCAATTACTTCAATGTTTAGCTGAGGGTTGGCTCTAAATAGATGAAGAAATGTTGTTAAATTTGATTTGAAAGTGTTTACAATTCCAGTTTGGACTTGTGTGAACCCTCCAAGTACAACCAACTGCTGCACATGTCAGTGTGACTCTACTCTTTTCATTTTTTACCCCTTTCAGCCTAAAACTATTTTGTATCGCAAAAACTTTCACTACCTTCCTAAATTCATCCACATTTCTATACACTGCTCCAACCCTTACTATAATCTTTTCCCCATCCATATTGAACTCAAAACCCCCCAAATTGGCCTCATATCTATTACATGCATCCTGAACTTCATCATCTGACAACATATCTGAGTCTGAACCACTATCGTCTCCTGATTCGTAGTCATCTAAACCAGCATCCCAAGCATTATTATTTCCAGCACCATCCCCACTATCACTGTCCACTATTTCTTCATACCCTACATAGTCATCAACAATTATATTCTTGGCTAACCCATCTCGTATAACCTCAATTGGTTGCCGCTCTTTGAATGAATCTTCTACAATAGCACCATTGCTCTCAAATTCTGAAGTTATTACGACTTCATTCAAGTCAGGCACTGTAATTTCATTCACTTTAGCAAGGTCAAACCACTCAAATTCAGCCTCTTTATCTAACAAAATAGGGAATTACTCAACTGGGGATTTGAAACCATAATCTCGTGCTGCATCAACATAGTTCTCAGACTCTCTGCGAGTGGTAGCCCCTGAATCTAATTCAGTTGTGATTATGAACATAGCCCATGCATATGACTTGTCCCTCAGCTGCTTGAAGACAACTTGAAGTTCTAAATCGTTGTGCAAAACTTCCTTAGAATTCTGCCACAGAAGCATGACTTGAAACTTCACTTTTTCAGCATATCGTATAGGTTTCCCATACATTATATCTTTGATGTTGTCCCACAGCTTCTTTAAACTGTATTGCTCAGGGATTACAGACCTAACTTTAATTACTTCGCTATCAACCACAGCCTCAATGTCCATTTAAATAAGGCTGAAAAATGAACCAACGAGAAGTAGTTAGTAAATGTTCGAAACAAGTTCAAAAAAATAAAAAATTGGCCACTTTAACAGTACACATACGAAGCAATAACCATTACATCATCATTTCAGAGCATGAACCAATGAAGTTATGAGTTTTGCTTTTATACAAGGTGCACTTATTTGTTTTCAATATATCATTTATCTGTTATATAGCTTCTAATCTATTCTCTATTTCATTTTAATAACCTATGAGTTTAGTTAGTTAATACAAAGCTTGTTTAATTTGAAAAGCAAAATTTTTATTCCCAACAGTATTAGTCTTGATAACCATTTTTCTTCTTATTTATTTTAAATGAGAAAAAATAAGTACTAGATCCAGTTTACTTTTCTATGGCGTCTTTCTACAAATTTGCATTCTTTTTCATAGCTTGTGCTTTCGTGTGGCTGAATTTTTTCCTATTTTCAATTTTAGCCTATAGTTCACGACTTTGAATTGCTAATTTCCATACTTCATTTTATCCGTTAGTGAATTTTCACAACTAAAAACTATGATGGTCCATATAAGTTTGAAAGAAGGTTTATGAGACCAACATTTATAATTATCGATGCATTATGATGAAATTCTTAAATTAAAAGAATCATGTTATTAACTTTATTTTACTAAACGCTATACTTACACATATTTAATCACTTTGTTTGTTTCTTTTTTGTGATTGTACTCATATTTTTTTCTTTCAATTTATATTGCAGATTATGATAATATATATTACTGTAGATGAGATTTGGCTGTAATTTGAAGATGAAGTAATAATTTGGTTTAAAGATTGCCTTCTCAAAAGATAACACTCTTTTATTTATAGTTAAGCATAATTTTATTTGTAATTGATATTGATCTTCAATTATAAAATTCTTAAATTATTACATTGATATAAATAATATATTGTGTATCTTTGTTCATATGTGAAATACAAGTGTGCAACCCAAGAGGGGGGGTGAATTGGTGTTTTAAAAATTATCCTAATTAAACCACACAACAATCCAGAATAATCCAATCTAATGCTTTAATCAAATCAAAAACAATAAATTCAAACAAGCATAATAATAGAGGAATAAGGGATGAGAAAACAAACACGAGGATTTTTACATGGTTCGGCTATCCCCGCCTACGTCCACGCCTCCAAGCACACCGGGCTTGAGGATTTCACTATCCAAGCCTCCCAATGCTTCAAATGTTTACAATTGACTTCCAAAGTGTCAATGGACCTTTACAATCAAGAGATTATCTCCCCAATCTCTTAACCCCAAGTGTTTCCTCACTTGAACACTCACAATTTGATGATAACTGAAAGTTACAACAATAAAACTCTCTTTAAGAGTGGATAAACAAATTTAGTAACAAAACTCACCCTAGAATTTATGATTCACAAATTAAGAGCTCAAGATATATTGTATGTCTTTTGTTGATGCGTGCTAGAGAGCTTGAAAATGAGTTGGATTTGAGTTTTTATAGTTGGAGCTTAAAAACTAGCCGTTATGCACTTTTTGCCAGAAAACGGATCAAGGTTAACCCCTTAACGGTTAACCGTTTGCGCTGGTCAAAGTTACCGTTGGGCTGAATTTCAAATAAACGGTTCACCGTTTTCTGTAAACAGTGAAGGGGTAATTTCCAGAGACCTGCAAAATAAATTTAGCTTAACCGTTCTTACTAAACGGTTCAAGGTTAGCAATCTGGAAATAAACGGTTCACTGTTTTTGTGTAAACGGTTAAGGGGTAATGTCCAGAGACCTGAAAAATAGATTTGGCTTAGCTGTTTTTACTAAACGGTTCAAGGTTAACAATCTGGAAATCAACGGTTCACCGTTTTCCTGTAAACGGTGAAGGGTTAATTTCCAGAGACCTGCAAAATAGATTTGGCTTAACCGTTTTTACTAAACGGTTCAAGGTTAACATGCTGGAAATAAACGGTTCACCGTTTTCGGTAAACGGTTAGCCGTTTGCTACAGTGACTGCTACAGTGAATTGTTTACCAAAAATTACAGTTTTGCCCCAAAACTTTCTATAACTGTACTATGACCCAAAATGTTATAAAACTTTACAAATAGGTCCAATTTCAGAATTTCTAAATAATACTCATTAATCCCATAAATTTCTAAAATTATAAAATGACCCAAAATATTAAAATATTTTCAAATAGGTCCAAATCCGAAATTCCAAACAATATTTATTAAAAACAAAGATTGTAAAATTCTTTTATTTTAGTACACAACTTGAGAAACAACTTAATTTCATAAAATCATTTTTCCATTAAATATAAAACATTTATAATATGAAAATAATGATTTATTTAAAATGTATAAAAAATAATTTAACCTTTTAAAAACTTAATCATTCTTAATCTTATTTGTTATCATCAAAATCAATAATATGTAAACATATATGTTAACAATCTCCCCCTTTTTGATGATGACAAATCTTTCATGGTTTTAAAGAATGATTCAAAAATTAATCTTGTTTGTTATCATCAAAAACAATATTATGAAAACATATATGTTAACATTCTCCTCCTTTTTGATGATGACAAACATTGAATGTATTTAAAGAATGATTCCACAAATTACTCCCCCTAAATGTAAACGTCTCTTACAATTTAGCTAAATTGACAAATTTAAATACATGTATTCTTCTCCCCCTCATCATCAAAAAGAAAACTTAGTGGAAAAGAAAACAAATAGCAAATTTTTGTATAAATTTAAAAACATGTATTTTTCTCCCCCTTTAACATAAAAAAGAAAACTTAAAGGAAAAGAATGAGAGGAGTAAATTTGTTACCCATGTTGTCAAAGTAAAAATCTTAACACATTCTCCTCCTAACAACAAGCATCACTTCAAATACAAGTTTAGTAATATAACCCCCAAATGATCATCATCAAATAATCCATCAACCATAAAATGATCATGAATCATGATTCCATCAATTTTCAAATATAAAAACTCAAAACATAAAATCATCATATAAAAACCATATAATCAAAACATCACCATATCTCAAAATCATCACCATAAGCACATATCAATAATAAAAAAAAAAAAGCTCAAAGTGCATGTTATTCTCCTCCTTTTGAAAATATAAAAAAAGATATATTATTTTGTCTCCCCCTTTGGACAACCAAAAAGTTCAAAATGCATATTATCTAAAAATATATTGTATGCTCCCCCTAAATATATGGCCAATTTAAAAATTTTAACCAAAAAGATTTTATCCAAAACCATATCATATTTATCTCTCTTTTCATCATGAAAAAGAAAAGATAAATAGATGCACTCGAAATAAGATCATAAAAATAATTTGACGAAGATATTACCCATTTTGTGCGAGTAATAATTTCGGCAAAATCTCCCCTTAAAAATGAAGAAATTCTCAAATACACAACATGATTAAAAAGACTTCCATATAAGCTTAAGCAATTATAACAAATCAACAATTCCATCAATTCATCAAGCCACACAAATATAATCATCAATCATCAAAATCATTAAAATCATCAAGAAATTAATTCCACATTATAAAACATTCAATTATCAAACAATAGTCATTCTTAATCCATAATGAAAGCAACAATGCATATTCAACAATACATCGATAGAGTACAAACAATGCATCCATTCACCAATCATAGATTGCATAAGATCAAACTTTATCCAATACATGTAATCATTAAAGCATATTCTTTATCTCAAAACTTAAGCAAAGCATAAGTATATAATGCAATATATAGATCATCAAAATCAACATAGCTATTAAGATAAGCCATCATTATAAGTTAAAAGAATAAGTAATCAAATTCATAAATGCAATAAGTCATGTGTGCGATTTTATAAATGAATGATGATATGACACAATTAATGAAATATGAATTCACACATACTTAAGAGATGGACAATGATGATAGACAATTAAGAAGATGAAATCAAAAACCATACAATCATCAAAATCAAACAAAGGCATCATGATAAATCATTCAATGTTATACACAATGATAATTCCATCATGTAAACATATAAGCATACTTTCACAAATTTAAGCTATTATCCATTTATCATGATCCATTCAACAAAATCAACATGGCAAGAATTGTTACCAAAACAATTAAAACATCTTACTCATCATTTTCTCTTAGATCATGATCAAGTGATTATCCTTACAAGCTTTCATCAAGGAACTCTCCACCATTCCTTGATTTATGGTACCTACAAAGAAAAATTCAAGTTGTGTGCTTTGGTACCCAAATATTCTTGGGTCCTTGAATGTTAGCAATGGTTCCTTTTGGAACCCAAACACATTTTACACCATAATATGCATTTTTTTTCACTGGACATCTATATTTCATATGACCATTTTGATTGCAATAATGACAAACAATTCTATGATCATTTGTGGAGGTAGCCTTAACAAAATAATTCTTATAATATTTTTATTTCAAATTAGGCTTGTACCCAAGTCCTCCTTTATCAAACACACATTTTTTAGTGTTGAGCAAATTTTTAAAGTTCTTTTGACCATTTGTGATTTTCAAGACAATATCATTTAACTCATTGCTCTTCTTCTTAAGCACTTCATTTTCTTTCATTAATTCATCGACATGTGATCTCTCATGCTCATATGAAGTACTTTGTTTACATGTAAATGATGCAACTTTATCATGCAACATTTTATTATCTAACTCTAGTCCTTTAATCATTTCATTTAATGAATCATTGCATTTTTGTAAAGCATCATTTTCATTTTTCAAGTTATCTACATGTGATTCTAGATGCTTGCATGAAGTGCTAGATTTCTCATTTAATAATGCAACTTTATCATGCAATGTTTTATTCTCTAATTCTAGGCATGTAACCTTTGCACTTAAAGATTCATTTTCATTTGTGAGCTCTACCATTTTCTTTTTAAGACATATATTCTTTTTGCCAATTTTCATAAACTCATCATGCAATTCCTTAAAAGCATCATGCAATTCATCAAAGGTGGGATCACTTACCTCATCAAGTTCATCACATGACTTTTCTCCAAATGCCATAAAAGCTAAATTTGTCATCTCTTGTTGCTCTTCATCATCACTTGTATCCTCTTCGCTATCATCCCACGTAGCCATCATAGCTTTCTTCTTGAGTTTGTTGAGGAGAGGACATTCCAGATGTCCTTTTTATTTGCATTCATAGTAAATGATTGGCTCTTTCTTCTCCTTTGTATTCTTGTAACCTTTAAACTTTCTCTCATTGATATTCTTGTAAAATTTTCAATCTTCTTCCCAATATTTCAAACTCCTCGTTATTCATCTCGCTTTCTCATCACTTTCAAGTTTAGAGGCTTTGAGGCAATGTTTTTTTCTTTTCCTCATGCCCTTTTTCAGCCAAATCTTCTTCATGAAATGAGAGAACCAATTAAATCATCAATAGGTAGACATTTAAATCTTTGGCTTCCTCAATGGCGATTCTTTAGTCTCCATTCTTTGGAAGTGACCTAATGATTTTCTTGACTTTCTCACTATTTGAAAAGTTTTTCTAGGGCTCCTGTGTTCACTATGTAGAATCCTGTGTACATAATACACACTTTCATTTTGTTCCATTGGAACAATTCATATGAGTGTATCTACTTATTTTAGACTCTTTAACTTGATTTGTGCCTTCATACACGATTTCAAGTTTGTTCCAAATTCATGAGCACTCACAACTAGATACTCTATGAAACTCTTTCTTGTGCACAAAATAAAGCATTCATTGCTTTGTAGTTTAACACATCATTTTCTTTTCTAATACACTCCATTGACTTGAGGGTTTTGGAAAATCATCTCCTACTTCTTTTTTAGTCAAATGAATGAATAAATTCACAAACAACTTCCCAAATTTCATAATCTGCAAATTCTCATCCTAGTTTTCCAATATGAGTAGTCATTACCATCAAATAATGGTGGCCGTGTTTTAAAAATTATCCTAATTAAACCACACAACAATCCAGAATAATCCAATCTAATGCTTTAATCAAATCAAAAACAATAAATTCAAACAAGCATAATAATAGAGGAGTAAGGGATGAGAAAACAAACACGAGAATTTTTACGTGGTTCGGCTATCCCCGCCTACGTCCACGCCTCCAAGTACACCATGCTTGAGGATTTCACTATCCAAGCCTCCCAAGGCTTCAAATGTTTACAATTGACTTCCAAGGTGTCAATGGACCTTTACAATCAAGAGATTATCTCCCCAATCTCTTAACCCCAAGTGTTTCCTCACTTGAACACTCACAATTTGATGATAACTGAAAGTTACAACAATAAAACTCTCTTTAAGAGTGGATAAACAAATTTAGGAACAAAACTCATTCTAGAATTTATGATTCACAAATTAAGAGCTCAAGATATATTGTATGTCTTTTGTTTATGCGTGCTAGAGAGCTTGAAAATGAGTTGGATTTGAGTTTTTATAGTTGGAGCTCAAAAACTAGCCGTTATGCACTTTTTGCCAGAAAACGGATCAAGGTTAACCCCTTAACGGTTAACCGTTTGCGCCGGTCAAAGTTACCGTTGGGCTGAATTTCAAATAAACGGTGAAGGAGTAATTTCCAGAGACCTGCAAAATAAATTTGGCTTAACCGTTCTTACTAAAGCATTCGAGGTTAAGCAATCTGAAATAAGCAGTTCACCGTTTATGTAAGCAGTGAATAGGTAATTTCGAGACACCGTAAAATAAATTTGGCTTAACCGTTTTACTAAAGCGGTTCAAGGTTAACAATCTAGAAATAAGCGGTTCACCGTTTTCAGTAAACGTGATGAATGGGTAATTTCAGACTGCAAAAATGGATTTGGCTTAACCGCTTTTACTAAAGCGGTTCAAGGTTAAATCTGAAATAAATGGTTCACCGTTTTACGTAAGCAGTTAGCCGTTTCTGATGGCTTCTTACAGTGAACTGTTTACCAAAAATTACAGTTTTGCCCCAAAACTTTCTATAACTGTACTATGACCCAAAATGTTATAAAACTTTACAAATAGGTCCAATTTCAGAATTTCTAAATAATACTCATTAATCCCATAAATTTTTAAAATTATAAAATGACCCAAAATATTAAAATATTTTCAAATAGGTCCAAATCCGAAATTCCAAACAATATTTATTAAAAACAAAGATTGTAAAATTCTTTTATTTTAGTACACAACTTGAGAAACAACTTAATTTCATAAAATCATTTTTCCATTAAATATAAAACATTTATAATATGAAAATAATGATTTATTTAAAATGTATAAAAAATAATTTAACCTTTTAAAAACTTAATCATTCTTAATCTTATTTGTTATCATCAAAATCAATAATATGTAAACATATATGTTAACAATATCCCCCTTTTTGATGATGACAAATCTTTCATGATTTTAAAGAATGATTCAAAAATTAATCTTGTTTGTTATCATCAAAAACAATATTATGAAAACATATATGTTAACAATATGGATTATACGTTTTTATATGAGAAAGTTTTGTGTTATTATCTAAAACTAATATTGTATTTCTCTAGCATTTGTTCAATGCTATTTAGTGATTTTTTTATAATTATCAACATCTTCAAAATGCTACAAATCATTCAAAACCATAGCATTTTTACTATGCTGCGATAGACAATTTGGTAGCATTTTTTAAGTGCTATAAGACTTTAATTTCCTGTGCTAAAAGAGACAATTTGGTGACATTATTTGTGTTTTGCAAAATATAAAAGGACAACATTCCAGTAAGTAAGAATGCAACAACTTATGAACTTTTATCAACCCACTCTACTTTAATACCGTCATGGAAATAAAAAATAAAATCCAGTAGCCTCAACAAATTAATATACACTTCAAGTTATCTTTAACATTCAATCCCATCTTCAATTTCACAAAAACTATACCATGCATCCCTGTTCAACAATTAGTGGTAGTAGCTCAAAAATTCAAAATTTTCCACACCCATTTTCAATCATTCACGAGGCAGCAGTATGTAGGTGAAGCCATTTTAAATCAGAATCAATTGAACATTCATTCACAATAATTATTAACCTACAACTAATGCCAATAAATGGGAAAAAAATGGAAGCATTACTGAGATATTCTCAAAAAGTTATTGCCATCAATTATACAAAATTTACCAAATTGATTAGTTCCAGCTGATAAATTTCACATGCACAATAATAAGCCATTTTCATACCTTTTTCGTGGCTTGAACGAACTGGGGTTATTTGTGGGTCGACGGCGAAACTCACTGGTCAGTCTTCTTCCACCTAGCGGTCGTGATTCAGTCGTCCCTAGTGTTGGTGTCTTTGGATTTGTCGTAATTGTTTCTTGCTTGTGGCACCCTTTCTCTATTAAAACATAACAGAGATGGAGAAAATGGATGGAATGTTGTTCTCGGTAGCTTTGGTTTGAACTGAACAAAGAGATGCCCATTTCTCTTTCTTTTCTGGTAGAGTGATAATATCTTTTGGTTTAATGCTTGTTTCTGTTTTTTACCCAATGGATATAAACAAACTTCAAACTATTCTTTATTTTTTGGTGGATTGATAATATCTTTTGGTTAAATGGATGCTTATGTTTTTTAGCCAATGGATATGAATAAACTTCAAACCATCCTCGAAATCCAACGTGATAATTTAAAGTTTGTAGATTTTTTTATTATTAATGATCTCTATTACCATTTTATCCTCACCAACTCAAATTATACTAAACGGTATACTAACGCCAGGGGAGGTGGTTGATAATACGCGAATACAATCTTTTAAATTGAGAATACGCCAAACCTCAAGGGAGGTTTCTGATAATAACCCTTGAAAAATATAAAAAAATTAGATGGATATAAAAGTAAACATATGTTTCATTCATATTCCCTCATTTTCATTCCCAATTCCACTAAATATAGGATTTCCCATTCCTTATTCACAAATTATGTGAGACTCACACATGTTATTCTCATTCCCAAATTATATTTTATCAAGTAAACATATATTTTATTTTTATTCCTTTATTTTCATTCCCTAAATCTTTAAGTAAACACACTACAATAATATAATTAAAAAAAAAAACACACTAAGAATAAAGGTTAACCGTTGGGCCAAAGGCCCATTGTCAAGTGCATGAATATTTACTACAGCATAGACCCTTTTAGAACGAGTGACCAAGCAAGCCATCCGAGCAACAAAAGCAACAGAGATCGGAGGGTTGCCACTTGCCACTGCCCTTTTTTTGTTTACTTTTTTATTTTTTGAGTTCTCATATTTATCCCTTCTTATTAATAGGAGTAGAATTAAAATCTCAATACCAATTTTTTGTCCTTACTTACTAATAGGAGTTAAATTAAAATCTCAATACCAATTTTTTGTTGGTGGTAGAACTCGAATATACATCCTGATCTATTAATAAAACCAGAATTAAAGTTCCAACACTAACTTTTAGTGGTAAGAGTCGAATTTATGTTCTTCAACTTTCAAAGATTCAGGTTCTCTTATTAGGTTACAAAATTTATTGGTGTGACCGAATTCTTTACCAAATAAAAAATTATTTTATTATATACTTAAGGTTTAAACATTAAAATAAATGGCATAATTAATATTTTATTTTAATTATGTTAAATAATACATGAATTTGTCAAAGGCCAAGTCAACCTGAACTCAAAACTAAATTGTAAATTAAAATGGTTTGGGTTGAGTTGTGAAAAACTTGGATTAGTTTGGTTTAATCCAAAATATTTTTTGTTTGGTTTGGAATAAGAGTGGAACTTTCAACAAACCTCAAAAATCTTTGTAGCACTCCCTTTTGATTTTTATTCCCCAAAAAATCCCAATCTTAATTTGTAAAATAATAACCCATACATTAATATTAATCCTTCTTGTCATTAAATTTCACCTTAAAAAAATATTTTTTAAAATTTTTATTTATAGATACATACAAAATCCTAAAGTCTTAAATTACTTTCTTCTTATTACATAATTTTTATTTCCATAATTTGCAAATCCTTAAACATTTCTCAAAATTTGTTTTTAATTATTTTCAAAATATAAATATAAATTATGAAATAAGGTGAGTGTGAAAAAATTATTGAAAAATAATTTATTTCGGTATTTAATTAAATTTTTATTTAAAATAGAAAAGAACTAATTTCTTATGAAAAAAAATTCGTTAAAATAGAGATTTTATGAGAAATTCAAAAGTGGTGCCGAAGGGCCTACTCTTTGATCAACCTTACATACAATCTAAGCGGCACACATGTCCACCTAACCTTCAAAGAATTTGGTAGGTTGGCTGGCTGTAAGTTGACCACATTTTGAAGGTTCGTTACATTACATAACTGGGGATGTAATGGTGTGGGGAATTCCAGCTTTAAAATAGAAAAAGAAAAAGGAAAATGAAAAATGAAAAATCAGGACTCAGCGGGATTTGCACGGCACAACCATAATCACATTCACGCGTTTACTGCTCGTCTGCGTAGAAGAGGGAGACAGAGCTTTGACTTCCATCTCTTCAAGGCTTTGAAGCACGCATCGAGGCTTTGAGTGTAACGTATTTGTGCAGGATCAAGATTCAAGCATGTCAGATTCCGGCGGCTTTGATTCCCATCCTCACGTAGCTCTCATCCCAAGTGCTGGTATGGGCCATCTAACGCCCTTTCTTCGTCTCGCTGCATCGCTTGTTCAGCATCACTGTCGTGTCACCTTAATAACCACTCACCCCACCGTCTCACTTGCTGAGTCTCAACATGTTTCTCACTTCCTATCTGCTTATCCTCAGGTAACCGAAAAGCGGTTTCATCTCCTCCCTTTTGATCCCAATTCAGCCAACTCTACTGACCCTTTCTTGCTCCGGTGGGAAGCCATTCGGCGCTCAGCTCACCTTCTTGCTCCTCTGCTTTCTCCCCCGCTCTCTGTTCTCATCACAGATGTGACTCTGATCTCCGCCGTTCTTCCTGTTACCATAAATTTACATCTCCCAAACTACGTCCTTTTCACAGCATCTGCTAGAATGTTTTCTCTTGTCGAGTCTTTTCCTGCCATTATTGCATCCAAATCTACCAGCTCTGGTTCTGTTCAATTTGATGATGATTTTATTGAAATCCCAGGCCTTCCTCCAATACCCTTATCATCAGTCCCTCCAGCGGTTATGGATTCTAAGAGTCTATTTGCAACTTCATTCCTTGAAAATGGTAAGAGTTTCGTAAAATCGAATGGTGTGTTGATCAACAGCTTTGATGCATTAGAAGCAGACACCCTGGTTGCACTTAATGGAAGAAGAGTTATTGCTGGACTTCCCCCGGTGTACGCTGTTGGACCTCTTTTGCCTTGTGAGTTTGAAAAAACAGACGACCCTAGTACACCTCTGATTCTGAAGTGGCTCGATGATCAACCAGAAGGGTCGGTAGTGTATGTCAGTTTTGGCAGTCGTTTTGCCTTGTCAATGGAGCAAACAAAGGAGCTGGGAGATGGGTTACTAAGCAGTGGCTGCAGATTTTTGTGGGTGGTGAAAGGTAAGAACGTTGACAAGGAAGATGAGGAAAGCTTAAAAAATGTGCTTGGTCATGAACTCATGGAGAAGTTCAAAGATCAGGGGTTGGTGGTAAAGAATTGGGTGGATCAAGAGAAGGTACTGAGTCACAGGGCTGTTGGTGGATTCGTTTCTCATGGCGGTTGGAACTCACTGGTTGAGGCTGCACGGCACGGGGTGCCTGTGTTAGTTTGGCCGCAGTTTGGGGATCAGAAGGTCAATGCCGAGGCAGTGGAGAGAGCTGGGTTGGGGATGTGGGTCAGGAGCTGGGGTTGGGGTATGGAGCTGCTGGTGAAAGGAGATGAAATTGGTTTGAAAATTAAAGATTTGATGGCAAACGACTTTCTGAGAGAGCAAGCTAAACGTATTGAAGAAGAGGCAAGGAAAGCCATTGGAGTTGGTGGAAGCTCCGAGAGAACATTCACGGAGCTCATTGACAAGTGGAAGTGCAACAACGACACCCATTAAAATGATTAATTGAATGTTGTTGGCTTCAGTTTTATTCAAAACTGAATTCTAGCCTTCCTATCCTGCTTGCTTTGATTTTTGATATTCTAGTGTTTCATTATGTGTCAATGCAAAATTGAAATTAAAATAACTATCTATGTATGAATTATGATCCCAATTTAGAATGGTTTGATTTGTGATAAGCTTATTCCACTAATTATGGCAATTATCCTTTTTTATTTATCTTTGTAAATGAAGCTTGTGGAGTTGTCGTAGTTGGCCTAAATCAATCGTCGTTGACCAGTACTGGTAGATAATTGTTGGATGAATTCGTTTATAGCATTGAAGGATGATATGATGCCGTTTAGTTGAATTACGTGGAGCCCAGTTATATGATGCCACGACTGCATCTTATCGAATTTCAGTTGATATAACATGGACCGTCCGTTAGTTCTTTCCCTCCCCATCATCTCTGTCTCTCCTAGAGTTAGGAGAGAAGAGAACCATGGTTTCCTCCTCATTTTCGCCTCTTTTGTCCGCCAATTTCACAGTTTGTGGAAACCCAAACAATCGCCACGCGATAATACCATCCGGGCGTAATAAAAAACACACACATTTTTCTGAATCTTCTGTGTCTTCTTCATCTTCTTTATCGTTTCAGCGTGTCATTCACAAAGCTGTTGTTCCTTTGGCTGCCTCAGCTACCATTCTTCTCTCTCCAGTCCCAGGTAAAAAAATAATTTTTTTTTTCTTTTTCTAATACGTAACTCCATTTAAGTGGGTTCCCATTAATTATATGTAACGTGCGACGGTGCGATGGGAATCAATCTCTTGAACTCTTGCTGCTGCAGCAAGAACCAAACCAATTGGGCTATCCCTTTTTTTGAATTGACGCATTATTATGGTAGCATCTGTTATGGCATCTCATTTAATTTATATAAAATTCTTCATTCATCTATTGTTTTATTTCCGTTGCTAAGCAGTATCGTCGGAAGTTAAAATTTCAAAGTTGATGACATAGCAAGAGATTTGAGTTGCCGCATGCCCACCTCACTTGCATTAATGCTTTTTCAGTTTTGCTCTTCTGAATATGTACTTCTATAGTTAGGTTGTCTGATGGAAGTGATTCATTAGCTATTGTTGCCCGTCCTGGGGACTTTGTTTAATTATATGTGTGTAACTGAAATTCTAAGCAACTAACATGAAGTTTCGTATATAACTGACCATGTAAGCTTATGAGCTTTTCAGCTAAAGCGGGTTTTTTATCTGGATTCTCCGGAATTGAATCAGTGCCCCTTCCTGAGTTGCCTCAGATCGAATTTCTTAATCGATTCAATGGTTTGATCTCTCACTTGTAGTCTTGTTATTTTTACCCTCATTTCATGGCTTGATGTGATATAACAGCTTTCTTTTTGCAGAAGAAAACCAGAAGAAGTACGCAGAATTTGATGCAAGATTTAAAGAATCTCCCCTACTAAAGAAGCTGCTAGAGAAATCCAAGCAGAACAAAGAAAAGTAAATTCTTGGTTATGTTCGACTCGATTGGATTATTTTTCGAACAGCTCGAAATGTGAATTAAGCCTTGCAAATCTATAGTTTAGATAGTTGAAAATTTTCTTGAGAGTTGTATATAAGCCAAGCATTAATAATGCTCAGTGAGGCTATGCTGTTGAAGGGGTTTCATGTTATTTGTTAATTTACAAGTTAGAAGAAAATTTTTATGTTGATCATGCATACATATGATACAAGGGAATAAATGGTAATGCTCCAGAATCATTGAAAATTTCAGGAACCGGCAAGAAATTGAGAACAAATACTGCTTGCGCGGGGCAGAGTGGGGAGTAGGAGACTGTTCTGCAGAGGGAATGTCACCGCAGGAGAGGGAGAACTTCATTTCAATGCTGAAGCAAAAGGCTGGAGTAAATGAATGAAGCATTTCAATTTGGAGCAACTGTTGCATAGGAAATCACCCTTTAGAACTGAAGTAGTTTCTTTTGTAGGATTACTGGAGAGATTATCAGCTGTCTCTATCTTGTTTTTCCGGATGATATGCAAATGATGCCAATATTCTAACAGAGCCAGCATGGTCTTGAGTTCATTTCACAAATACATTTGTAATTTATCTTTCCTCTTCCTTCACCCTTGTTTATCTTGTTTGTTGATCATAATTTGGCACGATACTAATGGATATTGCCATGTATAAATCAACATAGCAATAAATCTGTCAGCAATTGTAACATGCAAACACACACAGTGAACCAGCTATGCTTTATCTTATTTTTTTTTTTCTCAATCAAATATCAATTACATTGTTATTTACTTCCAATAATCAAACCAACCAGTGAACCAGGGAATCATGAATATTAATTTAGTAAAAGAATAGACATGTAATTGCTATTACAGAATACAAGCATTGAACTCAACTGACAACTCAGTACTCACCTTCACCGGTGCGAGAGCAACGACGGAGAGAGGCTGCAGCGGCGGGCGAGATGAATGAGGTGACGACTGACGAGCGGCGGTTGGCGAAGATGAGGCAGTAAACGAACGGCGGCTGACAGTGGTGGACCCTTAAAAGTTTGTTTGACCATAAATCCCCCCGTCCTTGCCCAGCGGACATACGAATAGGATTAGCCGATTATTTACGTGTAATTACCGAATTGACCAAACCGATTGGGTTCACTGAGAAACAGTATCTTGTAATGGGGCATTAGCGATATTTATAGAAAATTGGAGGAGTGGTTCTGTCAAATTGCACAAAAGACAAATTCCAATTTTAACTCGAGTAATCATTTGATTCATTTCTGGCCAAATGAGCTTCGGCCTCTGCAAGCTCATCGGCCCAGCAATAATAGTTGTATTTTCCCACGTCATCGAGGTCAATTTATCAACAAAATTATTGTTATTATTATTATTGTTATTATTTTTGTGAACTCCGAGATTGTTAATCACACGTAAGTTTCCTTTTGCCCCTGAATTTACTTGCTTAGGGTTCTTGGAATTTGTGTTTTCGATGCTTAATTGTTCATTGTTTTAATGTTAGGGCTTCAATTAATGTAATTGTACAAGCTGGAATTGATTTTTTTTTTGGGTGGTTGTATAAAGTAATTGGTGATGATCATTAACAAAGAGGGTTTAGTTTTTTTTTTTTTTTTTTTTTAATCGAGTTTGTGGTTGAGTTGGGATCTTATGTGTTTTTGTTAGCATTTAAAGATGATTTAGGTTTTCAATCTGTTGCTTGCAGGGTAATTTGTCTGATTAGTTTGGTTTCATGTTCTAAAGTTCTTCGGGAGCATTAAAAGAATTTTGAAATTTTGGGATTGGATTTGAGAAGGAAAGTGGCATTCTAATTGGGGGTGTCAAAAATGTACCGGCCTGTGGCTACAGCCGCGCCACGGGGAGGATTACCAAGTGATAGTGGGGATACTGTGGTGACTTTAGATCAAGTTCCACGGTGGAGTGATGCAGAGCATAGGCTGTCATTGGATTATGAGAGTGAAGATCCTTCATTCTCCAATTCTTATTTTGCTGATCCCTTAGCCTCTTCTTTTGGGGCAGAAAGTAGTGGGAATGGGATGGTTTCGAGGTTTCCGGTGGATCATGAGATTAATTCGAAGATATACTTGTGGAGAGGAAACCCCTGGAATCTGGAAGTTGATGCTGTTGTGAATTCTACAAACGAGGTGAGCACTAGCTAGTTAACTTATTCAACCTTGTTTGGTATTTAATTCTTTGATGATTGTGATGTGGACAGCATTTAACCATCTTACTTATGTGTCTTATGCTATGTAGTCATGCTTTTCAGCAGTTTGTCTTTTGGAAATTTGTTGCTACCAATAGATTTATTGGTAGCTTGTATTAGTTGGGCTCATATACATGCTTCAATTAATCTAATTTTTTTTTTTGCTTTTTTTGAATCACATCCGTTATGGAATATGGTATTAGTATTTATATTTGTGTTCAACAATGCACTGTAATATTAATCTCATGGTTGCCTTTCGCTAGAACTTTGATGGTTATACCATGCACATGGGATGACTATCCTACGAAAGTCCTTTCCTGAGGAGTGATTAGAAAAGCTGGATGACCCTTCAGGAAGTGTATATTCCAGCCAATCCATCACCTTATCTAATACATTTCATTACTGATCTGATGCTTTTATGGGTTGCTGACAGAACTTGGATGAAGCACACAGCAGCCCTGGTTTGCATGCTGCAGCTGGGCCTGGTCTTGCAGAAGAATGTGCAACATTGGTATGCTAACTATAGTTGTTTGCTTTTCTGTAATTGTATCTCATATTTTTTCCATTTCTATGCAATGTCAATTGGTTATGGCCATGATACATCTGTTATACTTCCATTGCTTATCTGTTAGTTCAAAATTTGGATGTAATTCTCAGATGTGAGAACATAGGATGTTAAATAGTTCTTCATATGTTGGTTTTATTTGAAGCCTTATTTTTGGGAAGATTGGCTGTCTAATCGTTGAGAACATTGTTGGAACATAGATAGTCCGGACTGGGATTGACCTGATGTACTTTCTGTTTCCTGCAGGGTGGATGCCGAACGGGGATGGCAAAAGTTACTAATGCGTATGATCTTCCTGCCAGGTTCGATGTTGATGCATTTTCATACATGCAGAGTAAAATGAGTGGAATCTGTAAAAGCATTTAGAGGCCCTTTGTGTTTTTTTTTTTTTTTAATTTGGGTGGGTACTCCATTGCCTTCAGTAGTGTGCTTTGGACATCAGAGACATTGAGAATGCATCAGTATATGGAATACACAAGTTTTTGCATTGGCAAATTTTATGCTTTTCTTGCCTAGGCTGTTGGTAATGATATAAGTAATACATCTCATGCACTTAGTTTTCAATTATTCCTGGAGACCTTTGACATTTTCTATGCGTTGTTTTAAATTCATAAAATTTCTGTATTTGCTGGAAAATTCATTTCCCCCCCCTTTTTTAAATGATAATTTTAGGAGGGTTATCCATACTGTTGGCCCCAAGTATGCTGTAAAATATCATACTGCTGCAGAGAATGCTCTTAGTCACTGCTACCGGTCTTGCCTTGAACTTCTTATTGAAAACGGGCTTAAGAGGTAGTGTGGTAGTGATGCTACATCAATTTTTTTCATGCAACTTATGGAATTATTTTGATTCTCCTATGGTCTTATTAAACCTAAAACTTATATCTGCTTCACACATGAATGCAGCATTGCTATGGCCTGTATATACACGGAGGCTAAAAACTATCCACGTGAACCAGCTGCACATGTGGCAATTAGTGAGAACTTACCCTATCCGTTGTTATCATGCTTCACTTGATTCTTTTGATGTTTTTGAGGCATGGGGAATGTTGGGCATTGCATAAATTTAATTTTAAATTATTTGATATGTAAAATTGCATTGTTGAAATTTTGAATTTAAATGCTAATGACCAAACGTTTAAAATGCTTTTCTTATTAAATAAATTTAAAAAAAAGCCTTAAATATGGTGTCAGTTATTTAAGTATTAAACCAATCCCATACCAATACAATGGTTGTGATATTAGTACTTTTCTTTGAGGGCGTCCCTTCATCTAATAGATCTTTTAACTTCAAATTTTATAGAAGAAGCCATGAAACCACTAATGTTTCATGAGCTTCATAAATCTCCATCATCTAATGAACTTGTGACATATAGGTCATGTGCATCCATTGGTGAAAATGTTGCTTATGTGTTTATAGAAATGTCAAAGTACTTATACCTCTGTTCTTGTGGATTAATGTTTTGATGGGTGCATCTTGAAGGTCTAGTGTGGTTCCTGGCATTCATTGTTTTCCATCTTTTTTTCACTGTATGTTCAGGGACTGTACGGCGGTTTCTCGAGAAGCAGAAAGATAAAATCAGTGCTGTTGTTTTCTGCACAACCACAGCATCAGATACAGAGATATATAAAAGGTAGTGCACTACAGATTTATATCATTACCTTGCTGGTGCAAGATATGTCCCTTCTTTTGATTGTAAGTTGGTATAAGACCACTGTTTCTCTTAGCTATTGGTATTATTTCTGTAATTGATATATTTTTAGTAATTCTGTAGGTTTAGAAATATATGTATTTTAATATTATTCTCAATGTAGATTGCTTCCGCTTTACTTTCCTCGAGATAAACATGAGGAGGAGGTGGCCATTTCGAAGCTTCCCGCTGATGTTGGGGATGAAAATGGTGAGACAATTATAGATGAACGTAAGATCAGAATAAAGCCATTGCCCAAAAAGAATATTCCAAAGCCTCCCAAAGCTCCAGTTGAACCTCCTGTTAGTGACGTTGGCTTGATACGAAGGTCAGTTAATTTGATTTTGTTGTAAATATTATTTGCTTTTTCTTTCTATTTACGTTGTTTTCTTCTTTAAGCTACAGATGATTTTTTGAAAGTATGCATGTTGCTCTTCAAGCTTTTGTTTGCTTTTACCGTAACTTGCCCTTCTTTGTTTGATGGGTCAGCTTTGTTCTATTTGTTTGTTATACTTGTATATTTATGCATCATAGCAATGAGACTATTACTAGCTGGACTGAAGGAAAACTATCAAATGTCTTAAGTGGATGTTTGTTATTCTTACAGGAACTCGTCATACTTGGATTCATATTTGGATCCTGCCTTTATGTCCCTAATTAAAGATCCAGATCAAAGACGCAAGGAGCAATGGGAAAAAACTGCTCAAGCTCAAAGTGGTTGGAATTGTGCTAAAATGCTTGGGTTTGGTGACCTAGGTGGACCTCCACTGTCAGCTGCTGAAGAATACTCGCTACACTCTAGATACCTTGCCAAAGCAAATTCTCTTAATCTTTCTGAAATTGCAGAGATGAAAATTGTGTAAGCATCTGTACATCTATGGTTTGTGTGCCTACTTCAGCTTGTATTTGCTTTTGCAGATTTTTATGCTTTTCATGCATTATCTGGTTCTCAAAATTCACCCTTTTGGGCTAGATAATTGGTGCTGATGGTTAACTCTTCAGGTGGTAATCCACTTTCATTAATTGGCAAACCTTTTGTCTTCATCATATTTCTTTTCATGTGCACACTTTATCATCACTTCACGTGCTTTTGGTGACTGATGGTCTTGTGTTGGATATAATATCAAGTTAGCTCTACCCTTTCTATTTCAGTTACCGTGGTGGAGTCGACAGTGACGGATGTCCTGTAATGGTGGTTGTGGGAGCGCACTTTTTGCTACGATGTCTTGATCTTGAGCGTTTTGTGCTCTATGTGGTGAAGGTAATCTAGTTACAAGTCACTTCAGCTGAAGATTTCAGATCTATGAACTTTTAGTGTTTTTGGCTTTGGAAATTGTTTACTTGTCTTTCCTTTCGTTTTTCCCCTTATTGAACTTTTATATGACTGCTGACAAACAGAGACCTTTGTTGATTGTCAAATTTCAGGAATTTGAGCCCTTGATTCAGAAGCCTTATTCTATTGTGTATTTTCACTCTGCAGCTTCTCTGCAGCTGTAAGTATTACATGTTGGACTTGCAATCATGCTTGCAAAGTTGGCTTGCCATTTTTGGCAATGTGTTGTGGCTTTTTCCAATTGAATTACTCACCAATGCTCGAGTTTCTTAGTCCTCTTTTCTAGTCCTACTTTGTCCACTTTATGACCATCTGTTTCTGGAATAACAGGCAACCGGACTTGGGATGGATGAGAAGATTACAACAAGTACTTGGTCGGAAACACCAACGCAACCTCCATGTATGCAACATTATTGACCTCCCTTTAACAAGAAAACACATTGTGAATTTTGGTTCTGATTGTCCTATGTGCTCCTGCAGGCAATATATGTTCTTCACCCTACTTTTCACTTGAAGGCTACCATTTTTGCACTGCAATTGTTGGTGGACAATATGGTATGTCTGAAGTTGTTTCTCATTGAAACCTATTATTTCTTTCACCCAAAAGGAAGTGGGGGAAACTATTATAAAGGCTTACTGTTTCTGAATTTGTTTTGGAAACTAATTGTACTCTCCAGGTTTGGAAGAAAGTGGTATATGTTGATCGGCTTTTGCAACTCTTCCGATATGTTCCTCGTGAGCAGTTGACCATTCCTGATTTTGTCTTTCAGTGAGTTCTCCTGGTCTTAGTTCCACAGTGGTTCTGCTTCACATTTTATGTCTTGCATGCCATTTTTGACGGTGGATAGTCCTAATGATCAAAGTGGAAATAACAAAAATTGATTCCAGAATTGGTATAATGCGTTTGATGCAGGCATGATTTGGAAGTGAATGGAGGAAAGGGTCTTATTGTGGACCCTAGAACAAAATATGTATATCAACGACCGTAAGAATCACACAAAACAGTTCACCACCTGGGGATGAAGCAGTGATTTCTCATTTGTTATCATTTTTTGTTGTCTTGAGTAGGGGAAGGTGATTGTATTTGGGTGTTTACTCCTGTACAATTAGTGTTTTATTTATTTGTCTTTCATTAAATATGTTGAGCAACGATCTTTGTCTGTGCCTGATGGAAATAAGTTGGTTCCCTTTTGTATCATCTTGGATAATTCTCAAAATAATAATTGAAGGTGATTTGAGCTTTGTTTATAGTTTGGGTGCTTGACTTTGTAAGGACCATTTGTTGCCAAATATGAATTATTTTCACATTCTTTTCTAAACAATCTTTCTTTGTACAATGTGACTCTGCCTGGCCAGGCCATTTTTGCATAATTTAATTAAAGTTGATCTAATTCTATGAAATGCAATTGAACGCTTGACAATTTTTCTTTTTGGGGTAACGTTTACCAAACTATTGTAAAGATAACATAGTGCTAATAATGAATTAGTGTGATCATGTCTGAAAAATCCATGAATAAACAAAAGGCAATTATCGCTATATTTATTCTCCAATCAAACCCTAACCATCATTGGTATTTACTATTTAGTAACCCACAGTATGTGTGCAGCGAGGGGCACGATCATCTGACGTGGAAGGGTGAGTAGCTACGATGGCCCGCCCCCACGAGAATCAATTGTATGGGATTGTTTAATGATGTTTTGACACGTGGTAGAGTATCGGTTATGTATGCTGGGATTTATAGTAGATTTTATAATAAGATTTATCAGATTTAATATTAAAAATATCAATAGATTTTTACAATCAGATTTATTTTATCTCACAATTTTATCATATCACAAAATATTTTTGAGATGTCCCATCTGAAGTGGTAAAGACACGTAAGTTTTTTCCGCCGCCAGATATAATATGAAAAATCAGGAGGCACTGCGTTCGTTTGAAGCATAATACGTGTCAAGAAATCTGACATTGGGTAATAACCGATGGATCCTAATATTTTGTGATATCTCTCAAAAAAAAAAAAAAAGGAAAATGACTGAAAAAATGATTAAAAGTTGGTTACATCATACATGCTGACTGCCGTGGTGTGTGATCAAAATAAAATTTTTTTAATTTCATCATTTCAAGAGGAGATTAGTCTGTGAATGCTGATTCGACATTTCGAAAGATTATCAGATTAAGGAGACACAGATGGAGATTTTTTTTTTTATTTAATAGAAATAGAACACTTATGTCTTTATTTGTGAAATTAAAATCTTTAAGGGACCAATATCGTATTCCGCCATTACCAAATCCTTTTTTGATATTTGTTAGCGAACTTTATTTTTTGAGGACGAAAGTTGGATTTTCTCGAGCAGTTATCTGTTGCTTCGCGGCATCAGCTTTCAGGTGCACTCTCTCTCTCTCTTTCTCTTTCTCTTTTCTTGTACTGCTTCTACTTTTTGTGAAGGATAAAGCTGTTCTTCCGTTACTTCTTGACGCTTCTAATTCAACATTAAGTCGATAAAACCGGAGTGGCAGAATCGAATGATGTATTGATTGTGCAGAACACTAAAACTCAACTGGCTTTTAATTATTATTATTATTATTATTTTGAATTGGGGTTTAGTACAATTGAACCAAAGGGAGCTATTGCTAATATTCATGTGTGTTTTACTGCTCAAGTACCCAATAATGCCTTCGGTAATTTCGTCATAAGAATTAAGATGGCCTCCGTGTAATTTTAAGCTTCTTTTCCCCCCTAAGTTTGTGGTAGCTCGGAGAAAGACAATGACTATTCAAAATAATAATTTTGTTAAAGATTTTTCGATGATCATGAATTGAAAATTGAGGGTTTTTTTTTAAAAAAAAAAAAAGAATTGGGCTTAGATGTGAAGACTGGCAGCCGGTTTTGCTCATATTGTAATATAAAGTTTCATTTCCAGGTTAAAATATGGTGCAAGGTCTGTCATTAAGCACGCTAACAACCTCCGGGAATGGTGGGTTCCATGGGTCACCTGCTTTGTGGAGAAGGCATTTCAAGCTAATAGAGAAAAGCCGTATTGGGATTGATCGGCAATGCTTTTGTCATCCATTTGTTCAAAGCTTACACTTAAGAGTTAGTTTTAATCTATTAAGACAGAGAAACTTGAGGGCCAATGCTGGATGGTTGTTTAAAGGAGGTAGTGACCGGGGATTGGATGCATGCTCAGAGCGAAGTGAAAGTGCTAATGAGGATATACTGTTTTTCTTTTTTCAGCTAGATTTGGCAACTCGAGTGCAGGTTTGACAGCTTATACATGGTGAAATGGTTTCACGTTTCTCCCAGATTGTGGGTTGTGTTAACAAGATTTAGTTGTTTTGGTTTCGTGAAATTGCAGTGTGCTTTAAACATGGAGCAATACGACATTGCACAACAATTGAGAAACAAGCTTACTGAGGTTAGAGTTCTCATTTTGTTTATGTAAGAAAACACCTATTTGGAGAATGTTTCCTTTCATTACCTTACTTGAGGACTTGATCGGAAGCATGTTTGCACTTGTGACATTCAATTCTCCTTGAAAGTTGTGTTATTTGTGTTTACTCTGACCATTATGTCTCATTTTTACAAGACTGCTGGTAAGTAGACTTATGGGGTTCTAATTTCGAACATCTTAAAATTGTGTACTCGCCTGCATTAACATATGATCATGTGCATGTGAATTAGCTTCCTATTCTATGAACTGCGAACTATATTTAATAAGTGTTCAACTTGGAAGGTGGAGGAAGAAATATCTAGGCAGCTAGAAGCGAAAAGGGGATTATCCTCAAAGAGTGAAGCCCAAGATAAGGCTTTAAGTATCATACGTCTACGGTAAGTCATGCCATCTTTCCACTGTAGTTTTGTGGCATGTTGATTCAACATGAGACTTTTATTGGACTGCTTGTTTATTTATTTATTTTTTTCCTTTTTCTGCTTGCAGTGCAGATCTGCAGAAAGCAATTGACAGTGAGAATTATGCTTTAGCAGCTGACCTACGGGATCAAATTTCCAAACTGGAGGCAGAGTCTTTGGCTGCCTCGGCAAAAGCTCTGGCGTTTGAAAATGCACAATTTGCATTTCGTTTAGGGCAGAAAGTGAATCACAAAATTTTTGGTAACAATATGCCTTTCATTGCATGAATTCAATTTTTCCTCTATTTACTTTATGCTTTTAAGTGTGACTTAAGCACATATGTTAACTTGTACAATATAGATGTAATTCTTTCCCAGTTGTAATCATTTATCATGAACGGGATATCAACTGCCTCATAATCTGGTCAGTCTCAGTCGAAGTTCAAGAGGATTGTATGCAAAAAGTAGAAATGAGAGTTCGCTACACCTCTCTCTTATTCCTTTTCAGTGCTTGTAAATGTTGCTGAAATCTCATGTTATTGTTTTAGGATATCGAGCTGTGATTTGTGGTATGGATCCAGTTTGCTCTGAATCTAGTTCGTGGATGGAAATTGCACAAGTTGAAAAGTTGCAACGAGGTCCTAGTCAGCCATTTTATCAGGTTCATTAACCTTATGTTTGGTTACTTTAGTTTCATTTGTATCATAAGATGAACGTTTTCCTCAATATTTTTGATACAAATGTTTCTTCTTAATGGAATTTTGAGGTTTACTCCTTAATACTTCGCCCTAATTTTTGCTTGTTGTGAAGTTTCACAATGCTTCCTTCTCCTATCTCTGATCATGTCTTTTCATTTTCTACCCCCTTATTAGGTCTTGGTTGACGTACATGCTGACCCCAATATACTGGTCGCTTATGGTAATTGCATTTTTCTTGATCCAACTCCATAGAGATATAAGTTGCCTTTTAGTATTGTACAAAAGGCACAGTGTCAGCATTGTTATCAGTATTCAACTTTGTAATTGCATAATATCAGCCTTAGAGGCATGACTGTAAATGCTCTTAGATTGCAATATCCTGTTTTGGATCTTGCTCTTTTTTCTATGCTAATGCTCTGTTAAACTCATGGAATACGGAATGGTTTTACATTACTGCAGTTGCTGAGGAAAATTTGTTGGCTTCTGACCAACCAGACATGGTGAGTAGATTTCTGAAAATCATGAAAGTTGCGCCATGCAACTCTATTATTTTAGTCCTAATTATTTGTGGGCCGTACTTAATTTGCAGGCAAGGTTTGATCATCCCTATATTTCTTTTCTGTTTTATGGGACGGATACAGCTGGAGATTTCATCCCAATCAAGCAGCTGCGAGAGAAGTACAACAGGCCTCGATATGAAGTTCCCACAGATCCAGAAGATGAGGAGCTGCAGTAATGCTTAAAATGAATGATGTCTGCAATCCTATATACGTGAGTTGAGTTTTGCCGGATCTAGAGCTCAAGAACATAGTCCTCTAATGCATCTCCATTCAGACATTAGCTCCTGCTTGTATATGATTCCGATTTCTGCATATCCTGTATTTTTGTTTTATTGGGAAGTCGGATGGGGCCATCCATAACAACCGCTGTACCTAAGCTAAAAGAAAAGGCGATCATGTAGTAATTCGACTGCGCTCTGAGGATCAAAAGTTTTATTTTTGTAAATGAACATCATTCATCGGATCCAGAGGCTTCAAAATTCTACTATGAACAATACGATCCCTGCACATCTTTATTTAAATCAGCAAGTATGTACCTTCGTTTAGAATACAAGAAATAGTCAATTTGCCATGCTCTTTGCAGCTGCAGTATATCAAATCGGAGTATGATCGTGGATCCAAACTCCGTGCCACAAGTTTTGTCTTTTAGCGGTATTTCATTTTAACAAAATAAGGATTTTTTTAATTCTTATTTAATAGTGTTCTTATCATCATATGAATAAAAATAAAGATATTCTTAATTGTTTTTTTTTCTTACAAGGACGAGTAATATTTAAATTCTTAGATAATCAGAAAATAAAATTAATTAAAAATCACTCACCTAAATTTGTCGGCCGCCTCATTATTATTGTAGTTATATGAGTTTCTTGTAACGACGGATTTATCATTTTAATAAATTTTTTATAATCATGTTATACTAAAAAAAAAACAAAACAAGAATTTAAATGCGTAAACGACATTGTTTTTGAGCATCTGTTCTTCTCTTCTTTAGTTAAAACTTAAAACGAGGACCGTCATTGGTAATGAAATCGTTAACAATTAACAGACTAATTTTTCCTTCCTATTGGAGAAGACATTGAGTTAAAGCATAATAGTGAAAATAATGCATAAATAAACAACTGAATGCACCCATCCTGGGGGATGCGCTTTTTGTCCGCCAACAGTAACTAACTAACTTAACAGATCTGCTTTGACCTTTGACTTCAGTTTCTCTCTCAACAGGGGCAAAGCAAGCATAGTTGCCACAAACAAAAGCGATGACTCTTTACATGCCGTTGTTCAGATCATGCACCAACTTGAGAAAATTAACACGACTCCATGCCCACCTCTTGGTCACCGGTCTCCACTATGACCCACCAGCCTCCACCAGGCTCATTGAGTCATATGCTGAAATGGGTTCTCTGCGATCTTCAAGACTTGTCTTTGATACTTTCAAAGAACCTGATTCTTTCATGTGGGCTGTCCTCATCAAATGCTATATGTGGAACAACTTCTTTGAAGAATCCATTTCACTTTACCATAAAATGATACGCGAGCAAGCCACAATCAGTACCTTCATTTACCCATCTGTTTTGAGAGCCTGCTCAAGTTTAGGTGCTCTGGGTTCTGGTGAAAAAGTCCATGGAAGGATAATCAAATGTGGGTTTGATAAGGATGATGTTATTCAGACTACAATCCTTTGTATGTACGGTGAAATTGGATGTTTAGATGATGCTAGGAAAGTGTTTGACAGAATGACTAGTAGAGATGTGGTTTCGTGGAGTTCGATTATTGCTAGTTAT
Organism: Citropsis articulata; assembly: GCA_030449925.1. Taxonomy (NCBI): domain Eukaryota; kingdom Viridiplantae; phylum Streptophyta; class Magnoliopsida; order Sapindales; family Rutaceae; genus Citropsis; species Citropsis articulata. The sequence goes on along the minus strand of JASUUH010000244.1, from coordinate 71,860 downwards.
TTTGATAATGGGGATGTCAGTGAAGGGTTGAAGATGTTTCATTCAATGGTGCGTGAAGGTGTTGAGTCGGATTTTGTGACAATGCTTAGCCTAGCTGAGATTTGTGGTGAATTATGTTCCTTAAGACCTGCGAGGTCGATTCATGGCCATGTATTGAGGAGAAAAATTAAAATCGATGGACCTTTGGGTAATTCTTTCATTGTAATGTATGGTAAATGTGGTGACTCGTTGAGTGCAGAGAGAATTTTTGTAAAGATTAAGAAAAGATGCACTACTTCATGGACAGCAATGATTTCTTGCTACAATAGAAGCGGCTGGTTCCAGAAGGCTCTGGAATCTTTTGTTACGATGCTGGAGGTTAAAGAGGAACCTAATTTGATAACCTTGATTACTGTTTTAGGATCCTGTGCTGGGTTGGGCTGGCTTAGCGAAGGGAAGTCAGTTCATTGTCAAATTATCAGAAAAGGTATGGAACCCAAGTGTGATTATTTGGGACCAGCATTGATAGAATTCTATGCTGAATGTGGGAAAACGAGGGAATGCAAGAAGGTTATTCATGCAATTGGAGAAAGGAATATTGTATCATGGAATATGCTCGTATCAGAATATGCTCGGAAAGGAATGTCGAAGGAGGCATTAGAACTTCTTGTTCAGATGCAGACGTGGGGTCTAATACCAGATTCATTTAGTGTTGCAAGCTCTCTCTCAGCTTGTGGAAATGTGGGTTCGTTGCAGCTTGGTCTGCAGATACATGGTCATGTCATTAAAAGAGACTGCAAAGATGAGTTTGTTCAGAGTTCTTTGATTGATATGTACTCCAAATGTGGTTTCGAGAATTTAGCATACCTGTTATTCGAGAGAATTCAACAGAAAAGTGTTGTCACGTGGAATTCTATGATTTGTGGGTTCTCCCAGAATGGTAATTCACTTGAGGCGATCAATCTCTTTCATCAAATGTACTTGAACTGTCTCGAGATGGATGAAGTGACCTTCGTAACTGCAATTCAAGCTTGTTCCAACCTAGGTCAGCTTGAAAAGGGTAAGTGGGTTCATCACAAGCTCATTAGCCACGGTGTAAGGAAGGATATTTATATTGATACAGCTCTAACTGACATGTACGCAAAGTGTGGAGACCTTCAAACAGCCCAACGAGTCTTTGATAGCATGTCGGAAAGGAATGTGGTGTCCTGGAGTGCCATGATTGCCTGTTATGGAATGCATGGTCAGCTAAATGATGCCGCCTCTCTCTTCAAGCAAATGTTAAATTCAGGAATAAAACCTAATGAAGTTACCTTCATGAATATCTTATGGGCTTGCAGTCATTCAGGGTCTGTAGAAGAAGGGAAGTTCTATTTTAATGCAATGAGGATTTTTGGAGTTGAGCCAGACTTACAACATTATGCTTGTATGGTTGACCTTCTAAGTCGTAGTGGTGACATCGACGGAGCATTTAAAATGATCCATTCAATGCCATTCCCTGCCAATGGTAGCATTTGGGGTGCACTGCTTAACGGATGCAGAATCCACAAACGAATAGATGTAATGAAAACAATTGAAAAAGAACTTTCAGATACTGGTACAAATGATAACGGATATTATACTTTATTATCTAACATATATGCTGAAGAAGGCAACTGGGATGAATTTGGAAAGGTGAGATCAATAATGGAAGTTACAGGTCTAAAAAAGGTCCCTGGGTACAGTACAATTTAGCTTGATAAATCAATTTAGAGCTGGTGAGACATCTCATGTGTAAACAGAAATGTACATATCCTCCTATTTTGAAGAAATTTATCACTCATTTCATACATTTCGTAGTACCTCCTCGTTTCTTTTGATGGTTGTCATCTCAAATCCACACAATAAAGAGTAGCAACTTTCGTTGGCTTGGTTGATTAAGTTGTTCAGATTCAGCAGTGCATTTACATACTTTAGCCTTAGCAAGATCACAGAACAGGTTTAGCTTTGTAAAAACATCCCATATACAAGAGGAGAAAGAGAAATAAAATTAGAAAAATTAAAGTAGTACTCAATTAGATCTTAGCCAACTCCTAACTCTCAGGATTTCATTAGTATACGGTACAATTAATAGGGGGGGGAAAATGTGTGTGCATGTGCACTTGTGTGTATCTCTGAATAATGTACATGATATGGCCTTCCCAGCAAAAAAAAGCCCTCCCTCCTTCCAAAATCCCTCACGTAAATATTTACTCAACTTTTCACTGAATCAGTAGAATTGCAAATCAGCATACCATCTTATCAGCCTTCACCATTTACTGGAATGTACATGGATTTACCAACTCATAAACTCAAGCTGGGCAACTGAAGTGAGCCCCCTCTAGCATGAGGCATGAGCTTTCTTAAGTTCATGGAGTGCATGGTCTTCAGATAACTCTTCAGGGTCATCTTTGATGATCAAATAATGGTAGGAAGTTCTTCATGTTCACATTAGAGGAGCACAAGGACTTCAAAGGATACTGCGGGACAATAATTCATTGATACTATGGATTCAGTGACTGAGGTGCAGTACAACAATCATCTTTTCAACTGATATTCCTAAAAAAACTTCCTGGTATAAATCTCAATGCATTCCAGGCAAACTGGGTTGAATCATTATGCAAGATACTTTCCACAAGGACCAGGGTGCCCTCATGCAAGTTTGTAGCAGAATTAGGCTTCTTGTGATAGCTATGGTTTCTGATGGTTACTTCAAGTTCTCCTGACTGCAACTAAGCAAGAGATACCACCCTAGAGAATGAGAAATCATTTGCAATATCCAAATCCACCAGGCTGCAGCCAGGGGACTTGCTTAAACCCCTCTGCTTCATCAATTCTCTCACCTGATTAACCCGAATCCATCTTCCATCCGAAGCATACAAGTTAGACACGAGCACATAGTAACAAGCTTTATCAGGATGTAGCTCTAGCATTTTCTTAATCATCACCTCTCCAAGATCAAATCTTGAATACAGTCTGCATCCATGGAGAAAAGCTCCAAACAAATTAACATCAGGTTCAATAGGCATATTCTCCATAAATTCCAAGGCTTCTTCAAGCCTGCCAGCACGAGCTAATAGATCCACCATACATGCATAATGCTTCATGGAAGGCACGAAGTTAAAGTCCCGGCACATTGAGTAGAAACATTTCCAGCCCTCTCCAACCATCCCAGTGTGACTACAGGCAGACAAAATTGTTGTAAAGATTACCTCATTGGGCTGCACTTCTTCCTTCAACATATCTCTGAAAAGTGATAGGGACCCACCACCATCCCCTTGCATTCCATAGCCACCGATCATTGCACTCCACGTTACAGTGTTTTTCTCTCCCATGGCATCAAAAACCATTCGAGCAGATTGAGCATCCCCACATTTGGAATAAAAGTTTAGAAGCGCAGTCCCTACATACACATTAGATGATAGTAGGCCCTGTTTTGTAGAGTATGCATGAAGAGAAGAACCAACTTGGAGCACACCAAGTGAAGCACAAGCAGAAATGACACTCACCAACGTGACTGCATCAGGTGAGACACTGTCGTCTAATCTCATTCGATGAAACAGTTCAAGTGATGCATAAGCAGGCCCATTTTGGGAATACCCAGATATAATGGAATTCCAAGCAATTACATCCTTCTCTGAAACTGTCTCGAATATGTGTCGGGCATCTGCAATCACATGGCACTTGGCATACATGTCCACCAAAGCATTTATCACCGTAGGATCCTCTAGCCCAAGCTTAATCCCAAGACCATGTACCATCCTTCCCAGATTCAAATTGCCCAGCTGTGCACTAGCTGAAAGCACACTTGCAATGGTTACATCATTAGGAAAGAAATCAGCCAATTTCTTATCTGCAAACAATTTTAAAGCCTTGTCAGGGTAGCCACTTTGGGTATACCCAACAATCATTGCTGTCCATGGCACCAGATCAATACTACAAAGCTCATCAAATACCGACCTAGCATCTCTAATATTTTCACACTTGACATACATATCTAAAAGCGCCGTCACCAAGTGAGAATTAAGTTCAATACCGATTTTAAGAATATAACCGTGAAGCCACTTTCCCTGATGCAAAGCTCTTAACTTCGCACAGGCAGTAACCAAGCTCCCTAATGTAATTTGGTTGCCTTCAACAAACCCTTCTCTCATCCGATTAAACAAAACCAATCCTTCCTGTGCACAATCATTCTGAACATAACCCGCAATCATAGAAGTCCATGAAACCACATTTTTATCGAGCGTTTCATCAAATACTTGACGAGAAGATCCAATATCTCTGCACTTTGCATACATGTCAACAAGACCCGTCAACACAAAACTATCAGGACCTCCTACTTTGACAATTTCACAATGTACCTTTCTCCCCTCATCAATATCTCGCAGTTCACAACACGCCTTTAACACTTTCGAAAATACAAAATTATCATGCTCTTTCAGGCGTTTTCTCATACGCTTATAAAACTCCAGTATGTCTTTGTACAAATCATTCAGAAAATACCATCTTATCATAACTTGAAACGAATAGAAGTCTGGGTTAGGCATTGAATCAAACACGGATCGGGCATACTTTACGTGCCCAAAAGAACCGTACAAACTAACAAGTTTAGTATTGCATTTGTCATTTGTTAGGCCATCTACAATTAACAACCCGTGAAATGCCTTGAGCGAACCGGTGCTTTTGCAAAGACCCAGAAGATTGAGACATGGGATTGGAGGGAGAGAGTGAAACGAAGCGAAAGTTGGATCGAGTTCATGTTGTGTTGGTGTTTGCTGGTTTGTGTAAGAGAGAAATCTTAGTTGCGATTTCGGTTTTTTGGTACGAGGTACGTGCCTTTGCAAGCGAGAGATCAGTTTCATTATGTCTGTCGGGTTTTTTCATTTGATTTCTGTCACTTCCTTGTTGTTTATTTTGAAGAAGAAGAAGAAGAAGAAGAAGAATAGTTGTGGTGCCGCCAAATTTTGATTAAAAGAATGAGAGGCAACATGCCTCTGTCCACAATTGTCAAATAGGTTTGGCTATGTGGACCCCCAAATCCAAGTACTATTGCGTTTTTCTTTAATCATGGTGGTAACTGTGTTTTATTTTAAGTCTAAAACAAAATTGAAGCATAATTATGACTTTACAATTATTAATTTTATGCATCTTTAACTGACGTGACATTGTTCATTTAATGATTTGATGAGATGATACGTAGCCAAGGCTGATTGAAATTTGATCTTGAAAAATTACTGGGCACTTCAGTGTTAAATAAATTAAAAGGTCATGATTATCTTGAATTTACTTTAAGATACAGTATAAATTATAATTATATATGTTAAGTAATAAATAATAAAAAATATTATAATTTTAATAAAAAAATACTTCAACGTGAAGTAAATCCTACGTAACGGACCCAAATTGAAATATTGTTACGTCTCAATATTTAAATACTTGATTCTCAAGCCTCTAGGACGTACGTTAATATATCCAAGGTAATACTCTACTATTTTAAGCCCAAGGACATAAATGAAAATTCCCCAAGAACTGAATGAATGGACAATGGACATAATTTCCTCCTATACCCAAAATTTTCAACAATATCAATGTATGCTCAAAAGTTTCAACAATTACTGTTACGTAATTTAAAGGAAATAAGGATGTGCATTAACAGTTTATCGGAACTTATGGGTGTGGGCAAAAATTAACCCCCTTGTTTATATTTAAATTTCATTCAATTTAACAAAATTGAATACTTTGTGTTTCTTTTTTTTTAACATCAACAATAATATTTGATAGTTAGGTATAATTTGATAACATGTACAGATATTCATCGAAACTTATAGGTGCAGACAGAAATTAACCGTAAAACTAATCATGAAAGAAGATATTCTCCAAATAAAAATAATAATAATAATAACAACAATGAAAGATATGATAGAACAAATAAATAAAAGAGGAAGGGGTCAAAAGCGAAAATAAAGTCAGTCCAAAAGCACTAAAAAAGTAGCAAAACAAGCGTATGGAAAAAGGCCAAGAAAAGGACAGACAAGTGAGGAGTAGCGCAAAAGCTAAGTGGCGGGTGAGGCCTTTGCTTTTTGCATGATTAAAAAATAGCAAATAAAATAAAAATAAAAAATAAAAGAAAGAAGCGAGACTTTTGGTGGAATTTGATTGGCTGATTGAGTATCTACAGCTATTTTATATCATATGACTATGACCGGAGGGATTTGTACAAACGAATCAAACTCCCTCAACTCATCAGTCTCCAGACACCGACACGGACACTTTGTGTCTTGTGCTCTCTCCGCCGCTCTGCGTACAAAAATGATACATAGATCTTCTCAGTCTCGGTCCCACTTCCCTGTCCTTTCCACGCGCTTTCCCCTCGCGTGCCAAAACTACAGCCCACTCTCCTCCCTCCTTTTTTTTTTTTTTTTTTTCTCTGAATTTTATTTCGTGATTTTACAATCTTATTTCAAAATGAAAAAGATACCCAATGTTGTTTTATAAATCATTCATCCTTCTGTCCCATTTCAGTGGCAAAATTTTTATGATTGAATGCGGACCAGTATATCAATGTTATGCATTAATATTGAAGTATTTTTATCTCTATTCAAATAAATAAAATTCACCAACAAGAGAAGGTTTAGATTCATTTTTTAAAAAAGAAAAAAAAAATAGATTTAGATGCCTATTGAGACAAATCTTGAAATCAGAATTTCCTTCGTGCCACTTTAGATTAAGTAGAATTATTACATGGAGCCCCCTACTTTATAATTAAGGTAACATATCACCGCTCACAATAACAGTAATAAATGAATTCTACGACCATTATTATTGTGAGTAGCATACGCTATCTTAATTATAATGTAAGAAAACCTTATTACATTTACGTATAATAGTAGATCTTGTGGTCCTTTCCGTTATTTTGTGGTTCGAAAGGCAACTTTTCTGATTTTTTAAAACAATTATTATTATTTACGGAGAATGTTACCTTTGTGAGTTCAAGCATAATAAGCATACGTGGGACAAGCAGAGCCAGACAGTTGCCATATTTCTGAACAAAAGCACAGACAACGAATTAAAAGCGCTTTATGACAATCAAACGCTATTATGAACAACACACTGCCTTGTGTTACGTGTGTAGGTGCACAGACCAAACCCCCGTCAAATCATCAAATTTTAACCCATTTGATGGGTTGATCAACCTTTGGCTTGCCCTGATCCTGAGGGGGCGTCCATTTTAAAATATTCTCTGCGTGTTATCATGAGTGTGTTGTGTGGCCTTATCATTTCACTACATTTTTAGGTGAGATTCCTTCACGATTATGTCATCTGGATTAGGGATGGCAATTTTACCCGGACCCGAACCAGACTCGGACGAACCCAGACAATTCGGGACGGGTTGAACCCGTACCGAAGTGTAAAAAAATTCGGATCCGGATACGGGTTTAGGTTAACCCGTATATCCGGAATCCGGACCCGAATTTTTTTAATATAAATAGAAAAAAAAAACCCTAATTTTTTTCTTTTCTCTTCTCATTGCCGCCGCCTCAACTCTTCTCTTCTCCTTCTTTTCCTCTCTCTTAAGCCCTTCTCTTCATCAAATCATCACCGTCCCTCATCATACCTTCGTTGTGTTCAAGTTCATCGGCACCATCAACCTCTATTTTGGCCGCCGTTTGTCCACCTTTGCCAATCGTAATCGCGGCTGTGATGTTGTGGTCGTCCTCATCGTCATCGTCCTCATCGTCATCGTCATCGTCAAGTAGCCGACTTTCGTTGCTTCACCGCCGATCCTTTTCAGTTCATGAACCGAAGCCGTGAATAATTGTAGACATGGATTTTGTATTTTCTAATGTTGTGTTATAGATTTATATTTGTGAATGGTTTATTGCTTTGAAACAATGCAAAATTTAGAATCTGTATTTGATTTTTAGGAATTTGGGGCGGATTTGATATTTGTAGATCTAAGTTTGTATTTTGTATTTTGTTATTTTTTTTATTTGTATGTAATCCGGGTTTAAAACCCGCACTCCGGAAACCCGGATTTTTCTGGGTTTAACCCGGACCGGACCCGCACTCATAAAAGCGGGTTTATATCCGGGTCCGGCAACGATATTTTAGTCTCCGGGTCCGGAACCGGAAAGGCCAAACCCGGACCCGGACCAGGAAATTGCCATCCCTAATCTGGATGCTGCTTTTGTTGCCTTTTTTATGTCGCACCCTTTCGTTAGCACCTTTTGATGCAGCAGGACAACATACACGATCTCACCTTGCCCTAACGCTGTTCTTAATTTCAAACTTAACTACTCGGTTCCAGGTTCCTTACCCATTTTCCTTTAATTCATGGTCCCCCAAAAAGAAAAAGAAGGGGGTAGGGGGGGGAGGGGGGGTTGTCAAAAACATGCCCTCAAATGTAAATAATGCTCCCTTCGAACATAAATTTGATACAAAAGCTAAATATATCCCGAAAAGAAATCATTCAACATTATTTATGAATAATACAAAGTCTGTAAACCACCCCAAGACAGACAGATAATTAAGAGAACCCGAATTTATGGGCTATGGAATGTACAAGGACAATCCCCATGTCTTACAATAAGCATCACTCCTCAAAGCCATGGAAACAACTCCCTACTTCCCTCTATAGAATGTTCAAATGATAAATTTGGATCCTACTTCCCGTTATTATGTTAATAGAGCTGGAGGATTACCTGCAGGGCATCTTTGGCGACGAGGCCTTCTAGTTGTTTTACCCCATCCTGTTAGGCTTTTATCATCCAATGCCACCACTTCAATATTCACAAGCTGCTGCACCAGTGGACTGCAAGCTATGGTTGCTGGTGTGGGGGGTGGGGGCCTAACTACAGCACGCCGCCTCCCCCTTGCAGATCCATTTCTAGTGGAGTTCCTTCTTGTCAATGCGGACCATGAATGACCCGTAGCTCTCATCATCCCTCCAAATGTCTGAAGATCTTCAGTTACCTCGTGCCTCGATAAAGAAGCAAGGCCCGGAAGGATGTCCCTTTGGAAGTCCCTCCGCTGCCTCCCTCTCCTTGCCTGGCCCTTTCGGGGTCTATTTGGTAATACGGTGGTTCCTGTCTCTTCAAATTTAAGGTTTTCCGGAACCAGAGGCTGTGGCATGTAATCTTCTTCCTTGGTCTCTGTCAATTTCAATGTCATGGACTCAAAATAATCAAACTCTTCAGAGGAAGAATCCCCATTATCCTCACCATCTTTGCCTCTCAAAGCTGCATCAAACTTGCTCATAATATCATCCCCACAAGATGAAATTATCTCGACAAACCAATTAAGGGGGTCCTTTATTGAAGCTTCAGATGAATTGCAAGTGGCGTCATCTAAATGAATTTGGGAAGCAGATGATGAGATCCAAACTATTGCCTCGGCCGCTGCCCTTGCAACATCATCATCATGCACCAGCTCAGTTTTGCGTTGCTGCAGATGTACTTTCAGTGCCTTTTCCGGAGATTCTTCTCCAGAAACAACCATCTCCTCAGTCTCTGGAACTATGGGTGCTTCCAAATCTATCCCGGAAGTCTTCACATTGGATCTCAGAGCAGCTGGCATGAATGAAGCTTCTTCCTCGCTCACACACGAGTTTAAATCAATTTCATGTCTGAAACCAGCAACCCTTACATCTGATTTCTTCTCAATGAGCACCAGTGCTTCTGTTGCACCTTGTTGGCTCAATTCAGGAACTGCAGCATCAAAAGGCAAGTTAATATCAAGTACTCTATTTTTCTTGTTTTCTTCAACTTCTACTTCAGAAGTGGGAGGAACGGGAACGGACACAGATGGGGAGGTAAGAGATGAAGATTCAATCGCAGAAATGTGAGGCTTCTCGAGAAAAGGAAACCCAAGAATTTTCCTACTACTTGAAAAGTCATTTCTTTCAACCCTGTTGGCCTCAACATTATTAGAGCCCGATCCTGACTTCAACTTCTGAGCAAACATTTGGCTGCTCCCAGTTTCATTTCTATTCACTGATTGATTCAGAGAAGATTGCAAGAAACTCAAGTCCCCTGCATTCAAATCCCTCCCAGTACCCGTGCCCTCGTTCTTACTAGAAGGCTTAGCCCTTAGCCAAGGCAGAACAATGTGGTCCTCTTGCTTCCTTCCTTCATCTTCGACTTCAACATTTCTTTGTGGAACTGAATCTTGAAGGCTATTTGAAAGGACCACATTCAAACTCACATCTTTTGCAGCTTTCATGTCCGTGCTACTTGAACCATTGCAGAGCTTTGCAGAACCATGAGTGATGACATCTCCAGAGGCAAAATGATTATTATTGCCATAATTCGCATAATTGTAGCTAATTGAAGGGACTTGAACCAGAGGCTCCTTGGAGCCTGATGAAGACCCTTGGTAAAATCCATTTTGCTTTGGCAATTCACTTTCTAAACTTAAGTTAGGTCTAGAATTTCTGTTAAGATGCCACTCATCTCCAAAGATCCCATAGGACTGAGCTGATGTATGAGAATTCCGAGTCAAGGTATCGGATGAGTTCAAAAATGGGCGTGTTTGGACTGATATTGACTTCTCATTTGAGCAACTACGGGGTTTTTCCCAAGTTGAAACCGAGTGAGACCAAGAGTTGAACAAACCAGAGGAAGAAGCAACAGGATATGAACTGGGTATACTAGAAGCTACAATTGATTCAGGAAGGTTACTGTTTGAGATATCACGATTTTTTTCTGAGACCTCTAAACCACGAATTGTCCTCTCTCTCGGTAGGTCCACCTTGCTTTGATCAGTTAGCAAGAAAGGAGGATGCTCCTGAGCTTTTTTAAACAGAACTTGTATTGGCTGTGATGATATACGAGACTTTTCATTTTGAAGACCTTGAGAAACAGACTTACTGAGGCCTGTTTAAAAAGACAGCACTATCCACATTAAAAGACCAGAACTAACAGCAACAATCCCATAGGACGTAAATGCAGAAAAGTTAACAATTATTTAGTCAGGTCAATTAAAGGCCAGGAAGATTTGTCCATGAGCTAGTCTGTATAAGAAATAAATGAACATAGCAGAATCTAGTTTCCTTACAAAACTACAACCAAAGCATTATGGTTAGCCTCACTCCCATGAAACAAGATACTAAAGAGCAAGCAGGGCATGCATTCTCTATCTACTTAACAAGAAGTTGAAAATGCGAATTCCAAATGCAAACAACCAAGGAATTTAACAGGAACTATATGAAAATTCATTACCTGCCTCAAACATTGGGGAAAACCACCCTCTACCATTTTCATTATTCTGCAAATGTCGATTCTTTGAACTCCCATTACTGCTTTCAAGATGTGAGTTCCTAGACACTTCCTTGGGCAAACGTGGAAGCTGTGACTTTAATTTAGCAGATAGCTCATGATCTTTAGTCTCCCTATCAGTGGGGGCACAACATAGCAGATCAAGATATCCGGAAGTATTTGTTTCTTCAGTTGGAATAGGCTCATTCAAGTCAGCCAAACCATTTGTTCTGCTTAAATATGAATCAGATCTCAAGACCTCTTTCTGAAGACAACCAATATTCTCACTGTCCCCAACATACAACTTTACACCATTCTCAGCTGAAATTTTCTGACTTCCATTCGAAAGATAACTTGACATGGCTGATTTTGTTTCGTCCCTACAATGTGCCTCTTCTTCAGTGTCAATGTAAGCATCCGCTGGAAGTTGAAGATCGATCATCTTTCTTCGAACCTTTGAGGGTCTGGAATCCAGCAATTCAACCTCCTTAGAACTACCACCATTTTGAAAAGGTAAAGGGCGAGCTTGTGTGCTGCTTCCTTTAATGGAACTCAGAGGAGAATGAATGTCTTCAATGCCTGAAATTGACGGTCTAGCACAGACAGAGTTTGCCAAAGGAAAGCTGGGAATCTGCCATTTCCGAGCATCTTCAGATGTAATCTGAGAGTTCAAGGGGCTTGATGACAATGATGACTCAACAGCCATTTGATTCTTGTGTAGCTCTTTCCTTTTCACTTCATCCATCAAGTCTATTTGTATTCGGTACAGACGGTGAAGTTCATATACCTTTGTAAATAAAGAATTGAAATACATTCAAATGAGCAAAAAGCAAATCAGATGCAAAATCAGACAACATTCAACCTGACTTCAATTAAATAATATCAGAGCAAGTATAACTTTCTTCTAGATTTAAAAAAATCATATGATCACGAGCTTTTAACAGTCATACCTGATTCTTAAAAATTGCCTCATGCTCAAGCATTGTACGCTTTACTACATCCTTGTCATATTCGGAATAAGAATCTGCAACAGCCCTAGGCAAGAAACCATTGTAATACTGCCCATTTGTCAATGTTTTATCTCCATAATACAGTGGCCAGCTAGTAGAATCCTGATTAAGATCCCTCATTGAGTAATATCCTGGCAAGTAGCTTTTACACTGCACCTTTGTTCCCATTCCTGGTAATCAAATAAGAAATGTTATTGTGTGAAATTAAGGCAGAGATCAATAATAGAAGTGCTCAACTATACAAATCGAATAAATAAATGAGTTTCTCTAAGAGAAATTTCATTAGTTATATAGCTTCCAATTCTCAAAAAAAAAATTTTTTGGGGGGGAGGGGTAGGGGAAAAAAGTGAACAACAATCTGAAACATATGAGAGGATGGCAAGTTTCCCACAGGAATTTTGGAAATTTCCCAGACAAGGAACTCGGATAAATTGACTAAAGTTACTGATAAATTATGGTATGAAGTTAATTCAATTCTAACTTCATCATAATAGAATTCAATGAAATGTAGCTCCAAGAAGTAGGATTGATATTCCTTGCTGTCCGGCAAAGAACCAATAAACTAATTGATATGCAGTAACTATATGCCACTAAAAGTAGTTATTAAACCAATAAGCCAATTCCTTACTTGAGAACATCAATGATTGGTCAAGAAACTGAATTCATTCAATCAGTCTCTCAATTATAGTGGTTGATAAAATTATACACTATATAATTCTGACATCTCTATAAATCCACAATTGAGACAATGTTTTGCAGAAAATTCCAGACACAGTAAAAAATTAAGAAACCCCATTATCAGAAAATAAATAAATAAGTAGATAAATAAAACTTTATCCAGGAATTAATCAAGCTATAAATAAAAACCATAATAATAAAAAAATTGCCGAATTGGCAACAAAAAGTTAACAGAACAGATCCTATACAACTACAATGTTTCACCACCGACATGCTAGCGAATATTAACAAAGAGAAACTAACATACCAAGAACTATGATCACCTATCAAATCAAAATTACAATCAAACTAATCCAAAAACAAGAAATAAAATAATTAACCAGTTAAACAAGAAGGAAGTAAGCACAGGCAAGTCTATAGGTGAACTGAGAGAAGAAATGCATAAACCAATTAGCTAAATCATCAGATTAAATACACTAATAAATCAGCATAAAGTAAAATTAAATTAATTATTTAGAATAAAAATTAAATTTTACCTCAGACCCACATCCTCTTATCACCTCCCGTTTAAGAATCCAACATAGATTCAATCATTTAAAAATACAAAAATCACATAATGGAAAATTCAGACTCCAAAACTGACGGTCTCAACGAAAAATAAATAAGTGAATAAAGCTTGAAAATCTTCACAAAAAACAATAGTTAAAGAAGTGGGTATTTTTGCAACACCATTGAAAAAGCTTAGATCGTCATCTAGGAGAAGATTTCGATCTGCTGGGCCAGTCTCTTTCTTTCTTTCCCTCAACACAAGAGGAAGCATAGAAGAGGTTTTTTTTAAAAAAAATTCTCCTCTTCTTGTAGAGAGAGAAAGTGAGTTTTATGTTAATTTTTTGAGAGAGAGAAAGAGAGAGATCCCAGATAAGAAATCTTCACACAAACAAACGACCTTCTAAGAACAGTGACATGAAATTTGTCAACATCCGGTCTCTTTTTATTCTCTGCTTTTTCTTCACTTCTTTCTCTCTCTCTAAAAACATTTCTTTTCTTTTTCTTTTATAATATTCATTTTACATTTTTTAATTCTCTGAATTTTTTTTTTTAATTTTGGAATACAAGTGTAAGCTAGCGATAGTCTTAAATTGAGTCGAAACTTTGCAGTTGTAAAACACTATTACTTAACAAAACAATGCGATCAAGTTTAAATAACGAGTAAAATTACTCACTAGATTGTTGTTAATTGCCTCCTTACTACACCAGCAAAAACTCGAAAATATTCTATTAAATTCTTTTGTTTTTTTGGAAGTAATATTCTATTGAGTTTTTACAAGTAGTTGTTAGATTGAATCAAGAGTAATTAATTAGTTCAAAATCACGTTCAAGATTTTCCTAATTAAGTAGTGTATAATTGGTTAATACAGCGGACAATCAGTGGGGCCCACGACACTGTGGAAAGGATGAGGTTTTTCGAAGCGGAGGGTTCAGATAATAAATGACATCATAAGTTGAGTGTATTTACGAGATTGGGATTTGATATGATCCCTGGTTCTTTATTTTTGATTGGCTGATCCTCTGCACTGTGTCTTAACTTTAACAGGAGAGAAAAGTCTTCTGGAAAAAATATGATAATTAATTCTTATTACACGTGGCTTCTTTTTGCTGGTCATCGAGATCTTCATATTATTACTGTGAGCGCCTGGTCAATTAGAATGTTTAATCACATTAATTATTACGACCAGGGTTTAAGGTATTTTAAAAAATATTCCACGTCATTATTACATAGAAAAAAAAGGTTTCTTCCATAATTGACAATTGGAAAAAAAAATCTATACGATATTAAATGCTATTAGTGTTGCAATTTGTTTTTTTTTTTTTGGTTACAGGAGTCGGTAAGTTTCTGTAACTTACAAATTTAGTTTTAATACCAAATATTAATTGCACCAGCATACTTTTCCTCTCTCCTCCTGTACCCGTGTGATCTTCTTATTTGATGTGTAAGTAACAAAAATTATAACATAACAAGGTCCTTAATTACGTGACATAAGATCATAGTTTCCGATAGCTTTACAATGCCAAATTTGATACTTAAAACGTCATCCAAAATGCAGTATAAAATTACACTGCAAATGCTAGCATGTTTTATAAGATGAACAATACCTCCTATGAAAATACAATTACAATTATTTGAATCATTTCAAGTTAGTAAAATGAGAAAAAAATAATTATTAACATTTAAGTCTCCATCTTGACAGAGGAGAATGAGTATTTTTTTTTATTGTAAATACGGGATAGATTTCATTAATATTTACTGCAGATTTTCAAACTAATATAAGTAATTATATATACATTTTTTAAAATGAACAATTTTGTATAAGAGTTTTTTTTTTCATTTTATTGGAACTAAAATAATTGTATGTATAACTGATGATTATTAGTTAATAGATAAAGGAGAATCTTCGGATGCTGCCATTTAGGTTGCAAGGAGGAGCCGGGTGCTCCTTTATTTTTGGTTTGGTCATGTCTGGTGTCACACTTAATAAAGCATTTGGATTTTTGTGTATCTAATACCAACTGAGTTGTCAACATTAAAGGCCAATTACGCTACGGTCTTTACACCCCTCTCGTTTATTTGGATTTTTTTAAATATAATTTTAAAGTATTTTTAAAAAGTGCCTGTGACTAAAAAGAACTTTTGTAAATGACCACCTTATTGAACCAAAAGGGCATCAGAATTGCTTAATTTCGATAGTGTAATTTATTTTTATAATTTGTTTTCTTTAAAAATATTGTTCTGTCATTACGAACATCAAGATTAAGGAAAATGGCGCAAACGTTGATTGTCGATATGGGTTTTATATGAAGAGTTAATAACTAACCAATTACCAAAATGATAAGGTTTAATGTATGATGAATTGTATGGTAAAATCTAAATAGATTAATCCCGAGATAAATTCAATTTTTGAAATGAATTTGCTTCGCATGATCATTAATTATTGTCGAGAGCGATTAATTATTTCAAAACTTATTGATTATATTCATTTTTTGTATGTTAAATACTTATAAATTACAATTAACTTAATCATTGGAATTAAAGATTGCAACAGAGTCTTAAGATTGAATCAAAGTGACTGAACTAAGTTTTTAGGTCTCACAGATCAAAATCCCCGAATTTTGTGAGAATATATCACAATTTTAATATTTCAATCATTCTACTTTCATTTCAAAAGAAAATAACTATTGGTAAATTTTAAAAATTCTACTAATATTACATTAAAAAAAATTTTCAAGACCAGTGTGGAAGAAATACAATGGTGATAGAATTGGGTCCCAATTTTGGGGGGGGGGGGGGGTGGGGTGGGGGAAAAGATTCAAACAAAATTTTGAAAAAAATATATCCCGTATTAAGAAGGATTGTTAGGGATGACAATAGTACGCGGTAGAGGTGAGGAGACCTACCTCGTTCCCCATCCCCACCATATTAAAAATTTTGTCTCTATTATCTACCTCATCTCCTAATAAATTTAGTAAGGTAGGGATAGAGAATCCCTACATTGGGAATGATTTATCCATCCCCACTCTATTCCCCATTTATTTATTTTATTGTAGATATTGACAAATTGTTTTATTAAATAAAAAATTAGAGACTTAAATAAAATCATTACTATATTATAAAGTATTTAAATTATTTTAAAAAAATCTCCAAAAGGTTGAAATAATATCTTGAAATGATGATAAAACTAAAAAATATTTGAAGAGAGCAATACCTTAAAAGAAAAAAAGAAAACATACTAATATTTTAAGGCTAGATAAGAATTATAATATAAGGTTTTCTTTTAGTTATAGCTTAATTATATTAGGTAAAAAGAAAAAGAAAAATTATTAACTAACATTGTAATTGATAAAACAAAAAATTATTGAACATAAATTAAAAACATATTCATATATAAAGGGGATCTGCGTGGGTGTGGGGTGGGAAATATAAAACCAAAACCCACCCCAATTTACGAGTGTTTGCGGATCGGATTTTGAGGATTGGACATCAATCCACATCCGATCCACAATTTTGTAGATCCATAATTTTGCAAATTATAAATTTTTAATTTAATCCAACCCATATATCTGCGTATCAGATGCAGATTTGACCCAATCTATATCTAAGCCCCCCATTTTGTGGATTGGTTTGTGAACTAAAAATATATAATTATGTCTTATCTATGAACTAACTAAATAAAAAAAAATATAAAATGATTTTACTATTGATAAAATTTAAAATTAAATAAGCTTAAATAAAGATAGAAATACATTCAAAGTTTCAAAATGTAATACACCAAAAAGAAAAAATCACATTTGTTTAAATTAATTGCTCAGGAAGCTATATTTGTTTATTTAATTATTTTTTATTTATATTATCATCGGATAAGATATAATATGGTGTTAATGTGACTATATTTTAACTTATTTATTTATAAGATCTAATATGGTGTTAGTGTGACTATATTTTAGCTTATTTATCTATTAATAAGTACTAATTCCATATTTACAAGTTTAATTTTTAATAAATAATTTTTTTTTGTAGATTCGCAGATTTTTACGAATTTACAGAAGTAAATCCATATCTAATTACTGACTGTAGATTTTTAAATTTTTAATCTAATATAATCTACGGATCAGGTAGATTGAGCGGATCAAATTAGATTCAGAACACCCCTACACCTCATTAAGAATTTGGGGATTATTTTTTTCATTTCCATTCCATTCTTCAAAAATTATTTGAAATTCTCTCTATTTGAGATGGAATCCTATAAGACTCCAAACTCGTGAAAGATTTTACCATCTCTATGAATGGTTCGTTTTTTAAAAAAAAAATAAAAAATGGATCGCTGGATTCAATTGCTTAGAGTTTGAGGCTGGCGCTGAAACCACTGTAGCATCGTCGTTCATCAAGTGCAATGGAGGCGGTCCACAATAATCAAGCATTATGATTCACCACCATATCCGCACTTAGGGTCTAGCTAGGGTGCAGCCCACACACAAACATAAAATAATACAAGAAACCACAGTGCCATGCCATCTTTGCACTAGATTGAGCCAGAAAAAGGTCGGTCCATTTATCATGTAAGTAATGACTGTCCAGGATTTTGGTGCCAAGTTCTTTCATGGTTTCTTATGTCAAAAAAAAAAAAAAAAATGTGGCCCATGTCATCGTCAACTAACTAATTACAAAATTTATGAACTCTAGCATTCATGCCCAACAACAACTATTAATTACTATTCTATGATGACCTTGCATATACTGTGTATTCAAATTGATATATACACTCACATATCTAAAAGAAATCAGATTAATAGATATTTTCAAAATTAAGATTTCAAAATTAAGCAGAATCAGATTAATATGTAAAAACGCATTCTTAATGAAGTGGGTTGCGAGTCAAGTAAGTTTTAATGATTTTTGAGTCATTAACAGGTATTTTCTTCTTCTAAAGACTATAATTTGGAGGTTAATGTGGTCCCTAATGACACTTAAATGGTCACTGTCATGGAAAACGAGTGAAGTTTCGCCTTTTTATCAAGTTCCAACTAATGGAAGATTTAGCCTAACCTAACTGCATGAGTGGGTCCCATTTCCATGGCTTTGTTGTGGCCCCCAGTATGTCCCAGAAAAGCTGAATGTTGACTTGAGTGTTTTGCAATTGTTTGATTTTGGGTCTTATTTCTAATGATTTTATTTTCCACTTGTGGGTGTCTACACACATAAATCAAACGCCGTTGATGTCAACCCCTGATTGATGAATGATGATGAGTCTATTTAACAAACTTATGACATAAATCAATTATATTGTGCAAACCAAAATTCAATTTTATTATTTACTGATATAATAATAATAATAATAATAATAATAATAAAGCAATTAAATTAATCGTAAAATATGTAATGAAGAATGTTTTACGTATGTCTCAATCTAACTAGCAAATTTTAGTTGAGTTCAATTTGATTTAATTAATCATTTACAAATACTCAAAACAATCAAATAATCTATTGTCAATTGTCAAAGCAACATTACTTACTCTTTCAAAAGAAAATAACAATAATAATAATGATAATTTACATAAATGCCTTTTTTTTTTTTAAATGTATAACAAATTTGACGACGAGATTGTTGGAAATAAAACAAAGTTAATACGCATAATAATAGCAGGATAATGATATATCCATAAATATATTAAAGATAAGACTACGAATTGTTTTATCGAAGACGAGTCTCGAATTTCTTACTGTATCAACTTTTTGTCTCTCATCACAGAACGCTAACAAAATTTATGTGCGCGTTTTGTATGGTGAAAACCACAGGATCAGATGCACCCCAATTTGCACAAGCTGTCGTTTATTGTGATCTACAGTTGCGCAAAACGACATCACATCAAATGCTGCGTGTGGATTCTTTTGCAGAGCAAAACTTTGAAAGTGAAACAGAAGGCGAAACTTGTGAAATGTGATTTTAGAGGCAAGAAAAAGAAAACGAGCCTGAAACCTTTTCTCCATGGCATGTTTGGTGGGCTTCAACATGGATAATTTACGTATATAGGCTGCTGGTCCACCAAAGAACCCCCCCTGTGAAATTTTATTTGAATAAAGTTGTAGATGGGATGGGAATATGGGATCTGTTTGTTATTCACACATTAGCACCAACGAGCACGCATTTATCAATAATTGCAATTTAATGAGATGTCATTGGAGATGGTCACATGGCTAACAACTCCCTATTCCTTCATACTGAAAAATGAAAATTCATCCCACCTTAGATTTATGAACAAATTCAAATGTCTTTTAAAGTTTTTGATTCATCCATATTTTACTTGCTTCGACCAAGAAAGGTACAGTCGTACATATAAGTATAAAATTTAAAATACAAATGCTCATAAAGTTGTTGTCATAATAATAAAATAATAATAATAATAATGAAATTACTTTAATAATGTGTACAGCTTGTATAAATTAATTTCGTAAAAGTTAATATACTATGACATGATTGGTTGGATGTAAATATAAAAAAAAAAAAAAAAAAGTAAGTCATGTGATGTTTTCATTCAATAACTCATACAATGTCTCCATCTATTTATATATGAAAAAAAAAATTATAGTTATACCGAGTATTACTAATAATCATTTTAGTCAAAAGAAAATTTAAGTTTGAAATACGCCTAATTCATTTTAAGATGCAAATTTTTGTTGAGTTTCAATTAGAGGAAATTCATATATACATAGATATATATATATATATATATGTATGTGTGCATCTATCTATGTATGTGTGTGTGTGTTTGTTGATCTCCAACTTGTCCGTACGCATCGTTAAAAAATTAATAAAAATTCCCAGACACCATACATCACAATAACACTAAAACTAAAACGGAAGGCGTATTTAATTATTGGGTTAATTTCATCCTACACCCATATGTTTCAATATTTATCACCATACACCCACATGTTTCGACATTTATCATCATGCACTCAATTCCGTTAATTTGACCGTTAGTTTTAACGGATCTATTTGAAATGTCTAAAATACCCCTTATCTTGAATTTGAAAAGAATTAAATAGCATAAAATGTTAATCTAATAATTAATATTTACATTAAAAATTCTTAATTAAAGGTAATTAATAATAATCTCCTTAATTAACTTATCAAATAAATTTAATTTATCATCATCTAATAATATTTAAGGTATGAATTTCTAAATTTACCCTTTGACCGTTAGAATTAACGGTCAAATTAACGGAATTGGGTGTATGGTGATAATGTCGAAACATATGGATGTGTAGTGATAAATATTGAAACATTTGGGTGTAAGGTGAAATTATCCCTTAATTATTTAACGAGTCTCACTCAAATCCCAATGTGGATCTGCGTCCATGAATCTAGGGCTTCTAAACAACATCCCATAAAACCAATTGAATAAAATACCCTTCGCTTTACGACAGAATAACAAAACCGGCCCTCTTAGATCATCTCGGACGAAATTACCCCTATACGAATAAGAAAAGTGGTCCCCGCATGTTTTCGTCACGGCGACTGTTATTACCTCATCGAAAAATCAAGCTGTCGCTCTCAGTCTCACGGCTCCCCAGAGACGGAGAATCTCATGTCTTTTAATTTCCCGGCTTTATCGAGAAAGTCACGCTGTCTCTGTCTCCCCACCACCTTCAAAGTTTCTACCATTTCCGTCTTTTTATCAGAAACTTCCCATCATTATCGCTCCTTTAATTATCATCAATCTTGTTTTGTTAACTATGCATTGAATTAGTTGATTAAACCCACAGGAATTCCATCTGTAAACTAAGCAAAAGCAAACACATCACCTCCAGAACATTGGATTGTATTCCCGTTCCCGTTTTAAGATCCCCAAAATCACATGAGATTGAATATATCACATCACATGTATTATTATTTTTTTTTCACTTTTTACTTATTCTTTTGTCACATTTTCGTCGTCTTTTATTTTAATTTTAAACATTTATTTTCACTTTTTTATTACATTCTCAAATTGCTTTCTTCGTTTATTATTATTATTTTTTTAACAAAACATATTTATTGTCACTTCTTTTATGAAGTTTTCTTTCCTGACTTTTTCTTCAATATTTCTCAATACTTTCTTATTGGTTGAATTATCAATATTTATAGATTTTTCTTACAATTCTAGTTATTTTTTTAATTTTGTTATTTTTCTCAATAATTCTGACCATGTTCTCCTAATTCTCTCAATATTCATTGTCCTATTCTTGCGCATTCTCAACAACTATCTTCATTTATAATAATACTCTCAATATTTGTAGTCACTTTTCATAATATTGTCAGTGGCTTAAACATTAGGCAAACAACTATTTCACTTGATAGATAAACAATCGCTTTATTATATTTTACTTAATGCAATTAATAACTAAACAAGTAATGACCATATTCTACATATGTTTCTCAATATCAAATCTACTCTAAATTGAAAAACTAAGTGCCATTAGAATTGCATTATTCCAAACAATCCGATGTAAAGTAGTATACTCTAAATAAGGGATTAACTAACCACTGGCCAAACAGTGGCTAAATCATTCCTCACATGTGAAGTGGTTCGGCACATGAGGCACGCAGTAGGGTTTAATTTATATTTCCTTCTGGGCGCCGAGCTTGAGTGAAGCGCAGATTTCTCAATATGGGGTTTGATATCCTTGAATATTTTAGAGTTTAAAATAAATATTATCGAATTGATGTAAACGGGTCTCAATAGTTGTAAATATCAGTTGTAAATCTCATATAATATGAGTTGTAATGTGAGAATTAGTCTCATGTAATTCAAAAAAATAAGGAATTAACTAAAACAATTTTTCATAAGAATCTCGGGATTACCATGTTAATTAATTAATTTAATTAATTTTATTTTTTTTATAGTAAGCGGTTCTATTTATGGTATGTTGCGTGTAATGAAACTATTTCGAAATGAGGAAGAGGCGATCATATCATGTTCGTGTGTGGCCTACCACAACTTTTATATGATGAAAATGACCCATTTATGGTGTTCGGTAGGGTCCACAACAGGTGTTTTTCACTGTAACGTTAACGGCCATAATTGTTCATGCCTATCGATTAGGCATCTCTTTTCCTTCATTTTAAAAACGATGGGGAAATTTATTCCCCTAGTGTCTGTAGTCATCTCAAGTTGTGTGGCGGTAGGTGCAGGCTGCTGCTACTCCTAAGATCCATCGTGCAACAGGCAGACTCTTGACACTTCAAAACGAGAGACATTTCGGGCCGAGTTGCCCAAAACTGGATTTGGCGGCATTATGATTTGTGTAGCCCAATAGCGAAGGCTAGTAAATTACTAAAAAATGTGAATTATTCTTGATTATCAAATTACAATCATTGCTGTCATGATCTCTGTTAATGGTTGTAAAATCATACCCTCTCCTAACTACGAACGTGAGTGTGAGCCAAGACTCAATTTAAGAGGCTTTACTGAAAGTAAAAAGTAAAAATAAAATAAATTGCTAGCCTATTTTTGACGTCATAAGTAAGCCAACCACCAACCGCACCTTGTACGAGGGACAGTCTAATTCAGTGGTTCTAATTGCACGGCTGGTGACTCCATGCGGACGGTCTGAACTGTGAACCGATTGATACTTTTTGGACCATCGACATTCAGTACACTTTCTCTTTAAATAATTTCATATCTGCATGTTACATTTTACACTATGCTACAACAACCTGTGGCGCCCATCCGATCTACCAAATTTGTCAGAGGAAAAATAATCTGCTGCGGCGGCTCCCCACTATCGTCACCAAATCTGGATAATCAATAACCGCACTGATCATCGGTGTGCCGTGGGCTCGCCGCAACATTACCTCATTTCTAGCCACGTCAGCGAAAGCAACAGACCCAACCTTTTTCAACTTCTTGCCAACCTAAACTATTGGCCAATTTTTCCACACGTCAGTACGCAGACTTCAATATCCTGCGACAACCTACGACTGACACGTACATTCTCTAGTTCGAAACCATTTTGTGCGTGTCCCCTTCCTAATAGCATGTAGTGAATAATCCTAATTAGTAAGGTATAATGCGTGGTGCGAGCTTTGACTTGACTTGGGTTGTATAAATTTATCCCAAACAAGGCTTCATTTGGTAGGTTTCCTTTCAATTTGTACAATTAATGCAGAGGTGCAATTTAGCTTTTTAGTCCCGTTATATCCCAATCTTGGGCAACAACAACTAAACGATCTCCCAAGACCCACCCATATTTCTTCTTCTTCTTCTTCATTTTAAGTTTTTTTGGGACAATTATATGCTGGAATTATGGGCAAGAAGGAAGCTGTTGAAGGCTGTCATGATAAATATATTTCTAGAGGATGGATGAAGAGAAATAATTTGGTATTGGCTTCGATGGTGACTGCGTGGTTCGTGTTCACTGCCTTCTTCTTTGCGCTGGAGAGCAATCTCTCAATCGTATCGAAAATTAATGCATCACAGTCAATCACACATCATGGTGCGTGTTACTTATTGCAATTTACTATACCCTCTTGCTATTTGCTTTTATTTATTTATTTATTTTTGTTAATCAACATTTGCTGTCACCAACTTGTTTCTTAAGTAGCAATAAAATGATCCGCATATATATATGGAAATTCATTATTGACTCAATAACTGTTCTAGCTAGCCTCTAGAAACAATCCTGAAATTTAGAACCATAATTTTAGGATTCAAATAGCCAAATGTGTGTGTGTAGTCTTTGGTTGTGGATTTTAATTTTTAATTTAATTATTTGAATAAGAAATGATAAGATTTAATATAACTAACTATCGCTATAACCTGTCATAGTTGTTCTAACTAACTATCGCTAAAATTCTAAAACAAGTAAGCACTTCTAATTTATCATTGCAAAACATGTTCTAAAAAGAGAGAAAAAAAAAAGTATACTTTACGCCAATTTTTAATGTCCATTGGACTCTTAGTGATAATATTAGGCAAATAAGGGACTTATTACTGCACAAACACCTACGTTTCAACATCTTTATGATATTAAACTCCTTAGATTGACTTGATAATATGATTAGAGTATGTAGTTTATTGTGATATTTAATTTACAATCAGTCGTGAAAAGGCCGCATGATTTATTTTTTAACGTGCCATTTTTCATTATGCATTAAGTAATACCAAAGTAATTTTATGAATTCGATTTCTGATGCATTAATTGGGAGAATAAAAAAATGCAGTAATTCGGCTATTGGCAAAGTGAAGAGAATTAAAAATAAAAAATAAAAGATAAAAAAAGATACATACATCACGTCGGAGATTAATGAATTGATTAATATTTTAATAATATACAAATAGTTAAAATTGTTGGCACGTTGCAGACAAAAAGCGCTTGGAACTGAAATCCGCAAGCAAGTGGGGCTCGCTCTTGCTTCCTCAGGGACCTTTGCCATATCCTCAAGGCAGCCAAATCAGCTGCGACCGCTCCCACGAAAACTATGATATTTGCTCGGTCAACGGACCAACAACATTGGATCCCACGACCTCCACATTCTTCCTTGTGGACCCCGCACCAGCATTAGCGGAAAAGATCAGGCCGTACCCTCGAAAATGGGAAAATTACGTGATGCAGAGAATCGAAGAGGTTACCATAAGTTTCGGCCCGTCAAGCCCAAAATGTGAAGTCCAACACAACGTTCCAGCTCTAGTATTCAGTGTGGGCGGGTACACAGGAAACTATTGCCCTCTTTATCACCGTCCATTCAATATTCCCAAATCAAGAAATTGTCCTCGTGATCGACAAAGCTCGTGCTTGGTGGATCAGCAAGTACGCAGAGTTGCTGTACGCTTTCAGTAAGCAGCCTATCATACTGCTGGACAATGATACCGCCACTCATTGCTTTACTTCTGCCACCGTAGGCTTTATGTCACATGGATATATGACCGTAGACCCTACGCTAATACCAAATTCAAAAACGTTCGTCCATTTCCGTGGCTTGCTAGACCAAGCATATTCCCATGGCCGGATTCGGAATTAGAACAATTCACCGTCGACTCGGCCGCTGCTCATGTTGATGAGTCGAAGAGGTGGCCTCAGACGTGTTATATTGAATCAAGTAGAGGTAAAACGAGTGACAGAAGACATGGGTTTTGAAGTCATCGTATTTGAACCTACTCCTAAGACCTCGTTGCCTCAAGCTTATACACTAATAAATTCGAGTCATGCCATGGTTGGGGTACACGGTAGGGCTCTTACACATTCATTGTTTCTCAGGCCAGGTTCGGTGTTCGTGCAGGTGGTGCCACTAGGGCTTGAATGGGTGGCCGAGGTGTGCTTCGGGACATCGGCTAAGGCTATGGGGTTAGATTACATGGAGTACAAGATCAATGCTGAAGAAAGTAGCTTGATCGAAAAGTATAACAAGAATGATACGGTGATAAAGGACCCAGTTGCATTTCGAGGGAAAGATTGGTCGGATGCTGCCATGAATATATATTTGAAGGAGCAAAATGTGAAACTCGATTTGTTTAGATTTAGGGAACACTTGAAGAAAGTTTTTGAGAAGGCTAAGAGATTCATGGACAAGGGAGAATGATAATAAATAATAACTCTTTTTTGAGCACGTGGGATGATGTCGCTTTTGTATAATAATAAGAGCAACAACGTACACTACCCCCACATATTTTTGGAAGAACTAAGTTAAACTTTCCTTATATTTTAAAAGGAGTTCAAACTCTCTTATTGTTACAATGGTGTAAACTTTATATGTCATTATTCCTCTCCTCTTGATTTTAGCAATAGAATTTAAACATTCTGAGAATATAAATGAAGTAAAATGACTTGTATGTATACTTTTAATGATTAAATTAAGAGAATAATAAACTGTATATTATGGAGAAAAATTTCTACTAGAGCAAATGCCACAATATCCTTTATAGTTGTATATAAGTATTTATTTAAATTGAAATAACATTGGGTTATATGTGTCCATTGTGATATATATGTTTGAATACTACAACAAGATGATTAAAAGGTTCCCACAAATATATGGGTATATGCGTTCATTATGATATGTATGGGTTTGTTCTTCTAGATACAAATACCAAGAACAAATTACTCGGTACCTTAATAATTCACAGCAACATATTAAAACACAGCATAAAAAAAGTGAGATTATGTACTAAATGCTCCTTGCATCTGCAAATCATTTTTTGTTATCAATTAACAAGATAGTTGGTCTTCAAGCCATAGCTACAGCATTGCATCATTCCTGGAACACAAACAGAACAAATAAACATAAGTTACACTGTTAAAGGTCTCAAATTCCGATTGGAAGCCGCTGGCTGACTGCAGCACATTTTCAAGTTTCACGTACTTCGTGATTCCATTTTCTTGGGATTTGGTTTAGCGGCTGCTGTACCATTTACTTGAGATGGCTTTGTGAATTTTTCCCCGCATTGCACCTTGTTTACTGTTTGATTACTAGCCATGAGCTTTGTTAATGCAAAAATCCAGTCGTCCCTAAAGCTGACCAGGTTGCCTCGTCAATGTGTACACTTGCTCTGATTAGAATACTTCACTTCTGATGCCTCTTCTGATTGCGCAAACCCAACAATTTTAATCACCTTCTTTCCTACTTCGTAACCTACAATCACGGAAACTGATCAGGGGTGAAGGTGGTTTTTTTTACGATAACCCTCCGATACTTAAGTCAGTATGTGGGGTTTTGGAAAAAACGTTAGATCTTAGAGTTATGCAAAAGATTAATTGCCGAACTAAAGAAAAATGTTCTTTTTTTAAAAGATTTTTATAAAGAAGAGTTCTGAGAATAAATTGGCAGAGTTTTCCCCTTTTTTTCTTGTTGTTCCCTTTCTACTGTATTTTTTTTGGTTTTGTTGGCAGTCGCTTGTTGTCTATAGAACCTTCTCCCGCGTCTCCAATACTCCGGTGATCATGAGTACTTGTGGGCCGCGAAAATTGCGGATTGGTTATCGTGCTTTCGTAAATAGTTCGGGGCATAGTGAAACCGCTGGGTGATCGTGGGATCGTGCACACTTTCTAAGCAGTAGGTTTCTGATCGGATATCTGATGTAACCCAGAAAGTGCTGGTATCAGCATATTTGCTCATAACTTTACTGAGCTGAGGATACTCCTCCTCGTCTTGACCAGACAATGAGGACATGCATAGTTAGTGCTTTTTAATCACCCAAACAAGCTTGAAATTGTGGAGTTTATTATTATAGGATATAAAGTAGTTACGGTTGTGAAATTTCGTTTTAAAAAATTAAGAAATTTTAAATCAAGAAAACCTTACAATAATAGCAACAATAATGATGATCATGATCATGATCATGATAATAGTAACGGAAAAAACAAATTGACCTTGTATGAGGAATCTGTGGCGAAGAACGCATGTTGAACCGACAATAATCAAAGTCGCCACCAGCTTCGCTAGGGCTCAATTTCCTCAAATCATCAAAGAAATAGATCGTAATGTGAAGCATCTCTAACAAAACTTAAAAGTTAAATTAAGCAAATCAAGAACCTTCAGCTTCTCAAAGATCCCTCTCTGAATCTTAAAGCGTTCGATTCAGAAGATGAATGCTCGGCATTTTGATATTGGCCGTGGAGAATCTTTGATAGGAGGAGAGAAATGGTGACTTCAGATGTGAGCTTTGTTGATTGGTCGTTTTGTGAAGAAGAACTTGTGTTTTGTGTTCTGCCTTTTGTGTGAAATGGGCATTCGACACGTCGCTTGTTTGATTGTTCTGTTTTTCACTTTTTTTTTTCTTTAGTAGTATGTTTCATTTAAGAGTGATAATACAGTTACAAATTCTTAGTACAAATTTATCTTGTACAAACTGATGTGGTATTAATTTATTGGTTGAATAAAAATATAAAATAATAGAAATAAATTATGTGGGCCAAAGGATATTTAATTCAACTAATTTTATCATGGCACATCAGTTTGTATAATATTTTATGACTATATCATTACTCTTCATTTAATGAGGGCAAATCGGCTTCTTTTTTAATTTTAATACCTAATGCTTAATTTAGAAAACATCAAATGTGTTTCATGTTTACACTATGCTTATTATTTGACAGTTTTTATACCTATTTTTGTCATGCATCAGATAAGATTTTGGCTGTCTTGGGTGCGTAACAATTTAAATCCAGATTCTTAAAATTACTTTTTCTAGAAGTATTCAATAGATTTCGGGGGGAAAAATCTGATACATGTCTGGGTCATGTTAATAATTTTGGAAGGACTATAATTGCATTTAAACTGATTTATATAGTGCAGATATGCTTAACGCTTCAATTACGCAATATATATGTATTCAAGATGAAGAACGAAAGAAGTTTAACAGCCACAGCGACTTAGTTCTCAGTGTTAATTTTCTTTCTCCATTTTATTTGCACGCCTTTCACAGATTCAAGCCGATTTCAAGGTGGATAGATAAACCCTTTTTAGTTCCGTCTTTGTTTCTTAATGGTTTTTTATTCGCATAACGAAAACGTTTTTGTTTATTATATGTTTGAGTTATTTTGTACAAAGGCTTTCATCTTGAATTAAAGTGAATGGACCTAGTCATTTGAGGGTTTCACTTTAAAGCTTCTGACTACAGAAGTCAAGGCTTGGGCAATACATATACATGTAATAAATGAATAATAATATATTAAAAAAACTAAAATTAAGTAATTAACAACAAAAAAAAAAACAAAACGAAACCAAATTGGCAAATCCCAAAACCAAAATTTCACATTTGTCTCCCGTAGGTCATATTCGACCTCTCACAGCTATCCTTACAATAACTCAGCCTTACCTCGTAGCCTTCTACCACCTTCGCTCCTCCTAGCCTTTCATGTGAGTCACACACTAGTCCAGATTTAGTGTTTAGCGCAGGCGGCGTACAATGAGCCATTTCATGAACATGACTGCGCCTCTCTTCATCAATCAATTCCCACTTCCTGATCAGGATGTCCTTATCGTCATAGCTTATTGTAACGATCAGTGGGCGATACCGAGTTACTTACTCGATTTACACGCCACCGATATTTAACATTAACAATCAAACCACGCATTGTTTCCCATCCCAAGTAAGCCTTGATTTTCTTTAATTATTGTAGAAATTATGAGATTACTGAAGCCATTGTTGATGACTTGATGTTGTAATGGAGAGTAGTTTGTGGAAGAATTGAGACAGAGAGAGTGAAGAAGAAGAAGAAGAAGAAGAAGAAGAATGTTTCATTGTTGCCGTAGAAAATGGATAACGAAGAAGAAGCATTGTGTCAGTTTCAACTACAAATTCTTTTAAAAATTATTAAAGGGCATTTATCATTTAGCTAGTTTATGGTATTTTATCACTTGTAATTTGCAGTTTTTTATTTGGATAATTTGCAGATTTTTTTCTTATATGTACATTATTTTTTTATGAGATTTTGGTGGATTTTCGCTTAATAAAAAGAAATAAAAATAAAAATATATTTAAAACATTAAAATCCAAGCTGAATGGTTTTTTATTCGCATAACGAAAACGTTTTTGTTTATTATATGTTTGAGTTATTTTGTATGGCATATATATGAATTAAAGTGAATGTATGCAGCAAGATTCTATTTGAGGGTTTCACTTGGTTGTATGTTCTGATTACAGAAGTCAAGGCTTGGGCAATGAAACTGAGGCCTGCAGCACTTTCACCAGCAAAATCAATCACTTGTGATCGCTCTCACAGAAGCTACGATCTCTGCTGGATCAACGGTTCAGCGCTCTTCGACCCAAAATTTCGACATTTTTCTCCGTAGGTCATACGAATTCGACCCCGTCACAGCTATCCTTACAAATCAAAACTCAGCCTTACCCTCGTAACACTCTCACCACCTTCGCTCCTCCTAGCCTTTCATGTGGAGTCACACACACTAGTCCAGATTTAGTGTTTAGCGCAGGCGGGTACAATGGAAACTTATTTCATGAATTCATGGACTGCTTCGTTCCTCTCTTCATCACCATCAATTCCCACTTCCCTGATCAGGATGTCCTTATCGTCATAGCTTATTGTAACGATCAGTGGGCCCCAAAGTATACCGAGTTACTTACTCGATTTACACGCCACCCGATATTTAACATTAACAATCAAACTATCACGCATTGTTTCCCATCAGTAACCTTAGGGTTTATATCACATGGTCAAATGGTCATAAACCCCACGTTGCTACCAAAACAAAAAAACTTTTGTGGATTTTCGATCCTTCCTAGCGAATG
This sequence comes from Citropsis articulata, assembly GCA_030449925.1. Lineage (NCBI taxonomy): Eukaryota > Viridiplantae > Streptophyta > Magnoliopsida > Sapindales > Rutaceae > Citropsis > Citropsis articulata. The sequence goes on along the minus strand of JASUUH010000244.1, from coordinate 41,136 downwards.
CTTATAACGAAAATAATAATACCTCTTCATCGGTTCATCAAACAAAACCTAAGCTTGTTTTGGTAAACAGAAATGCTAGGGTTGGGCGCACGATTTTAAATATAGGAGCAGTTAAGAAAGCAGCTGAGGAATTAGGCTTTGATGTAACAATCTTTGAGCCAAAAGAAAGTATTTCATTGGCTGACTCGTTCAGGTTTATTCATGCTTGCCATGCAATGGTAGGCGTTCATGGCGCAGCATTGACACATTCTTTGTTCCTAAGGCCAGGCTCTGTGTTAATGCAAGTGGTGCCAATTGGGACACAATGGCTGTCGAAGGTGTATTTCGAAAAGCCGGCTAGGGTTTTGGGATTGGAGTACATAGAATGTAAAATTAAACAAGAGGAGAGTAGCTTGGTGGAAAAATATGGGGCTAATGACTTGGTGTTGAAGAACCCTCAGGTTTTTGCTGGAGGATATTGGAGCAATATGCGCGTGTATCTCAAGACACAAAATGTTAAGCTTGATATAGATAGGTTTCGGATATACTTGAAGGATGCTTATAAGAAGGCCAAGAAATTGATCGACAAGGAAATTAAGTTAGCGTGTTGAATGCTGCTTGTGTCACAAGGTATTTTTTTTTCTCTATTAAGTAATTTTTATATGGCTTTTGTGTTAATTAAAATATAGTATAGTTGAAATAATTGGGCTGTCATTTCTTCACTTCCACAGTAAGAATTAAGGTAACTAGACTATCCTTTAGGGATAACATAGTGTGTGTGTATTAACATTAAACCTGAATTTTACAGTGTCGGTTATCTAAACCAAATAATTCTCGATGATTGTAAATTTATGGCAAAAGAAAATGATAAGGTGTTCATCGTTTGCGTAAGTGACAAAACGAATGATTGAGGAATTAATGGTCATGAAAATTTTCATGGAAGAAAATTAGGATCTTTGTCAACTTTTGAGCTAGCAAGCGCAACTCCTTTACCCCACCATGTGGAAATTAGTATTGGGAGAAAATTGGGATCTTTATTTGATCATCAAATAATGATCAGATGGAGCGTAATCATAAAACAACATTGGCTCCAAAAGAATATATCAGATAAACACTTGGCAATTACTGAGTTACACTTAATGTAACATATATGTAAGTATGGGAACCACATATTTATGTGATTCCATAATTTATGTGACTCCAATACTTATATATATATTACAATAAATATAATAAAGGCTCTCCCTAAACACTTTATTGATCGATCTCCTGCTTTCAAATCTTTCAAATTGCTTTGTATATTGCATATAGCCTACAACCGTAAGTAGTATAGTAATTTTCAAAAATACCCTTGCAAACCCATCGATATCGCGGCCAAAGCTGGCGCCAACTCTTAAGCTGAAATTCCAAAAACACCCTCACGTGAGTGGTGATTTTCCTCCACAACAGTGAGCGCCGCTATTTTGACAGCACAGTTACACATACATATAATCTACCAATGTCTTGTCTTGTCTCTCTATAAATGAAACCTGCAAGGCGAAGACAGTAAGTACTTTCAGTAGCTTGTACTCACACAGAAGAGCTTTGTGTGTGTGAGAGAGAGAGATCCAAACTGAGGGAGTATTTAAAATTTAGGGGGGAAAAAAAAGGGAAATGGAGAAAGCACTAACAAAAGTGAGTAGCTTAAAGGTAGGAGGCTCATGGATCTCGAGGAAAGCTAAGGAGGAGCTCTCTAACATCACTCAAGACATCAATGTGCGTTCTGATTTTTTGTTTTTTAATTCATTTCCTTGTACAAGTTTCGGTCTTTAATCTTGTAATTAAAGTAAGTACATCATGTTTGCTTGTTATTGTTTTTGTTTACTGATGGCTTTTTGGTTATTTGTTGATTTTGTTAATGTGGCTTGATTGAGTGATACCCACTTGATTTTACTGGGTTTATTTTCATGGGAAATTACTGGTGGCGAGTAAGATCTTTGGATTTTTCTTTAATAGGGATGGATTTGCGAGATGGGTTTCAATTTGCCGATTGCTCTTTCGTTTGGATAAAGTTGGCATTTTATTTTATTTTTTTCTGAAACTTGTTTCATTTTGTGTCTCTTGTTTGTTTCTCCGTGTTCTATTTACAATTTCAAGCCCTTCAGATTTTTGTTTGGATTAATGAGACATTTCGAGCCCCTTTATATTCTAATATGTTAAAAGAAACAAAGTATGATTTAGAGTCATTTCGTAAATGTGATTTCTGGATGTACTCTTACAGCTCCAGTGCTTAACTGCTATGTACACTGCTCAAAATTCAAGTCAATATTTGTATATCGATTCATAAAGTTTCTAACGGTTTGTTGTGACGAAATCAGATAAAATATTCCCCTCTTTCCCATTGATTTTCTGTAGTTATGAGTTATTGCAACTTGCAACAGCTGTGCATCTTACTATTTTAAGTGAGTTATTTCTGGTTGAGATGAGATGAATGTAAAGGATCCAATCGTATTTCTTTGTTACAGAAATTGTTGACCTAATTAATTGCCTAGAACTAGAAGTAATTTTAACTTTCGTAATCTGTGGTGTAGGCCAGTTAGCAGGACTTTTATCACTTAATTGATTTGATTTGTACCACAGGAGCTGGAAACTGGAAAAATGTTATTTTGAATACTTTTATATCTTATCAAAAGAAAAATAGATAAGGAGTCTCCTTTTATAGAGGATAACATATTGCATCTTCTATGTTTCTGCTTGATACCCCATATTCCCTGAGAAGATTGCATCAGAAAGGGCCATTTTTATTCTTTGATACGATATTTTGTCATCATTTGGAATGTGGTGTAGTTTAGGTATGATGGTAATACTTTCTTTTTTCTAACAGCTTTCACATTGTTGCAGACTATCTCCAGTACTGTTGAAGAGAAGGCGAAATGGATTTTCAACAGGCTGAAAGGTGCGCAAGTGCTAAATTTTACTTGAATTTGCGTATGTCGAAGTATAGAAACAAATGCACTCTAGAAATGACTAAATATGGAAGAAACCGTTGTTTCACTCGTGAATATACTCTTTGCATAGTGCTCGTTGTGACTTTCGGATATAAACTTTGTTTTTTAGTCTCATGGAATGCATTCTATCAAAAGGATACTAGAATAGGGTAAATGCATTCCAATCTTGAGCATTTTCCTTTGCTTTTTATTTTTTTCACTTTAAATAATTAGGAAAGGCATGTATGCTGCTAATGGCAAGATGCTTATGTATGCACTTTTCCCATCACAGGAAAGCCCACGAAAAGCTTGCCAGACCTTCTTCGCGAGTACAACTTACCAGCAGGCCTCTTTCCCCAGAACATAATCTGTTATGAATTTGATGAAACAAAAGCCAAACTGACTGTGTACTTGCCTTCAGCGTGTGAAGTCATTTTCAAGGACTCCTCGGTTATAAGGTATGCAACGCGGGTGAAAGCGATTCTAATGAGGGGAAAGCTCTCAGGTATAGAGGGAATGAAGACTAAGGTCCTTGTATGGGTTAAAGTCACATGTGTTTCCGTTGAGAGCTACAAGTCCGATAGGGTATGGTTCACAGCTGGAGTGAAGAAATCAAGGCCAAAGGATGCTTATTTAGCCCCGCAGAATGCCATAAGAGTTGAAGAATTTTGAGTTCTAGTGTATTCATTATCGTTGTTGCTGCTGGAGGTTGAGGGCTTATGTATCTTGTAATATTTTAGGTAATCAGGCAGTAACACCGTTCATCAATTTTATGAGTAATAAATTGGACTATGTTATTGGCTTGATTTTTGAAATCTCATGGATGGCTTACATGTAGCTAATAGCTTATTTAGGATTTGGTGACGATGTATTTTTTCTACCTTCATGATTCTTTTCCTATATTTGTAGGGAATGACGAAGCAATTGTTAAACTCTTTTTTTTTTTTTTTTTGGCGAATCCTTGTGATCAGAGGACTAAATCGATTTAGTAAACTTAGTTATAAATTCTTGCAACCAAGGAAACAGAGTTAAGGTAGATATAGGAAACTGAGTTACCTTCTCCTATTGGCTAATAGGTTTAGGCATAAAATCTCTCTTCAATAAATAGACACGCAGAAGAATAGTTCTTGAAGCAGAGAGGTAACAAGAGCCAGAAGAAACATATTAATATAGTTTATGGAAAATTCAAACTCGAGAAGCACTCTAGCAATGACTTCGCTTGAACAACAGGGACAACAGCAGATAATGAGAATAATGAAGGAAGAAGAACACGATCAGAAACCAGAACAAAATCTTGCTCTTGGCCTTGAATCCAACATCGACTATTCAAAACTGACATCTTTCTTGGTGCAAGAAGACTCATTCCTCACGCCATGGAATTGGAGTGGCAACAATAAATCCAAAGGAAAGGATGACCAGAATCACTCGGCTTCTAACTCGAGGATCGGAGAGCAACAGTGCCTACACTTGGAACCTGGCTCATATTTCAGTTACAATGTGCGTGAGGATGCACTGCCTTATTTTTTCAGTGTTGCAGTTAATAAAGTAACTTGACTAACTTGTTTTCATTCTTGTTTTCACTTTGCAGCTGTTTTCACGCGGAGCCGGAAAGCACGGGAGAATCTAATTAGGACCCACCCAACCCGCCGCAGGTGTTAACATAAATGTGTATTTAATTAACGAGAGCATTGTTATCATGAAAAAAAAAATATATATATATATATATATATATATTCAATATTTTGAGAACAATATACTGTTTTTAAAGACAATTATTAGTTGCCACAAATAAACAGTAACAAATCGATTTGCACTATATATTGATTGAATTCAGGTATAGTGGCTTCATTTAGCTGTCAAAAATTTCCTAATCTGCATGCCAAATCAAGTGATACTCCGGTCGAATCACGAACGATCTCATATACTGAAATAACATTCTCAATAGTCAACAGGAAAATGATGCACCACTCCAGAAGATCTGATCGCCTATTTTGTATAACTTCTTGAAGGAAATGAATGTTGTGCTGCAAGACAAATAAATATAGTTTATATTCAGACACAAGAGTTTATAATGATAAACAAACGAATATCATGATGCAGTTGAATAATTACTATCACAGCCAAGTAATTGTGAAACGTATTAATACACTAAATATAGGCACAAAATAAAAAGAGAACCAATATAGAGCCCCAAAACACATTCCGAATTTTGATCACAAGGAAATTGATAGAAATTTGCTGATTTAGTTGTTTATTGTTTCTAGGAGGTGTTTTCTTATTTATGCGGTAATTATAGCATTGAGCATTTAGCATTTTGATTTTTTTTTTAAAAAATCACCACCAAAACTCTCAATTGCTTTCAAACTGAAGGGGTAAAATAAATAGTTCTTTAAAGTTCGATATAAGCCAAAGCAGAAGTACATGTTCCTAAGGGATGAGAGCTGACATACCTCCACAAATTTCAATTTGAAATCCAGATTTCCAAAGCGTTGTGCAACCTCATACTCCTCCCTAAGGTACTCATATATTTGAGCATATTTTGCATCCCTCCAAGCAATTTCTGATCTGAATAACCAAAGACATCATGAAAAGGGAGAATTAATCATGATTCACAAAGAAAGACTCCTATCAAAATTCAGGATGCTTTTTCTTCACTGGAAAAGAAGGTGAATATTTTAGGAAAACCATCTCTCACAAAACCCGCCCAAAAAGTACAACAGAGGGAACAACTAAATGAGAAGGATCCCCTAATTCATGAAGACATTCATGCCTCATGTAACAAATAATCACTGTGGAATATACAGTAGGCATGTCGACTCTTACAAGTCCGTGTGAGCACCGAGGACTATAGAAGTTTCAGGTCCGAAAGAGAAATTTCAATTTCATTAGGTGGTCTAGAAGAAGACTTGAAACTCATCGGATGCAAAGAATTACCTAACCACCTAAAAAACAAGCATTGGCAGTTACCTCTCAAAAAGACCCACTTTGAGAATCACATCAGCTAGATTTGAATTAGCCTTCCCCACAAGTTGCAGAAGCTTTGTCCTATCCATTGTGAAAGTTCCAGTTTTTTCCATTGCACGATTTATGCCTGCAAACTCTTCAACCAGACAATCAACCTGAGAGACAAAGTAGTCCAAAGCCATGCTTTGGCCAAGCACACTTCCGATAACGCGGACACTATCAGTATCCAAAGTCTTAAGAACAATGTAGTCTGGGCCGCCCTGCATGTCCTCAGCCAACAGTGGCTTCTCTTTTATTGCATAATCTAAATCAAGATTTCAACAACCAAATACAATTAGTATCACAACCAGAAACTTTCCACAATAGCTAAGGAGAAAACGTGAAAGGAATTGTATAAGTTTCGCATGGAAAAACTAGGAAATCCAAAGTTTTAATGTCTATGATTACAAATACACACACATGTAAGAAGAATTTGAAGAAAATTGAATCTAAATAAGAAACTTACCGTCTTTCCTCATCTCAGGGAGCATTCCAGATGCATGTCTTCTAATAATATGGAGGTAATTTTCAACTTCATGATCCTCGATATTAAACAAAACAGCAGATCCATAATGGAACACAACCATGTAACGGCAGTGGCTCACATTCCCGCAGACTCCAAACGCCTAAATCACAGTCACATTTTAACACGAAAAAGAGGAGGAAAAAAGCAAACAAGCAAAAAAATTAAAAGCCATAATAGATTTTATTGTTTTATATTTTAATTTTGAAGATCTGAAACTAAAACCATTAGTGGTATTATAAATCTAGTTACAACAACTACAAGACCCAAACAATTACTTCTTAAATCTAACAACACAAAATTAAAGGTAAAAAAAAAAAACATGATTAACATGGTAATTGAGTTAAACAAAGCTGAATGAACACGTTGTTCCTGAATAATCTTACAGAAATTTCTGAAGGAAAATCGGAGTATCTGAGGGCAACGTAATTGGTTGAGCGAGAGGAAGGAGGAACAACATGGGTCAAATTCTCAGCTTGCATGCTCTTCAAATCGATACTGCCAAAACCATGAATCTGAGAAGCCAAATCATCGTAAAAAAAGGGCGAACAATAAAAACCAAAATAGGCAATACAAAGCTATAAAACTGTATTTCTTCTTCAACAAACCCAAGATATGATCAGGCTAACCTGGTGGAAAGAAAGTAAGCTTTAACCGGTATTTTTCCAATTTCCTCATCTTCGTCGGCGAGTCCATAATTAGGGTGAAAATCAACGGACCCAGAATCTAAGTCGGTGCAAAGTCGATGTGGGATTGCAGAAAAATGTCTTAAATTGAAGAAGAAATAACGGCCAAAGAGAGGAGATTTAAGGGATTGAAGATGTTCTAGATGGGAAAAGACGTTAAAGTTGCAATTTTCATGAGTGCGGGCCATGTGGGTGAGGAGAAGAGACGGTAATCGCCATCTACCCATTCACAGTGTAATGTGTAAATGGGATTTTGGCTTTTGTGTTCAATGAATTATGCAGGAGGAGTTGGACATGGCAAATGTTGTTGTGTTGGTTTGATTTTTGGTCAGGTTTTGCAGCGAGGAAAAAATGAGATCTGTGCACTTAAAAAAATATATAAATAAATTACTGGTTTCTGCCTTTGTAATTTGTTCTCTTGCTTTGTGCTTGTATCTCTTCTTCCCTTCAAACTTCAAAGACGGCTTTCTAGTTCTTGCGCTGTGCAATCGCAATTTCTTTCCATTAAGAAAGCAAAATATGCATATTAATGGCATTTTTTCCTTTCCATAAAATAGGATCAGGATCACTCTCACGATCGATTAATCTGAATAAGCTTCGTTTATTGATTGGTAGTTAATAAATAAAAAAAAATAAAGAAGTTGAATCTTGTCAATACAACTCTTTTCAAATCTGGCGTATCATGAGATCTTAAAAACGGATGAGATCGGATCGAGGAGAGGATCCTTTTAAAATAATAACAATTCTAATTTACGAAGATTGTGGTTCTATAAATAAATATTTAGAAAAGTAAATCTCTCTTTTATTAGAGTAATTAAGCCTAAGCTCTATTATATATTTGGCTTGTGCTATTTAATTTTAATATTTTAACATAAATCTTTATTCATTAATTTCGAACAAATCTAATGGTAGATATTGAAAATAAAATAATATTTAATAGTGTATTCATCAACTATTGATTTTAGTAAATCAATGAAAATAACTTTTGGGTAAAAATATTAAGTACTTGTTTGGTATAACTTCTCTAATGGTTATAAGTATTTATTTAATGTTATAAATCTGGTTTTTAAAGATTAAGTAAGTTATTTTACTTCTACTAATAAAACTCAAATTTTAAATTTTTGGATTAAAGATTGAAAATTTTTAAATATTAAAATATCTAAATTATCTATTAATTGTTTAACAATCTTATTTCATTCATTTCATAATATAACTTTAAAAAACTTATCTATTACTGTAATTTTATAATTTTTAATAAAAACTCTCGTTCAAAACGAAACAACTAAAATTTGTTTAATAAATATTTTATTAAAAAGTTCTATTTGAAAACTATAACAAATGGAACCTAAGTTGAGTACTCTTCTACTCCACTATTGGGCTATAAAAATAAACTTCATATTTAGGGGTGGCCATTTTCCAACTCAACAAATTCATAATTGCACATCCTTATCTATAGTGGAAACTAAGCAGTGTGAGAGACACAATATTTGAGAAATAATGATATTATCGAAATTTTATTTTAAATTTCATCTTAAATAATGTGATTATGTGATTAGATGATTGATAATTTTTCATCAATCTCAAATGAATTAATTACAATCATCTCTCTATTGGTTTGATGAAATCTATGTCATTTGTAATAAAATTTTAGGACATCTAAAAGTACTTTTAATTTGAAATTTAAGTAATAAAAGTACTTTTTATATTTTTTGAATGATTGTTCAAGTACTTTAAATGAGTACATGTATACATTGCCAATACTCTACCCCGAAGGATATGTGGTTCTCAAATATATAAATACATATATACTTATACATAGTATATGTGTGCACGTTGCAAATACATTGCCTCGTTTAGGATTGCTCTGAGACACTCAAAATTGATCTTTAAAAAATAAAAGCTAATTTTGATGTTTCTTAATTTTTTTAGAGATTATTCTAACAAAATTACCTCTCTCTACAGTAGATTTTAAAATATATGGAAAGTAATTTTTTAAAATATAATTTTGAGAATCTTTTTTATAGTTAATATAATTATATATATATCCTTGTGTATAGTATAAAAATGTAATATTATCCTTATTAATTAAGAAATAAAGTTATTAACTTTAAAGAGATTATTATTGTTACCAATCATATTGAGATAATAAAATAAAAAAATTAAAATTAATAACATAAAATATTTATTTTAGTTATTAATTATTATATGCACACAATAAAAATATTCTATGTTCATGTTTATAAATGTTTAAATGAATTTTATTCGATATTATATCTAATTCAATCATATGCAATTTTTTAATAATTTAATGGTAAAATTTAGTAAATACATACAAATATTTTTAAAATAAATTTTATAAAATATTTAACTAATTTTTATTTACCGCTGATTATTTTTACAACACTGGTATAAGTATTTATTTAAAAACTACAGCATACTCTAAGGCCAAGAAACCAATTTGTGTTTTGACCCCCATAACTTTTAACAAGAACTAAAAAAATGTTGCCAATATTGTAAATTTATATGAATGTAATAATAAGGTCGAGAATTAAACGTCATCGTTTGGCACGGTTAATGTGAAACTGTTCCCTAGCAGTGGAAGAAGCAGCCAAGTGAGCAAAAAGCGTAGCATTTGAGAGAACTGAGAAAATCAAGAATGGCGATATCAGGGGACTTGAGGGTCGCCGCAACATTGGCATCTTATCATCAACACCCACTTCGTAGCTCGTTACCTTCTTCAAAGGTCCTCAATTCTTTCTTAATTTTTCTTGTCGTTTACATATGTTTCTGTCAATTTATTCTTCTTCTGTTACGGGTCTTATGAAATCTGCCCAATATTCTTTTAATAATATGTTTGTTTTTTGATACGATGAAGTACGTACTCGGATTTTTGATGGATGAATTTAGGGTTGGAGTGAGAATTGTTTTTTGTGTTTGCGTAATTATGGCTCATTTCTTGGTTCAATTGACACAAATTTTTTCGAGTCAGTACTCAGTAAGATCTGATGCACGTGTAGCTTAATTCTGTTTCTAAGTTCGCAAATAAATGTAAATATAGTGTGTTATTATACTAAAATTATAAGCTATCTCCTTAACAGCTTGATAATGTTTGAGTTGTTCTTCTGGTTTATCTGTTTTGTCAGTCTGTAGAATTTAAGAGCAACTATTGTTGAAAACTTTGTTTTATTTATTCTTTTTTCCCCTGGTATGCCCATTTAGGCCCAGTAGTGCGTAATAAAATCTCATAAAAGGTATCGGATAGCAAGACTTGTAAATCAATTAATTTCTCAGGCTTTGTATTGTTCTAAATAGTCAGTTTCTATTGTTATGTTTTTTTCGTTTCCATTTTTCTTTTGCGATATTCAATTTTTAAATGTTTTTTGTGTTTTGGAGTGAATCATCTGATACTGAGGGCTTTGATGTTTCGGACTAGTCTGTGATGTGCAGCTAAGTTCTATTCCTTGTTTACTTGGCAATAACAACCGTCTAATTAATCACGAACTATGAAGTTTTGTATAACCATGGGCAAAAAATGCAAAGACATAACAGTGACTGTTGACATGTAAGGGTTATAACTGCGGTGGCGATTGGTTGTAGGTGTCCATCATAGGTGGCTGTGGTGAAGTCAGTTGGGACTATATTTGAAAAGTGATTTTGTTTAACTGATTACATAGCTAACAAAGAATGCTCGACAGAATGTAAAGTGAACTTCAAAAATTGCAATTTGTTGACTAAGCTGGTGCACGTGGCCATAGTGCTGGTGGGGATGGTGGTATTGGTTCTGTTTTCCTCAAATTATTCTCACCATTGTTACACAACATCAATAGACAATAACAGCATGTTGGCCCAGCTGTGGGGAAGCTAAAAAGTGCATGGTTGTCTGGTTAAATCATGATGATATTGGATGTCCAAATGCAATTTGATTAGTTTTTGTTGTTGTCACTGATGAAATGTGCTGTTGCAGAAAATAAATTTTGGTTCCTCTTAATTCTTGGATTGAATTTGATTCGAAGTATTGTGAAGGGTTAGGAGGTTGCTTTTAGTATTCATGCTGTCTAAGCTATTTTAAAAGTAAATAAATGCCTAGCAACACTAAAGTATCTTACATAATCTATTGTTTTACAGGTAGATTTTGCTGGTTTCACTTCTGAAATCACACCGAAATGGCCTGGCATGGCTATTGATAATTATAGCATGCGTCAATCTAAACTGTTTTCTAGGATCTCGGGTGATTATAAGCTCTCCCCAAATCCCATTAGTCATGAAGTTGAGAGTTTCCTGCTCAATGCAATAAATATGAGCTTCTTTGATCGTCTAAACTTAGCTTGGAAGATAGTATTCCCATCTCCGACAACCAGAAGAAACTCTAATGCAAGGATTGCCAAGCAGCGATTGCAGATGATTCTCTTCTCTGACCGATGTGCTGTTAGTGATGAGGCAAAACGGAAGATTGTGAACAACATTGTGCACGCTTTATCAGATTTTGTGGAGATAGAATCACAGGATAAAGTTCAACAATGTCTCTACTGATACAGATCTTGGTACCATTTATTCTGTCACTGTGCCTGTCTGACGGGTGAAGCCAGAATATCTAGATTCTTATGACGTGGGAACGATAGCAAATGTTGATTACAAAGACACCGGAGAAACCTCTGGTTCTGTAGATGTCAGGTTTGATTTCTTTGTTCCAGATGAATAACTGCTTGGTCCTGAACTTCCAAGTGACGAAGAAAACAATTGTGTTTCCCAGTTTGACAAGTTAACGTTCAGATGTTTCAATGTTTAATCCTCAAAAACTTTACACTTGTGTATAGAATTTAAATTTCGTGTATGATAATTGGTAATTTTGCCCTGTGAGATTCTAGTTTGCTTGGATGTTCAGTTTTTCGACTCTTTATGGTGTATCTATCTACTCATTTCTTCATGTTTAGAAATAGATGGCTTGTTTCTCCAAGCCCGGCATTAAAGGTTTTAACTCTTAATCTTAGTATGGGAAAGTCCGGATGGAGAAATCCAATAAAATATATATATATATTTTTTACAAGTATTTTGAAATTTGTTTCTTATTTACATAATAACAAGACGATTTTCCTCATCATTCCTCAATTTAAAAATGTATGTGAATGCAATAACATCTGCAAGGGCTAGGATGATTGAGAAACACCACTTTTGCAAACTTTTTTATTAATTTTATTTTTGAATCTGCATATCTTATACTAGTATTTTATAAACTACAATAGAAAATGCATTACAAGTAGGCAAGTCGTGTTAATAATCACTTTGCTTTACCAAAAGTTATTTATTTTACTGAACGTAAAAGAACAAATTAGGGGGTCTGGGTCTCATTCATTTACAGATTTCATACTCCAAATTATTTTCAAAATAATAATAAATCAATCAGCCAAAGGGTCGTGCTGCAAAATTAGGACCGATTAATACACTGCTCTTAGAAGCTAGGAAATAGAAAATTGAAACGGACTGCAATGGAGAAAATTTCCTTCCCGGATTGAATTTGAAAAGCCAGGGGTAGATTAGTAAATCAACATTATATTGTAATTTTTTCCCCAAGTTGTAAATTTGGGCGGGAAATTTTCAGGTTGAAAAACAAATCCTCGTTGATGTTCACATTTATCAGACAATTAGTAGGAGGAGTAGAGTAGAGCTAGGGTTTCTGTTTCACTTAACTGAGACTGAGAGATTGACAGATGTGTTGAGTTCCTTCTTTTGATTTTCGAAATGAAAGGCTTTCGTTTAGAGTTCGAGAAACCGATTGCTGACGCAATTTCCAGGATCCGATTCGCTTCACATTCTAATAATCTCCTAATTTCTTCTTGGGACTCCGTGAGCGTCCCCTTTACTCTTCGTTCTCATTTTCTTTTTCCGAGAAATGTTACAAACTGCAGTTTTAAATTTTATATATAACTCGTAATTTCTTTTTTATTTGTTTATTTCTAGAGCCTTCGTTTGTACGATGTGGATAGTTCTCAGCTCAGGTTAGAATCCCCCGGGGAGCCTCCACTTCTCGATTGCTGTTTTCGAAACGACGCCGTTGTGTTCACCGCAGCCTCTGACGGTTTCATTAGAAGGTTCATTTACCTTATATCACATTTTCTGGAGTTTTAGTTTCTTGATTTTAATGTGTGTGTGTGTATATATATAATTTTAAATTGCGAGCAAATTTGAAAATTTTTTAAAACTGTATGGTTTAATAGTATTGTGTAATTAAATTTTAAAATTAGACGGTCTTTCTTAGATTTTTCTTTATTTTAAAATCTTAGATTGGAAAATTTTCCTGAATATATATTAAATCTACTACTAAATTTAAAATTTTCATTTTATTTACATAGAAATTGCAACTACGGAAAAAAATTACATGAAAAATAATAATTATTATTATTGGTTTCATTTAAATACTTATACTGGTATCAAAGTTTTGATTATGAATATCATTATTATAGGTGTGACTTGCATTTGGGAATTAATGATACTGTTGGAAATCATGACGATATTGCAACCTGCCTTCAATTTTCCGAAGAAACTAGTGAGCCACTCTTTCCAATTTAGTGCTTCTACCATGTTATTTTGTTTGGGCTTCTTTTGGCGAACAAGTTTTTATCAATAGTTTTCAGAAATACAACTGCGGGGGATGTGAGGAGCCCTACGGTTTTTGTCAACATGAGTTACATAATTCACTCCTTGGGATGTGGTAGGCCAAGTAGTTACTGCTGGTTTGGACAAGAAGATAATGTTTTGGGACATACGCATGGGGAGAGCTTCGGGAAATCTAGATGCAGACGTGGCGTGTATGTCGCTCTCTGGGTATGACTTGATAGTGGCCGTTGGAGCATCAGTAAATATGTATGACTTGCGTAATTTAGGCAGATCTGTTCAATCAAGTGAATTGCGTATGGATGTACAAATAAAATGTGTCAGTTCAATTCCTTATTCTAGAGGTATTAAAAATGTGGGTTCTCACCTTTGCATGTCACATTTATATCAGTTATGCATGCGTGATTCAGATTTTAAGCATGGCTTCAAATCATGCGTTCTAGGGTTCAAGATTTCCAGATTTTCAGATCAGATTTGTGATATTGATGTTATGATCACACCAAATTTTCTTAATTTATCCTATCACTTGTTGGGAATTCATGTCCTTGCAGGACATGTGGTTGGATCAATAGATGGGCGGGTAGCAGTTGAGATCTCTCATCCATCTGATTCAAATAACCCAGGGTCAGTTTTTAACTGGTATTTCTTCCAATTGTTTGATATACTTGTGATTTTATTTATTTTCACTTTGATCTTTTTGTGATTGCTTCAACACACTTGCATTGTGAAATCAAATTCATAAAGATGATTCTTTGTACATTCTATAGACATTGTTGTTGCTTCTGTAGCACATGAAAAACTAAGGAGATCGTAGATGAATTCCAGTTAAAATTTCACTGCCACAAGTACTTGTCTTATCTGATATTTTTGTTCATTCTTTTTGTTGCATGCTATCATTTGAGTTGAAAGTGGATCTTCTTTTTGTTGATTTTTGAGAATAAAATGACCTTTAGAATGTTTCCGAAACCCTACCATAGTATTTGGTATTAAGTTTCATGTTTTCAATTTTCTGTTGCAGGATTGACAGGCCATTGTATAATGAAAATCATTTGCTCAAACTTAGAGCTAAAACTAGCTCCTGGCAACCTATATTTTTTATTTAATTGTTTCATGATGGGTTTACTTTCAGATTTCAAAGCCAAGTTGTTTAGAACATTGAGCATGCTATTTGGTGTGGACTAAAATGCTGTTTGAGATGTAGTATATTCTCAGTATGCTTGTAGCCTGTAGGGCATGTTATCTTATGTGTCTTATACTGTGTGACAGATACATGTTCCGGTGTCATCCAAAGTCCAAGGATGGAAGACATCATCTAGTCCCTGTGAATGATGTTGTATTCAGACCACTGTATGTGCATTTCATTCTGCGGCTTCTTCTTATAGATTTTTTGATGTTATATTGATGATCATATGTTTTTGATTTAGTTCTCGTGGTGCTTTTGTTACTGGTGATAATGAGGGGTATGTTGCTGCATGGGATGCCCAAAGTAGACGAAGATTATTTGAGGTACGTTCGTCTCATTTTTGGGACTTTCGACATGCTGGTTCTCACAATGCATGTAATGTCTGATTCGTCAGTATATAAAAACTACCATTGTTAGACTTTAATGCAAATCATAACATCACCTCTATTAAAAGAGATCAACATGTTTAATCACCTGGCTTTTTAATTTGGAAACTGATGAGTATTGTTATCACATCAGGTAGTACGATAATCTGGATATGCATTTCGTTCTATGTAAATGATACCTTCAATCCGCATGCACGTGCATATACAGTTCCTGCATTGCCCTAACATTCTATTGCTTTCAGTTGCCTAGATTCTCAAATAGTGTGGCATCATTATCATGCAACCATGGGGGACAACTTCTGGCTGTTGCATCAAGCTGCACTTACCAAGAAGCTACTGCAATGTTAGCGATTACCTTGTTCTATTCTTTTTGTTCTGTAAATGATTTTTCAATTTGACTGTTACCGGCAAATTGTCATTGACAATATAGGGGGTTGTGGCTTCACTTCAGATTTGTTCATGTTGTTGTGTGCACTTGTTGCAGAGAAGAGCCACCTCAAATATTTATTATCAGAATAGATGACATCCAACAGCAATCAGCTTGGGTTGGAAGCTCTAGTGGGCATTGATACTGCAAGATATCCTTCCAAAGAAGGTAACGATGAGAGTCTTTGAAGATGTCACTCGGCAACACTGAGATTTTGCAATTTGTCCCCTATTTCAGCAAGTCGCGAGCAGTCAATTGTCTGATTGATTAGATATGAAGAATTAGATTATTAAATCCCCTTAACATCTCCAATACTTGTACCTATCAAAAGCAAAAATCCTGAAAATATTTAAGTGCAGGAACCGTAATGCTTAGATTTTGGAAATGTGCCCGTTGGCAAATGTTGTTTGTAGGTTGATTTTTGTAATATTCCATGTCCCCTAAAACAGATACCACTTCGATTGATTGGTTTTGTTGTTCAGCTATAAGCCTATAACTAACAGTCTTCAATTATTGCTTACACTAGTTTGCATTCGCGAAAAAAAAGAAAAAAAAAGAATATGTACATGATAAATGGTCATCTTGAGCTTTGATTGCCTATTGAGATATTTGATAAGCAAATATTTGAATTGATTATCATAAAGATGTAAAGGATAAATTTTGTTGATAGATTAGACATGGATACAATATTGTTTTATCCATCCTATCTAGTTTTATTTAGAAATTAAATCAATCATGTTAAGTAACATATAAATCCAATTAACAAGGGTCACCAGATGTAATCATGAATAAAAAAAAGTTAATTTTTTTCTATTTTTATTTACGAAATTATTTTTTACGTCAAGTGATACAAGATTCTAAAATTGGAAAAGAAATTGTCCAACATTCATCAATTGAAAGTAATTAAGTAATTAAAATGCCCTATTTAGTGAACTATCAATTTTACTTTTTATTTTAAAAAGTTATCCGATTTATGTTGAAAATTAATTATACTATCATTTTGATTTGCTAACAACTTTTTTAGTGAAGTCAGATGTTAATTTCATTCTTCTTTTTTTTTAAAATTTGAATTTGACTAAAATCTAAATGAGTCTAAATATAAATTTTGAATGATTTATTTATTTATTTTTAAGTGGTATTTTGTTTATTTTATAAATAAAATATTTTTTAAACATAGTTATTAAACATTTTTGTCTCAAAATGAAAAAAGGATTAGAGTTTATAGTTTAAGAGATAAGTACATTTGATAGATATATTTTTAAATTTTTAAATTTACTTTTTATTCAAACTTTTTTTATTAAATAGAAGTCATTAATTTTTATTCAAATATAGATATCTAAAAATTAAATATAAATTATAAAAATAAATAAATAAATTTTAAAAAAATTAAAAAGTTTAAATTAAAAAAATCTGAAATTAATAAAATTTTAGGATGTCTAAGAAATGAAGCTCATTGATTCGTTCGCAATTGGGACCCCTCGCAATTCTTGATCGTGGAAATACAAATATTAAAAGAATACAGTTTTGTTTTTTGTTAAATAATATCCCAAATATTTAATTAAGGTCAAGAATATATGAAGCAACCCTTAAATATGGATAGGTGCATGCACGAACGCATCATCAAGACGCACACGTGCCACTCCCGGAGTCTCAGCGTCAACACAACGCAACTAAAGATATTGATTTACGGAAATCTGGACCGTACAAAAAAAAAAAAGAAATCCAACGGCTGAACCGTGGATAGATTTGAAGTCTCATTCTCTCTCACTCTCTTTACCCAGCTCATTATAAGTATCCGAAACCCTTCTGCATCAAAAATTTTCTCCTGGTGATTGAAGGTATAGTTCGATTCTAACAAAATTTGGTTGTCGAAGCTCTAATTGTGAATCGCAGGAACCGGACGATATGTCGGACGAAGAGCACCACTTTGAGTCGAAGGCCGACGCCGGCGCCTCCAAGACATTTCCTCAGCAGGCCGGAACCATCCGCAAAAACGGTTATATCGTCATCAAAGGGCGTCCTTGCAAGGTAAGCTCGCTCAGATCTGAAGTTTTGTTTGGATCCGTTTTTCGTTTTCTGTGCTTGCTTGAGATCTGCATTCACCGCATAGCTTTCCCTAAATTCATCCCAAAAAAAAAAAAAAATTATATCTTAGTAGAAAAATTGTTTAACACGTCACGTGTTGTCGTGTCATGTCATGAATTAGTTTTGAATATTGAAAGAATAATGGATAAATCACTTCACCTGTGAAATTAATTCTCTAATTATTACATAGAACTGAGATATGAGATGTATGTCAGAGGAATATCTAATTTATGCAAAAAAAATTTGAAGGATTAATTATGCAAATTAAGATGACGATTGATGTAGGAAATTTTTTGGAGATTTTCTACTGACCTAGCAAATACCCAGAGAAAAAATATCAGTTTTAGTGTGTGTGTGTGGGGGGGGGGGGGTTAAGCTAATTTTTGATACAGAACTTTCTGTGGTTTATTATTTTGACCAAAAAATAAAAAATAAAATAAAATGAGTGATCCCATGGGAGTCGTTTCAGCAATTAAACTACTTTGTTTGCTTTGTTACAGGTTGTTGAGGTTTCAACTTCCAAGACTGGAAAGCACGGTCATGCTAAGTGTCACTTTGTAGGAATTGACATCTTCAATGGCAAGAAGCTTGAGGATATTGTTCCCTCTTCCCACAACTGTGATGTATTGATTTGAGTGCATTTAACTTTATAATTTTTTACTTCTTTTTTTTTTTTTAAAAATCGAAATGTGTTTTATTTCACTTTATAGGTTCCTCATGTCACTCGCACTGACTACCAGCTGATTGATATCTCTGAGGATGGATTTGTATGTTCTTACTTTGTTTTTTCATGTTCATTTTACTTGTCTTTTTTGCTGTAAATGCTATTAGTTAATTTCTGATACTCTAATAAATTGCAGGTTAGCCTGCTGACTGAGAATGGCAATACCAAGGATGACCTGAGACTTCCAACTGATGAAAATCTTCTTTCACAGGTTAGTTGACTGATTTCCATTTTTACAAGGAATGCCATGTTGCTGTGTGTTATAATTTTAGTGTTATGGTTTGGAGGTATGAGATAAAAATTGGTATGTTATGTTCTATTCCTAGTCCAATCTGTCATATTAAAAGTTGAATCTTGTTTGATCATAATGGCAACCTTACAAATTTTGCCATTGTTGAATTTGAAGTTTTAGAAGCTTGGATCATCAGGTTTTGATTATTGACAATTGAGACTTATATGAGCAGTTGCTGCTTGTGATGCCTTTCTGCAGGATAATGATAAAGCAAAATTTTGCATGAATTTTTGCTCATATTCAAATATTTATGTGATTTTTGAATTGCAATTATCAAGTTCCATCTTTCTGCGATTTTATTGAAAGTAGTAATCTACGTAATTATAATGTTTATTTTGATTTTTTTTTTTTTGGTTGTCTTTAATTTGAATTTTTCTTTTTTACAGATCAAGGATGGATTTGAGAGTGGGAAAGATCTGGTTGTCTCAGTTCAGTCTGCTATGGGTGAGGAGCAGATCTGTGCCCTGAAGGACATTGGCCCCAAGTAAAAGACTTTTGCTTGATCGAGAATGCGGATCGCTGAAAGCTGTGGGAAGGTGGATAGTAGTGTAGCTTACTGATGTGTCCGGTTTCACGATGAATGGGGGTCATCACTTCCTATAAAATGACTCTTACCATATTATTAATTGTTTCCTATCGACAATATTTTTGTTCTGTTTGATTGCTTCAAAGTTGAAACATGATTGTTCTCGGTGTGTAGAAGTTATATCCGCCAACGTGACTGTATATACACTTCGAAGCACCTTTTGTTTGCTTCAAACATGCAATTTACAGCTTCGTGGTATCACTTAGCATTTCAATCTTTTTTGGTTACGCAGATACCACGCATGGTCTCACAGCGTGTATTCTGTTGAATTATCAAATTTTTGAGAAGTGCTTGGTATGGGTTTCAAAATTGAGCCATGCTCTGATTTTGCTTTGGTTTCGGTAAAACAATGTGAGTTACAGTGATAATCTGATTTAACTTTGTCTGGGGTAAAAAAAAACAAATTAATCGCCTATGGATAGGATATGACGCCAAACCTAAATTGTAAGATGACTTTAGAAGCCTTGCACAAGCACTTTTGTCAAAATATCAATCAAAACATCCGAAGAGCAGATAGGAATTGGAGTCACAATTTGTCACCTCAACAAGTTATTCGAAATATTCATCATTTGATTCTGTGAAATAAAAAGGGCCATCGACAAATTTCAAAGGGATCACGTCGTTTCCAAACAGTCCCTAAGCTCACCATTTCGCCATGAGCCTCTGTTTCTCGAGTTTCTGTATGAAACTCTTGAAGATAAAATCAACAGCAATGATGAGATCAACTACAGGACCTCATCTCTCGGCGGATAACAGTACCAAGCCAATCATCAGGAATTTTTCTCTCAATTCTCCACATAGTGCCTTTGCCGAGTGGCTGGTGGCTGCCTGTAAATAGCTAAACATCTCAATACTACAGAAATTGAATTGCCCATAGAAAGCAAAAGGGCAAAAGAGTAACGTGACAGAAAGTTAGCACCTTCACTATGTACACATCAACACCAAGTTTTGCAATCATGGCAGCTTCTGATATCTTGGTCACCATTCCTCCAGTTGTATCGTGGGCAGCCACGGTTATTTCAACTGTTTGGCAGGTAAAAGTTTAGCAAGCTTTGAATGACGATGTCATAGATAGTCTGCTATGAGATTAGATAGCTTATTAAATTTTTGGAATGTCATAACTATGTTTTTACCATAAAAGCTCATCCACTAACCTTGGTTATTCATATGCTGAAGTGTTGGTTTCATTATGGACCAGCTCCCGTCTTCCCTTACGGCTGCCAAATATTTTAAAAAAGAAAAAGAAAAGAAAGAAATTGTCATTTCAATCTAAATAAAATGAGTATCATCTACATACCTATGGCCAACAGAGAGTGCTCACCAATCTCTCTCAACAGAACTGCAGTAGGTTCAGTTGGTGGATGGCTGTATACGCCCAAAACATCAGTCTTTAATCCCCATTAATCGGACAACACTCATCGGATGAAGTTTGATGTAAGAATGCAGCAACATAAAATTTTCACTTAATAGAAATCACTATGGGGTTATGCCTAGCGATCAGATGGGCAGATCGGTACCTTTTGAACGACAATTATTATTAATTACACAGAAATAAACACAATGGTTGAAGAGTTTAACTATATGTGAGTCATCTAGATCTGATGGTGCATAGACAAATTGAAAACATTGTTGGCTGGAATCCATTAAGCTCTATCCAAGATACAAATGCACTGAATGAAATTTTTCATTGACAAAGGATACAAGAAAAACAACATAGTCAGGCTTCATGTATGCTGCTAGATGACGTATAATTACATCTCCGCTCAATATGGTGCATCCCTGCCGTAAACAAGTTAAAAAAATGTCAATTCCAAAACAAAGACAAGAATTGAGACTGCTAATTATCAGAGATAGCATACCTGTACATCGTCAAGCACCGCATCACCATGTAGAACCTACAAAGGCAGATCATAATCAGCATCATTACAATATAAATATTAGAATTTCTAGCTTTGGAAGCTTACAGGAACAAAACCAGATTGAACTGTCTTGGCCACTACAGACAAATCAGCCACTGGTAACTGTGGAAATACAAGAGTTCAAGCTTAGGAAGAAAAATTACTCCGGGAAAAAGGAATTTTAATAGAGAATTAATTGGTGCTAAAAAATCTAACAAAATAGAGCATTCTGAATGTTTCTAACATTTCCCCCAGAGGTTGACCATCCACAAGAAAATGGAGACATCCCAATAGAAGGAATACCCTCTGCAAAAAAGGCAAAAAATCGTTTTAAAGTGGTGTGTTTCACTTCCACGGACATTGAGTGAAGAAGAGACATTGGGTCGGCTATGTGGGTATTTTACATGCAAAAAATTGGAAGGAAATGAAACAAACAAACAGAAAAGAAGATACAAAATTTACATAGATTCACATAAATTTATTTCCAGGTTGTGAAAGTTTTGGCATCTATTAATGCAGAATATGACAAGTCACAGAATCATACACTACCTCGGGCAAGTGCTCTAACAATCTCAAGGTTGAGGGTTGTAACCTGAAATAGAATAAACAATAACAGAATAAAATATCAATATGGGATCAAAAAGACGAGATCACTGTTTCACAAAGCTCAAAAGAGGAAAAGGAAAAATCATAGGCTCAGTGAATGAACGTACAGAAATGCGTGTGGCAACAAAGCCAGCCTTGACAAGAGGCTGTTGCAATCCTCCTTTGTGAACCCCAGAATTGCTAGCCTGAAAGTGCCCAAAAGAACCTAAGACCAACCACATCTTTAGAACACTTGAAAAGAATTTTAAATACCATTTTGACAAATTCAAATTCAATAAATGAGCTCATTGAACAAACCTGCTCCATGAACAACAATAAAGTTGGTAGAGTCCACACTTAGCTTATCTCGAAAACCAGCTACATTACAAGCGATATCAGAAATTCCAGGTCTCTTGCTCCAATCCATCCCAACAGCCTTATCAGAACTAAGCAATGCTTGCCTCAGCTGTGTAGAAACTATCTCAAGATTTTCTTCATTAATTTTCTCTAATTCATTTTTGCAAGTGATTGCCGCCCCTCCTATATTTCATGAACCCATTTGCAAAGTATTAGTCATGCATTATTTATTTGAGAGTTGATATTAATAAACCAATAAACATTTTAGAGCCTGAACACGAAAAGATAGCCAAGACTAAACTGTTAAATGTCATAAATATCGGAAATTTAACAACTTTCAAGTGCTAATTCAATCAAAAAACTCCATTAAGCAATTTGATTAATGATCTGAATAAATAAATTTGATGATAAAGAGACGGACCCAGTTTCACGATACAACGTATTGGATTGGTCTGACTGACATCGGTTGCTGTCTGGTTACCGTTAGACTCCATCTAGTTGTGCTCTGTTTGGTTAGTTTCTTCCTCCCAGCTCACCTTTGGCTTCTGCTTCTGCTGACTCTTCACTCGCCCATAATCGAAATGAAATTAAAAAATTAAACTAGGGCATCGTCATGTTACCTGCCACCTGAGAATCTTCTTATTATTCATAAGCTTTAATTAGTTCATTAAACACTGTGTTTTTGAAATATCATTTCCTTTCCGGTATTTTAATTTAACTTTGTCAGGTGACCTCGCCCGAGCTGCGGTGTTGATTTAAAGCAGGACAACTGGTTGGGCCCAAATGAGTAAGCCCACATTATCCGTGCAATCTTATTGAGCGTCATCGAAGCCCGAGCGTCATCGATGCAGGACAACCTGAATTTGGCCGCCCTCCCATTTCGGGTCCATTCATAATTGAATCAATCAAAAAACATTTGTTTCTTGAACTGTTGCTGAGCAATAAAAATGGGGTTGGCAAATTAAGGGTTTGGGCCGGTCTTCACATGATAGTATAAGTGTAAAGAGTGGGTCTGAGCTGGGCCCACTACGGTTTGGCTGAACTTAGACTTTTATTTATTTGATTTAACTTTTTTATATTGTTGTAAATTTAAAATAAGTTAATATTAATCAAGTTGTTATAATCAACAATGAATTAAAGAAAATAAATATTTTAAAATAAAAAAATACATAAAGCAAATGAAGCAAGTAAAAATTTAATTTTTTTAGTACTGCATTATCTAATTCAAGTTCGTAGAGTTTAGTATTATAATTTGAGTGATAATCTGATAAATTCTTGTATAAAACTTATCTTATCTATTAATGTAATATAAAATAATAGAAATAAATTATGTGAACTAAATTATATTTAATTTAATCAATCTTATCATGCTACATTAATTTGTACAAAATAAATTTGTACAAGAATTTATGACTATATCATTACTCTTATAATTTTAAACTTTCTGATTCATTATTAATATATAAATTAGTAATTTAATCTTTTTTTCATTGTTTTTTAAATTTAAATTTATTATTTGAATTTATAAATTTATTTATTTAAAAAAATTGAGGGATTAGACTTGGTCCCCCCGAGCCAAAGCCCTCTGGGACAACCTAGGTTTATTTGTCATCCCCAAATAAAAGTGAGTTTAAAAAGGGTTAGCTTGTTTCTTGCTCAAGGAGGGGCTGAGCAGCTAGGAGCTAGCTATAGGTAGCTATGCTAAGGTTCTTGAATGGATCGAAATTTTTAATTTGAAGGAAAAGGGAAATTATTAGTTTTAGAAGTACTTGGGTGATATATTTATCATTAGTGGATCGAGACACATGAAGAAAACGTGATGATAATTGATAGACACGTGACGAAAACGTAATGTGTATGTGAATGCCGGGCAGTGCGCAGACACATAGACATTGTAGTTAGGCTTAGGCCCCGAATGGACCCAACTGTATGAGGATAACATTAAACATAACAATAAGGGAGGGCCGAACCTGCTGTTTCCAGCTACTAAGATAAGACATAAGAGTAACAGACTAACAGGCCAATCATATCTCTGCTTCCCGCTAATCATCAACAAGAAAGAGCATGGATGCACATTTTCTACTCTTTGTTTTAACTTGTCATTATTGACAAGGGAAGGGAGCTTCGTTGAGTATTCATTCCTGCTCCCGTTCAAAATTTCTAGGCAACCCGATTTTTCCATAATTGAATATAACATTATTATATTTATTTATTTATTTATTAATAAAAAATAATTTATTCTAAGAAAATATTAATTTAGTACCACATTATTAATAATTATATTTTATTTATGTTGCTCTTATTAATATTTTTTAATTTACTTAATTAAAATTAATAAAAAAATTTGTGATTTACATAATTAAAAATATTAATAATAATCATTGACTTATATGATTAAAAATAATAATAAATAAATTATTTATTTTAAGAATATATTTTAATCCAAGACAAAAATATATATATATACAAATAATATTTTAATTCTTATTCCACCCTCTTATTTTAGTGTAAATAAATAATTTATTTATAATTTTACTTCATATTTTTTATCTTAAGATTCCCATCCCTCAAAATTTTCAATCCTATATGAAAAATAAATGATACCCAACTACTTATTGGGTTTGCGACGTGGCGTCGAATTTTTTTAAGTGAAGCGCAATCCAAAATATCAAGGTTTACGTCGGACAAAACTTTCTCAGTCGTCCATCTGGTGTGTGGCAGCTGTGGCACGATTTCTTTTCTTTCTTTCCTTTTTTGTTTTTTTAAAAAGGAAATTAAAGTACGGACAAAATAAACGATGTATGGTTGGGAATTTTGTATTTTATGGGTAGAAACAAACGAATTATAATTTGGAGTTTAAGGGAAAAACTCTATCCAAACGCAAGGTAGGCGGGGTGGCCCCCAGGAAAGCAAAGACTTTTTAGTTTTAGACAATTAAAGTCAAATTTATGTTGCAAAGACGTGACAAAGTTTGGAGTTTTTGTTGGCATGTCTAATACCGTAAGTTTTTCCTTAACTTCCCAACTCTCCACTTGAAGAAACCCGTGTGCGTCCACTGCACGTCTCCATCGTAGCCCTTTGTTTCTGGTTAATACCAACTTACATGTTTCAGTTTCACTAAAATCACTCTACCGCAAACACCGCAACTTCTTTGGATATTTCCCCCCCCCCCCCCGCAAGTGTTATGTTTCCATATTACATGTGTGACAGAATAATTAGGCAATTTCCTAATTTGCTATGTTGGAGCAATACTAATAATGATACTTCATTACATGAACATGATAGAGATTACCCCGACTTGTTTATTTATTTTGCGTCTAAATGGGCAAAAAAAAGGACAACTCACAAGCAGCGCATAATCACTGATTTTTTCTTTTAAGAAAATTATTTAGCGGGGCCTGGCCAAACTCATCCAATCATTTACTGCCACGTAGAGAAACCACATATAAATAATACAAAACAAAGTTGTAACAAAAGCAGATGTCACGTATCTACTGGCGCCAGCACAGCTAATAAAAAAAAGTTCGGTAGAAGAGAGAAAATGAAAAAAAAAAAAAAAATTGAGGCTGCTAACTGCTGCGTCATCTAAAGGCAGAAAAGTCAAATCGCGTTGAAGACGGAAGCTGTCCCCAATCAGATTGTTTCGCCTGAGCAATCTGAGAAACAGACAAAAGTGAAAGAAGGAAAGAAAGAAGTAGAAAAAAAGAAAAAATCTCCAGGAGGAGAGTCGAGAGCTTTTCGTTCTGTTATGTCGTGGTGGGGGGGCCGTGGACTTTTTTTCACTGAACTTCAGATCCGCTCAAGTGCTGAACCAAGCGACGTAAAACTCACAACACAAAACGACGACGCGTGGACATAACTATAGAGAGGAGAGGAGAGGAGAGGAGAACAGACGAGACCTATTACTTACTCAGTTACTTGTTGCTTCTTTTGCAGTTTCGGTTTGTTTATTTGAAATCTGATGGCTGGAAATGAAGACCGGGCGTCGACGGCCTCATCAGCGTCGTTAAAACCATCAGCCACTCCGTCACGACCGACAATCACTCTCCCGCCACGTGCCTCCTTTACCGAGTCTTTATTTAATAACAACGGGCCGGGTTCTGGGTTCGGCTTCGGATTCAGCCCGGGGCCCATGACTTTAGTTTCCAACTTCTTCGCTGACTCCGACGACTGCAAGTCCTTCTCTCAGCTACTCGCCGGTGCCATGTCCTCTCCCGCCGCCGGCCACTTGAGACCGAATTTTTCGGAACACGCGGAGAGGGGTTCGGGCGATGCTGGAGGTGGTGACGTGGACTTCCGGTTCAAGCAGAATAGACCGGCTGGTCTGGTGATTGCTCAATCGCCGCCGATTTTTGCGGTGCCGCCCGGGTTGAGCCCCGCAACTCTGCTTGAATCGCCGAATTTCGGTTTGTTTTCGCCTGCACAGGTAATTCAATTTAACTCCGTCTCACTTAAAGATTGTTCATTTATTCATTAGATTTTAGCATGTTCGGGAAAGTTTTCATTTTTACTGGGTTTCGCATTTGATTTCTAATAATTCTCGGGTTTGAATTTTGATTTATTTTTTTTGGGGGGGAAGGGGGGATTTTCTTCGTTGCCTCGATTTGTTAGCGGTTGATTGGAATTTTGAATTAGAGCCTGCTGAAGTATTTACTATTTGATTGATAAATTTGTCCTGTAATTGGGATAAAAACTCTTGACTTAATTAATGTAAAGGAAGAACATTTTGAGCAATGTTGTAATGTGATTGCATTGCTGAGATAAACTTATCTTGTTTTGGTATTCTAAATGTCCAAATGGACTGTACACGAGGCTGTCCAGGTCAAATTTTAATGGTAATGCAGCATTTTTCTTTCCTAATTTTGCTTTCATCTCTTTTTAGACGAAGCATATGGTTAATGCCACCCACTAACAAAAGAAAAGCTGTTGGTATTGTTGGTGTTGGCAAGCTGGTTGTCTTCATGTGAACTGTGAACACTTTTTACCTCCCATATCCAAGATATAAACATCTTTATGTAGCTTTAAGCCAAATATGTGAGAAATTCTTCAATCTAGTCACAACTTTATTAGCAACCAAGAATGAAAGAGTATTAGATTCCACTCATAATTTGAGGACAGAAGATATTCACGAGTGAGTGGTAACTCGTATTGCCTATACTGTTTTGTCTGTCATGCCTTATCACCATTATGTTACATGGGTATCCAAATTTTACGTGTATCTATTACTAATTTTCTTGATTCATTGGATGCAACCTAGGGAGCCTTTGGAATGACGCACCAGCAAGCCCTAGCACAGGTCACTGCCCAAGCTGCACAAGCCCAATCTCATACACAAATCCCTGCTGAATATCCATCTTCTTTATCATCAGCACCCGCCACATCTATGACGCAAGTTTCATCTTTGACTGCCAATACAACCACAAACCAACAGATGACACCCCTAATGCCGGACTCTAGTGTACAAATGAAGGAATCCTCAGATTTCTCTCACTCTGATCAGAGACCCCAATCTTCTTCTTATGTTTCTGATAAGCCCGCTGATGATCCCTACAACTGGCGAAAATATGGGCAGAAGCATGTGAAGGGCAGTGAATTTCCTCGAAGTTATTACAAATGCACACATCCTAATTGTCCTGTCAAGAAGAAGGTAGAACGATCTTTAGATGGTCAAGTAACTGAAATTATCTACAAGGGGCAGCATAACCATCCGCCACCTCAATCAAATAAACGTGCCAAGGATGCTGGGAGTTTAAATGGAAATTTAAATAACCAGGGGAGTTCTGAATTAGCTTCCCAATTGAAAGAAGGGGCTGGTTATTCCATGTCTAAAAAGGATCAAGAATCTAGCCAGGTTACACCGGAAAATATATCTGGTACAAGTGACAGCGAAGAAGTGGGTGATGCTGAAACTGCTGTATTTGAGAAAGATGAAGATGAGCCTGATGCAAAAAGACGGTAATATCTTAGATAGGAAAATATATCTGCTCATAGAGGGCTCTTTGTTTATTTGTCTGTGTCATTTTTCTAATAAAACCTATTGCTTATGCAGAAGTACAGAAATCAGAGGTTCAGAGCCAACGGCCTCACATAGGACTGTTACAGAGCCTAGAATTATTGTTCAGACAACTAGTGAAGTTGATCTTTTGGATGACGGCTACAGATGGCGCAAGTATGGCCAGAAAGTTGTAAAAGGCAATCCTTATCCAAGGTCATATATCTTTTCCCTAGTTGTATGCTAGTAGTTTAACATTATTGTGACGGTTTAATGAAGCTATAGTTATTGAGAATTACTCCAGCCAAAGCCATGATTTACTGGTTCAGAATTCTTCTGTTGTTTAGATATAACTGATTTTTCGCTGATCAAATTATAATCCCATTGCAAGACTTGGACCAAGCTATTCAACTATACTCTGAACCTTTTAAGCCATGCTTTTTTTATCATTTTCTGTTGTTTTGATGATGGAAATACATACAAAAGCGTAAATGAGTAGTTACTACGTCTATTTGAGCAATAAAAAGCATCTACAATTCCTGTTCACCAAAAGGAAAAAGGCCTAAACTTTTCAATGGATGTTGGCTTTAGCATACCTGATTGTGAAGGTTGTCAGTATTTCTTGTAGTAATCCCACAATGATTGTTTTTCGAGGATTGCTGAACTATGTAACTGTGTGCAAAATGTGTTTTTACACGAAGTGTTATGCCTGATTCCTTTCTTAGGAAATTGGGTTCTTTACTCATGGTATTTATCAATTACTCTTGACGCGTTTTTCTTTTCTTTTTTTTCGATTTACAGGAGCTATTATAAATGCACAACCGCTGGTTGCAATGTCCGTAAGCATGTTGAGAGAGCATCTACGGACCCTAAAGCGGTCATAACAACATATGAAGGCAAACATAATCATGATGTACCGGCTGGTAAGAATAGTAGCCACAACACAGCCAACAGCAATGCATCACATATAAAACCACACAATACTGGGACAAACTTAGGGAACAATAATCAACAGCCTATAGCTCGTTTACGGCTAAAAGAAGAGCATTTGACGTAAGTTCTCTATGTTGAAATCATGATAAGAGGCCAGAGTACAAGTAGACAATGAAATCTGTCATTTGGGAAAAGCCGTAAGCCATCTTTTCATAAATCTGTTTCTCTCCTGTGGCTGTTATTTTGATCCTGGCCATCCATCTGCCAAATAATATGCAGGAAAAAAAAAATGGAAAGTCAAGAAAGAAGGGAGATGTCTGAATGCAAACTATAGTGTGTAGACTAGTTTAGTTCTTATATTGTATTGAAATTTGGTTCTGTGCATTCTTTTGTACATGTATACTGTATTTCTGTAATTTTTTATTTTTTAATTTAAAAATGTCGCATTTGTACGTTCTGTTTGATTTTACAGAATCTCTTTTATTCACTCAACTATTGCTTGCTTTTCAAGTTCTTTTTCTGTGCTTTTCTGATTCTTCTTTCTGTGCTTTTCTTATTTCGCGTTCTGGTAGCTCCTGGGGAAATCTCTGCAAGAGAAGTTCATTAATGGATCAATGACAAAAGAGTAACAAAAGTGAAAAGTGAACATTCACTTTGTTACTTGAAAAAGCTTAAGGATAAATGGACATTTCCAATTTTAAGGTTTATGGATTTTTAAGCTATAAAAATAAAGAATTGTTAACATTTTTGGGGTAAAGTACACTAAAATAATGGTACTTTCTTCATCAAAAGAGGGAACAGGTGCTTAAAAGTTAAAAGAAGGCTTTGTGGGAAAATGTGTACTACCACTGAAAAGACATTATCTTCTTCAGATAACACGCAAATTTTTCTAAATTTAATATATTAGATCGCTTAAAGGATTTAAGAGAGGGGACTGGAATTATTTGTTAAACATTTAGCCTTTAACACAGAAAAGCTGAACGTATAAATCCATTTGTTGCATTGCATAAAGGTTTGTTAACCCCGTGAGAGGAGTTGATTTACTACTTCGGAATCAAGATTTCAGATTAATCAACTTTTGGAATAAAAAAGCTCGAGACGAATCTTCTTTTCTACTTTTCATTTGTCAATCACATGGAGGTCATGGACATGGTGGTCCAACTTTTACAAAATACACTGTTGATCCTTCTTCATTCGCCTTTGCCCGAATTTTTGGGCTCTGAATCACATCACCTTGCCTCTTGGAATTAATCATGATTGTGGAACAATGGTTGGTATTTGGCCATGATTTTCAAAGTCAATCTTATTCAAGCGTACACAGCACAAGACTTGCTCCGGCAATTCCTCAGGCTTCTGAGCCTGTAAACATTATCAAAGAAAAGTTAGAAGTTATTCAGCACCCGTGGAGCAGCTCAATCCTACAATCAAAGTAATAGACAAAACTTGAGAGTAGCTTCGTGTATCTAAAACTGATAAGTTTGCAATCACCATTCATCAATTGCTGCATTTTAACTGTTTTAAATTAGGTTCCCAGAGATGACATTGTAGTTCTCTTTTCAAAGTTCGGCAGAAAAGTATAGGTACCTGAATAGTTAAACCAAGATCAATTATCCCCTCTTTCAAACGATTCCGAAATGATTCAAATCCTTTCCTTGATATGTAGCTGAATCGGTGGATGTCCAAGTCAATCTCAAAGTAGTTGGGTCCCTGGTTAAGAAGAATTGTCATGTTTACTCTGTTTAAAAGACCAATTTGAGCCACTCTTTGTTTTCTTAATGAAATATTTAGTGAGAGCTTGAGAGAGAACTCTTTCCTTACCTTAAAGAAATCGTGTTGAGGGCGTGAAAGCACCGGCTTATCATTATAAGCTTGCATAAGCTTCCTTTCGGTAGAACTCAAATGAAGGTCCTCTGGGTTAACCACCCCAGCCATAATCTTCAATCTTTCTCTGAAGGGAACTGTGGACTCCCTTGCAAACCCTTTGACCTTTTCCATCTCATCGTCAACAAATCTCTGCAGCAGAAACCCACTTTGATAATCAACTAAAATACTAAGGATGGAAAGAAAAACTATGAGCAGTGCCAAATAAACCCAGTTTTCCTGTCATACTAGAAAGAAATGGGCAATATTATGTGGTTTCAAAGCAAGAGTTTGATGTTGTCATGCTAAACATTTTCACTTTAAAACATCCAGAACCAAGTCAGATAAATATGTGTTGAGCCTTCAATTCAAAAGATTTTTCTCTAAAATGAGTAGCTGATTCCCATTAAGAGGAAATGAAAATATGTTGTCTGTTTGTTTAACTAAATTTGTATGAACGTATTGTTTGAAAAATACCTTGATGCTGTCCTGAAAATGAACAGATATCGCTTTCTCAAAAGTCTCTGATACTCTGAAATATAGTACGAGACTCATGCCCTCCCCATCAGATTCACCAAACATACAAGCGGGATATGTAGGCAGCTGGCAGAAGAAATACCCAAAATCATATCATAATCAGCCATCACTGTGCAGTCTAGTAACCGTTATATAATGGTAAAGGCCACTGATTAATCAGACCCCTTTTTCACTTTGATAGTGTCATAAACTGGATGGTTGCCAAGGAAATGAACGCATTTCTATTCACCAAAATGGATGAAACACAATCTAAATTGGCCATGTCATTTATCCTACCGTATAGTTGATGCACGATTTACTTGGATTTATGGTAAATGACAACATGGGAAAAAAAAAAATCCCATTTTAGACTTTTAGTTGTCTGAGACCCGACCACACCAAGAAAGCAAAATCAAAGGGACAGTAAGAGTGCAAACCTGTATGTTAACAATTAGGAGTGACGGTACTTTCTCATTAGTTTTCACTTGGGGAAGTTCAAGGTGCTGAGCAATGTGATTTATCTTCCTTGAGCATGCAAATAAATCAACACCAATTGGTACATATGGACTGTAGTTTGGAGCAGGAGTCTTCTGCTTGTCTCTGTAAAAATTAATTTTCAATCTGAAAACTGTTGCTAAAAAAGAAAAGAGGAATAAAGACATCACTCTATAAGCCAAACGTATTCACAATATGTGGGAAAAAGATCAAGTATAGGCCATACCTGAAATAATTCTCACCACGAAGTCTGAAAACTGAAGGCGAAAGCTCAGACCAGCATCCTGGATTTGATTTCTCTCCTGTTGCACGTGGAACCAGAAATCCCGCTCTGGGACGGTATAAATATCTGTCAGCCTGAGCTGTTCATATACTGGTTCTATCAGTAAGAAGAAAGGTTCCCAAAATATACTATCTTATAGATGAATTACAATCACAGATCCCATAATTAAAGATAAGCACAAGATCATTAATGAAATTTGAGATGTAAACTGACTTTGCATTAAATGATTTCAATCAAGCACAATGTGTACATACAAAATCCTGTTGCTGCTTCTCCATCATACGATTTCCTCTTCACGGAAAGCATGATAACCGTTGATTTCTTCCTACTTTCATGATTTTTCTCTCCAGAATCATTTGTACCTTTGCATTCCCTGTCCGTTTTACCTCCGTCTATTTTAAGGTAACTTTCATAAAACTCCTCGTACTTAGACCCTGTATCTACAAAGCGTGATGCAGTTTCATATTGAAGAAGTTGACCATTTGAAATATGGCCAATTGGGGTACCTACTGAAGGAAATGTGTCTGACATGGAGAAAATAATATTTCACTCTAATTATCCATCAAAAAACTACAACCAAAAATTCACTTTGCTTTCATGTGATGTATTTGCATTACCTCCATGAACACTACTGTAGTCATCATCTGAATCAGAGTCTATAATACTAACCGAATCATACCATGCTTCTTCTTGGCATATTCCTGCACATTATTCAATTTCCTCAATCGCTATAACAATTATGCGCGTTAGTAAATTCTTAGGTGATTTACATACCATTTGAATCAATTTGACTGTGGTTCCATTGCATCTGGGTGACGTGAAAATTCTTATTAGTGACCTCGGATCTCTTGCAAGTTGTAGCTGCACCCTTCTCAAAGTCGAGATGCACAAACTCATGACTAACTGCAAAATCTCCTATACCGCCATCATTAAGCCGTTTCCTAGGTACATTATGAATCAAAGCAGAAATTTTTCCTCGGCGTTTTCCATATTTGCGAAAGTACTTCCTATGTACTCTACTCTTTCCACTATGCACTGAAATGCATCCACCCATAGTGACAACAATCTCTAACAAAGGCAAAAATAACTCCGGAGATGACGAACCTGTCATGCCATTGGTCCCAAGAAGAAACACAAATACATAAAAATGAGACATATGTACAATGTTAAGTTTTGAATAATCTAAAGAACTGTAATTGAAATTCATTTTCGCAATCAATTACCTTCTAAATCAAATGCATAACGGAGCTAGCATCTAGCTAGCGCCTCATGGATGCTTTCGCGTCCCGTCTTAGCCGAAAAAAGGAAAGAAATTTCTAGCTCTAAGACGAGTTGTTGTGTTGAGATACCATCAGTCTGCACACTTAATCAAACTCCACCCAGAAGAAATCCTGAAATTAAAATAAATAAAATAAACAACATCAAAAATTTAAATGACAGAAACATGTATCTCGAACAACAGGACCATTAAGTTAAAGCCTAGTTCTAACGAAGAAAAGCAAAACAACCCTCCTAAAACTTAAAAGAACAAGAAAATGGAGATTTTCATCAAAAGAAAAGATTCACTATTCATAATTGGCTTAAACGGAGAGAGCACCCGTATCACGAAATATCTCATGACCAATCAGAAAGAAAAGAATGGCGTCGCGTCCCTGTCAAATAAGATAGTAACTATTACGAGAAGAAAATGTACATTAATTAGAAATGAGCAGAAATTAAAAGTCTCAATCAAGAGCACAAAGAAAGTAGTTGCAATAAGAAAAGATGTAATACAAATTTTGAAAAAAGAGAGAGTAGGCGCCAGCACATGTGGGAACCAAAATAATAAAATTATCGACTAAACTAACATCTTATTTGGAATCCCATAATTGTTCCACCCACAAAACAAGGAATAAATAATTTGATAGAAAGCTTTACTTTTTGCATGCAAGGGCATGCATTGGCATTGCAATGAATGAAAGGGAAACGAAAAGAGAAATCAGCCTGAGAAACGAAGAAGACGTGTGTTTTGAGGAATCGTTGTTCCTGTTCAGGAACTCTAATTCCTCTTATCGCTCTCCCTTGCTGCGCCTCCTTTTTGGCCTTTTTGGATCAAAAAATAATATAATAAAGACTTGTCAACAAGAGGAGGAGAGAGAGAGATTTTCAGGAAACACCAAAACACAACGAAGAGACAGTTTTTACGATCCTACCATTTGGCCACCTTCTCCTTTTAAATCTCTCCCCTGATTGTTTTTTTCGATTTGTTTTTGGTTCTTTTTTTTCCTTTTCTTTTCAAATTCTTTGTGTTTCTGTTTTTGATATTTTATCGCCCGAGTTTTCGCGGGCAAATCACTTTCTCTTATGACACAGTCTCCGTTCACTTCGCTCTTGTCTTCGATCCCACGTGGCGTCATTTATGAATTTCTGCTTTCGGATAGTTATTTTATTTTATGGCGTTATAACATCCACGTCCATAAACTCTTCTGTTATCTTGAATACTGACATAATATTTCTCTTTGTATTAAATAGGTCCCTGTACTTGTTCAATGACAAATTACCCACCCTTGTAGCGATAGCAAATTTTAACCATCAGCGTGAAAAATATTACTAGAAATACAAACTCTTCGTATAAGTTATTGTCTAATATTAGGGTTAGGCTATTTCAACTTAAATTTTTTACTTAATAGTCATTAGTCTCATTCAATCTAATAATAGATGAATTATATCATTAAAAAATACTTTAACTATCGATATCTATCATTAGATTATATGAAAATTAATGGTTCAAAATTTGAGTCAAAATTCTAAGTAGAAATAACCACTCCCCTAAAATTAATATCAATAAATAATTTTATAAGTTCGTACACAATAGTTTCAAATACACTACGTTCATATTATTGGATACATAATTTGTATCTCAAATAATATGTCATTTGTCATTAATATTATATCATAAATCTCATTATTTAAGGTGGAATATTACTCTAAAATATTTTTAACAGATAACTTGTATCCCTAATATGTTCTAATGTAAAAGTGCCTAACCTAATATTGAAGGGTCTTTGAGTCATTATAACAGAGATTCTGAAAAGATTATTGGAAAACTAGGGATCCTTGTCTTATTATCCAATTTATTTTATTATTTGCATTTTCTTAATATTCGAAATTAGTGATGATGTAATAACTGGAAAAAAAAAATTTCACTAAACAATCTTCTTTTATTTATTATTATTTTTAAATCAAAAATATCTCTTGCGCCAATATGGCATTTTTCGTTGCATTAAATTCTAATCCAACTCATGCACTTCAACCAAAACAAG
Source organism: Citropsis articulata (assembly GCA_030449925.1). Classification (NCBI taxonomy): domain Eukaryota; kingdom Viridiplantae; phylum Streptophyta; class Magnoliopsida; order Sapindales; family Rutaceae; genus Citropsis; species Citropsis articulata. The sequence continues at coordinate 5,466 of JASUUH010000244.1, read as the reverse complement.
CCGGCGAACCCACAATCAATTTTTAATAACTTTAATTTTTTTGTAAGGGGAGTGCCCTTTGAGCTTTTGCATTATTAAATTAAGAATGTTTATCAATTTTCAACATGCTAATTGAGAATATATAGAGACAAGAAAGTGGGCTAAAGTCTACAACTAAAAATTAATATTGTTTCATCTTTGTTGCCAAAAATTTGAGTCCCATCAACATTCAACAACCGCAGCTTTGAAAACAAAACAAAAGGAAAGCAATTTACGTTCTTAACATATATTTTATTTGTAAAACAAGAAGAAGCACAAAATGTCTCAATCATGGCAGTCTGGCGGCAATTGAAGATTAATAGAAACTAAAAAGATCTTTCGGTTGTGTTTGTTTTGTGAATTGTGCAAGCCGCAGCTGGTATCCGAAAGTGACTCATTTGAGTTGCAATAATGCAGTCAAACCAACCTCTTACTTCAAAGCGATCGAAGCAATACATTAATCTTCAGGTTGGCTCAGACCCTTTTATGAAATGGGAAATGACTTGACATTTTTAGATTCTCACTGTGTTTGCCTTTTAAAATTCACTTGCTTTTTCCATCTTTGTGGATTTGAATAAAGCTTAATTAAAAACAAAAATTAACAGGTACATATCAGAGTCTAAGGTGGGTCTTCATTGCAAGAATAGACTCCAATGATTAGAAGATTTGATGCGTGAAGTAAAGAGCAATATGTATTAACGCGCACGACGAAGTGGACTTGTCGAACTCTGTTGAATTAGTTGCCATATTTTTTAAAGTCAATATTTTTGCATCCCTTTCGCCAACTTCTTGAAGAAAAAATCAAATCAAGAACTTAACTTCATTATGTTAATTCAATTATTCAAGATTATTTAATGATCTCTTAACAACCTTCGGTATAAACTCATTCATTATTGAACATCCCTTTCAAACTCATTTAGGTAAAGTTTGGAAGTATTTAGGCAATAACGCCTTTTGCGCTACCCTCAAATTTCCAAAATTAATGTTTAGTTTATTTGTAGTGTGTTTACTTATCATTGATGGGAATGAGAATTAAGGAACAATAATTAATAATTTGTTTACTTCTAAAATAAGAAGGAAGACTATGAATCAAATCAGCACAGGACTATAGCGCATGAACCCAACAACTAAGTAGATATTATTTACTTTGTATGCACAACCTGTTACGGTTTTGTTATTAGACTTTTGAACCCAAAACGCATCTACTTAGATAAAAGAGTTATGACTTATAAATTAATATAACGATGTGAGATATTACATAATTGTAAGAGTCCAAACCCAACAATTAATTAGATATTATCTACTTTGGGCACACAACCTGTCACCATTTTAATATTGTGCTTTGCAATCCAAGATACATATATTTGATTAAAAGAATCCATGGTTTATAAACTAACCTATAAAATTACTTATACGTAATGTGGGATATGACAAGGACCCATTTATTTGGAAATGATCACTGGAGTTTTGATTCCTAAGGAAGCTTAAGAATCAAAACTTATTCCTATAACTAACATTTTTACACCCACCAAATTTTTATTGTTCCCATTTTATCCTCAATTCAAGAAAGAATCAAATACAAAAAATCAATCGAAAATGGTTAAACTGTAACCCGATTAGAACCAATAGTAGTGATTGAACTTAGCTCTTGTTGCTGCTCATCGCTAGTGTCATCAAATGCTGCAAATTGTTGTTGGCCATCACAGCAAATCGTCACTGGTCAAATGCAATAGATTGTTGCTGGTCTTTGCATGCTGCCTCATTACTGGCGGTGCGGCTATTGATCGTTGTTGCTACCAATCACCAACGATGATGATTATTGATTATTATTATTATTGATGTTGCTATTAACAACATATTATTGTTAATAATAATAATGATAATTACGATTATCATAACAAATAATAATAATTAACTAATGAGAATTTTAGTAACTTATAACAATTTGTTTAATCTAAGACAAAAATAAACACATCAATGGTAAACACAAAGTCATTCTAATTATGATTTCTAATGTTCAAATAAACATTTTATTTCAACTTTTATTCCCCCATTCCAATTTCAATTTACTTTGATTATTAGTTAGTAAAGTATCATTGATGCATTAATTTATTATTTTGAGTACGCTCATTCAATATTTTTTTTTTTTTTTTGTTCGATAAGAGGCAATGAAATGAAACATAGAACATCCAACTACTACAACAAAAGCATCAAAATAAATTAAATAATTCAAATATATTTATTTATGTTGTGATGTTGGAGCTTAGACCAAATCCAGTATTCTTACCTATCCAATTCTTTTGCTGTTGTTTAAACGAGTAAGTGGAAGTACGCTATAAACAGCTTATTATTTTAATAAACATCTAAACCAAAGAAGACACAGAATTTGATATTGTCAATCACCCACCCAACTTAGGTGCATTAAAATTCATGCTATTGTGCTTTGAATACAGAATAATGCAAATATGCTTTAGTTGTGTATTACGCATATCATATGATAAATCATGTACAAGATTGAAATTGAATTCTAGAAACATTGTGGAATGGTCAACGAATGGGAGCTAGTGGTTGCGGGGGGGTAAGACTTAGGAGAGAAAAATAAAAGATGTAAGCCTCCTAATCGATGGGCAAGCTTTTAAATGCCCATGTTCTCAAAAATTATGGCCAAATGTAAATGTGCAAGGATCGATGCACATGGACATCATTTATTTTCTTTCAAATTATTGGGATCCGTATTTCCAGCCTGTAAGTGTTCTTCCCTTCATTCCCTTCACCGTGAATTACTACTATTAGACACTTATTAAAGCTAGGGGTGGGTATTTGGTTCGGTTCAGTCCGAACCGAACCGAACCGAACCGAACCGAACCATATTATGGCAATTTGGTTCGGAGCAAAAAATTAAATGGTTCAAAAATTCTAAACCATTTGGTTTTTTATTTGGTTCGGTTCAAAATCCGAACTAAATTACCGAACCAAATAGTTCAAGAAAAAATTAAAATTAAAATTAAAAAATAGTTCAGAATTTATCTTTTTTATTTTTGTTTGTTAACTAATACATGATTATATATATATATTATAGCATACACTTTATTTTATTGTTGAATTTTATTATTTTAATTTATTATATTGGTTATTATTTATGAATTTCTACTTAAAAAGAGTATTCGTTGACTATGGAACTGTAGAAGTTTGAAGTTTATTTTATAATATGTAGTAGATTTTTAAGTTATTGTTAGATTTTATTTTATGATGCTTATTATTTATGGATTGAAGTTTATTTTGTAGTATGTAGTAGATTTTTTAATTATTGTTGGATTTTATTTTATGATGTTTATTATTTACGGATTTATAGACTAAGGATTATTGATTTATTATTGTAGTAATAGTGTACTACTATTATATTATTTTTATTAAATAATAAATATATAGGTTGAAAACCAAAAATAAACCAAATTAGAATCGAACTAATTTGGTTCGGTTCGGTTCGGTTCTATAGTTTGGTTCATATTTGGTTAATGTTTTCATGAACCATTTGGTTTCAGTTTGGTTCGGTTCGGTTCGAGGTCTGAACCGAACCAAACCGCTAAGTGCCCACCCCTAATTAAAGCTTTGCTTGGTCAAATATTTGATTGAACATTTGCTACCAAAAAGAAAGGAGAAATTTTTGAATGATCATCCAATATTCATCATGGCACGACGGCATCTAATGCACGATGATGGTTAATGATTTTAAATTAAATCCGGCCCATGATATTTGATATTTGTACATGGTTAGAAACTTGGGCCCATAATGGTTTCTTGTTCAGGTTCTGGGCTCAATCTGAAGCTACAACAATTTTTTTGGGATATCCCCACTGCGGTGTCACACATCAATGCATTAGCTAAGGCGGTTTCATTCTTATTCATTTTATAGCACATTACAATTTACAGGGCTGCATTATGATGTAATGCACCATCACAATGTAGCATTAAGCAAATTCGTGGCCTAGGATTTGTGCGAGTTAGCATTAGTTTTATTGTTATTATTATTATTATTATTTTTTGGGAGTGGTTTTTATATTATAGTAGTTAATAAATAAAAATAAATTTATAATTTATTATTAAACAATTATCACCATACCAAAAGTGTTGTGCGATGGCCGCCGTTTGTAGCAGTACCACTAGAAAGGATGATTTTATGTGTTGGAACAAGTAAAATTCAATAACGATCACAAAAAGTAAAATTCAATTCCAACTAATTATAAAAAAACCAAAAAAACAAAAATTTCAATTCCAACCAAATATGTACCCCACGACTCCGCTATGATGATGATGCATCATGCCACTTGGAACATTGATATATAATTGAACCAATCACGGGTTCGGCTAAAGTTAACATTTTACGAAGGAAGATCATGAATTGCAGCAATAGGCACTAGACCCGTCCCCAATGGTGCCCCACTTGTCATTTTATTCTTTTTTAATGCCATGTGTCGGAAGAAAAATCGATGGCCCACTCTTAATTGCAATGACCTGGCTACTCATGGGCTTGATTAATTTTAAAGACCACGTAGAAGATTATGGAGTATAAATTATTTTTCTTCTGTGAAGTTAAGTGTACGCTTTGTGGATTGGTTGGCGTTCACTGCAAAAGCAACCCACCTCATCCGCATGTCGGTTCAGCGTTATAACTTGTGACGCAAGTACAAGCTGATGTATTTAAAGGGTACAAATGTACAATTAGCAAATTATGTGGCCTTCAGAGGCCCCTTAAAATCATATAATTAGAAAAGGAAAACAAACATTTTAGATCAATTAGAGTTAATAGGGTAGATCTCATTCTAGCTTTAAAAGTGGGGGTTAATTTTTAGACCGTGTTATAATAAGATTATTTATGAGAATTTTGATTGATTTATGATTATAAATATCAATAGAGTTCTGATTGTAATATATCAGTATATTAAAAAAAATTAGAGTTAAATCAAATTCGGATTCATTCAATATTCAATTAAAAAAAACAGAGGCCATTTTAGTGTTTTTTTTTTTCTTTGGGTAGCGTTAATACATAGAATGAATCACTCTGCCATTCATCCATAATAGGCCGCTTTCGCAGCGGTGGAAATAAAAAAGAAAAAGGTCTTTTCTTGTTTTTAGGCCAGTGTATTCAGTTAATCAAAACTTTTCATTTCACATAAAAATGAATAGGGAATCAAATTTTTTTTTTTTTTTTTTTAAGTTTCAACGTTATACACTACTATGCTGATGCTTTGAACGCAAATTCTGGAATTATGTTGCAGTAAACAACAAATCAAAAGCAAAAACAGATAAAAATAAATAAATAAATGCAAGACACGAGTTTTGCTTTCCTTTTATTGACGTTGCTTTAATTTGCTTCCAAATGAAGCAAAAGCTCCTTTTGTTAAAATGATCATTTTGATCTCTTGACTTTCGGCTTAATTGTTCTCCTAA